>OZ010690.1:9963300-10293867 GCA_963932265.1 Thymelicus lineola | reverse complement strand
GACTGCACCGATATATATATATATCTTTGAAATTAAGAAAAAGGGAACTGTCAAGAAGACAGACAGATTGAGAGTATCGCGAATCAAAGTAAACAACAAAACAACGTTGAATTGATAAAATCGGGTGTTATCAGGCAATAAACGGATAGTATCCTTGTGCCTGTCGAATTATGGGTTTTATTTAGTATCCTGGTAATCCTGACACATAAGTACGCCCACAGAGAGAGATCTATGTTCATAGTACTGGACTCAGATGATCTGAACATACGAATGAGTACCTCCACAGAGCCTTCTGCTATATCAGAAGTGGCAGAAACCCAGATGGTGAGATAATTTTCAGAGAATTTGAGAAGTAAATTTCAGAAAATAAATGAAGTTTGAATGACATTTGAAATAAGCTTGAAGGAAAATTTTACAAAGGGATACGATACAAAATCAATCAAACATAAAGGAGATGATGAGATCATGGAGTATGATACTAAAGTTGGGCTTTATTTAAAAATCCGAGAAATAAATGGAAATGAGAATTTGGTTTCAGGTTTTTCACAAAAGGAATGCAAGATGAGTAGCCACAGTGAATATGATGTTTGATATCATGCAACTGAAAGTAACCTATCTTAAATTTTTCAGCTAAAGAAAAACGGCGAGATTTGAATCAGTGTATCTATTTGCTGCGAGTGTGGAGCGGGGCTGGTTTCGTCCAAATTGCAACGGGTTGTTGATGCTCCTAGCGGCGCAGCGGCGCTGCTGTTGTGAGCGCTGTGTTTCGCGCTAATTACATGACTTAATAGGCATAAAGCTTTCAATCGTTAACATTTCATTTACCTTTAGAGAACCCAATACTCAAAAACTTAAGATAATTATGCTAGGGTTGGTAAAGATGCAATTGTATATTGTACTAAATGAAGTAATCTCCTGGTTTACTATACGTGAAATAATATAGTGCATCAGAACAACTAACCTACCCGTGCCGCTGAGTCAAGTAATATAATCAAGTGGTCACTCTAGCATATGAATCTTATCATTACATTTATTACTACGTTCTGTTTTTCATACGTGTTAAGATGGTCATGTAAAATCCTTGAATATAACATTGGCGTTTTCTACGTAGTTGAAACCCTTTAGCGCTTTTAAAGTTTTACTGCGAACTTCAATGATCGCGTGTATGACTGCAGATTGTTGCAAAGTAGACTGAATGATAACTTAATATCTTCATGAGTAACAGTAACTGCATATTAAATAGTAACATTATTTCATTTCATATTTTGTGACAATATTTTGATAGAGATTGGGTTATTATAAAATTGCCATCCCTATGATTTGATATGTCACATGTTTTGACGTAGGTATTAAAATCTGTCGAAGTGACAACTGACCACAATAATTATGATGAAAATAAATTTTGAAATGTCATTCTCCTGCCGTGTTGACCACAGAGTACTTTGTTATGTGTTGACTACAGACCACTCTTCTACAGACTTACACATTTCAATAGAGTTGAATTTGAATATTATATTTGATTCGTAACTACTACAAATAAAATTGGGATATTATCAAATTAGCGTTAGAATAAATGTGATAAGATATAATGAATGCAGTAAAATCAGGTTGGATCCTAAATTCAAAAATCCATTTCAAATCATTGTGTTTCTCTTCATTTTCTCGCTAATGATCGGTGCCGTTTCTTAAATTCTAAAAAGGCAAAATGTTGAAACAGGATTTGTTGGTGGGATGACGAGATGAGTTGTTGATACGACGTCAAGCTTTGTATCTTTCTTTTTATTAACTAATACAAAAGTAAATTGATTAATTGATGTGGTACTGATGATTATTTGTTGATTGAATTGAAATTTAACGATGAATGAATAAACCACGCTGCGGACTAATGAGTCATATGTAGTGTTCTAACTTGTTATGTTATGAGATAAATTGTTTAACCAGTATGCTTAGTTGACTTCGTATTAAGCTTGGCTTAATAAGGGCTCTTTATCTGTAACAGCCGTGACTGTTTAAATTGTCTGAAGGTTAAACTGTTAAAGTAGAGATCAATGCAGTATTTCGTATGATGGTGTTGAGGCAGTTGGGCCAACACAATGCTTAGTGACACTTGGGTTGGGAACGCAAAAAAAAAGGCGTGTCCTGTGTGAGAACGCTCGAGTGAGCATGTATGTGGATCCGAGAGAGATCAGTGATATAAGTGTACCAAGCAAAGTGATTAATTTGTTGATTTGAAAAAAATATGATGATGATGATCAACCTTCAGCCATTTTTTTGTATGTTGAACTGCGCCATTAAGTGTACAAATCCAGGTTGGATATTGCTTAAACTGTGTAAATACTGGTTAGACAATAACAAAAAGTATCTTAATTCTGGAAGAGCGATTTAAAATATCTTGAAGGTGATTTTGATGTTATAATTTGATGTTATGTTAATTGTGGTTTATCTTTAAAACGAAAGTTGAGCAGTATATACGGAAACGAGAGGGTTAAACGCCCTTCCGTTAATTTATTGAGGAATGATTGAGTTTATTGAATATAGTTGATATGGGAGTTGTGAAATTTTATCGGGGATTACGAGCACACACAAAACATACACACACATACACTTCCCTCACTTCATGAAATCAGAATAGCCGAACGAAATACTGTGCTGATTTTGTCTTTACAGAATGATCACACGAGGACGTGTGAGTCGTCAGCGATGGCCGCAACAGTGAGAGGAAAGGATGAAATTCTAAGATTCGGTGACGACGCCGCGACGTACTAAACGATCGACGCGAGACGTAAAGACTTTCAAATCGTGCAAATAATAATTTGGTAGTTCCGTAATAAAGAAAGTGTTGTTATGGAGTTTCTTGCGCTGCTTCTTCTCCATAACGAGAACACATTGCGAAGCAGTGGTAATGCTAAAAAATGAACTAATGCTATTTTTGCGGGATTTCGGGCAACAAAGAGCTTTGTTGTAACCTTTGGCAGTAAAGTAAAGGAAAGTTAATGAGAATGCCTGTAGGTCATGTACCAGTCGATGTTGATATTAATAATGATTTTGCTGATGAATAAGATAAGATGGGAACTCGAGTCAGTAACTTTGTAGCGCCAGTGGCAATTATGATCGAAGTGCGATTCGTGTTTTGCTCTGGTATGATATGTGTATGGTAGCAACGGAGATTGCTGGTTGGCTTTGAAGGCCGTGGAGATTGAAGGACTTACTCGAGATCATTGAAAATGTTTGTTAATGCTTTTGATAATTGAAGTTAACGACTATGGTACGTGGCTCAGGATAATTATTCCAAATTCGTAATTGTTCTTGGAGATCCTTGTTTATGTAACGTTTGTTAAATATGACGCGATTTAGTACGATTCACACACGAGGACGTGTGTCTTGTCAGTATGGCCGTATCGGTGCAGTCTAAAATAAGTTCGTAATAATCTTTGAAATTAAGAAAAAGGGAACTGTCAAGAAGACAGACAGATTGAGAGTATCGCGAATCAAAGTAAACAACAAAACAACGTTGAATTGATAAAATCGGGTGTTATCAGGCAATAAACGGATAGTATCCTTGTGCCTGTCGAATTATGGGTTTTATTTAGTATCCTGGTAATCCTGACACATAAGTACGCCCACAGAGAGAGATCTATGTTCATAGTACTGGACTCAGATGATCTGAACATACGAATGAGTACCTCCACAGAGCCTTCTGCTATATATATATATATATAATTGGAATCTCGGAATCGGTTCCAACGATTTTCATGAAATTTAGTATAATTTCGGGGGCGATAAATCGATCTAGCTAGGATTCATTTTTAGAAAATGTCGTTTTATCGGTGTTTTCAGGCAATGATAAACTTCTACAATATACTCTTCTTGACATCTATTGCCAAGTAGCAATACTAAAGCTACTTCAGTAAATTGCGTTGTTAAGCAACACTAAACCGAGCAAAGCTCCGTAGTTTTTCTGTGCTGTGCTTGTGACGTGAGCGACGTGACGGAAAGCAAACGATAGAGAACAAAAGATAGTGGCCACGCCCGTTTTGAATATAAATTCGCTTCCAGGTGTCCTCTTAATGAGTAATATTCGATAAACTTACTTCTTCGGAACCCTACATTGAACGTGGCCGGCCACGCAAGTGCCCGGTTTTTTGTTTATTTATCTAGGCTCGTTGAATGCACTACATGTCTTGTCATTTACAGTTCAAGCGAGCGGGCATCGTAAACGACACGACGGGTGAAAGCATCACCACAGACGTACGCATTAGCAAGTCGTCATGGTTGGCCGACAATGAGTCGCCGATAGTGGCGCGAGTGTCGCAACGCGTTGCTGACTTCACCGGCCTCAGTCTCGAGTCGGCTGAGAACCTTCAGGTAGCTAACTACGGCATCGGTGGACATTACGAACCGCACTACGACTGTACCATAGTAAGTTGTAGATGGTAGAATTTTAATACACTTTTAGCCAGGTTACCATCGGTAATCGTCGACAAGTGTTAGAAATCATAATTATCTATCGATGTAAGTTTCGTTAATGAAAACTAATATTGATTTTACTTTCTTTCACAGAATACAAGGCTGCATGCTGCAGACAAAACATTTACTAGCAACAGGATAGCTACTGTATTGTTTTATGTAAGTTTCATAGTTTAGTAGTAGGAACACCGACGCAGGAAGTTCGTTCCACGTCCGTGGCAGGAAATTACGTGAAAACCGAACTGTGGACGAACGCCAGGTATTCAGGTGGTGTCCCCGTCCAACGGGCCGAGTTAATGGCACAGAAGATCGTACAGTGTCTCCAACTACACCGTTATTACGGTAGATCTGCCGTATTTTTTCTGAAGCTACCACCTACCGTAGACATGTCATTACGGCGCCAAAATCTACCGTGATTTCATTAATGCGGCTCCACTTGGACCTAATTCCCTAGTTTCTTTGTATTCGCTTCACAAAAATATAATTCAGCGCGCTTCACTTCAGGCAGTCTCCGAATAGTGCAATGGTGTTGTGGGATTTAACAAGGAGTCCGTTCATCTTGACTCCTACTCTTCAGAATATATCCCTGATGTGGGCACCTCCGTCTGTGGGTGACTGCCGACGTTAGTTTGCGGCGGGGTGCGGGGGCCGAGGCGCCGGCAACTGGTTTACCAGCAGCTGGCCACGGCGAATTAAATGGCGCGCGTAAAACGAAAACCAAAGCTCACCTCAATTGAACCTCAAGGTTCGATTCCGTGGCGTGGTGTTATTGCCCGTATGTGTATGAATATATGTGTGTAATGTGTGATGTATATGTGATGTATATGACATAATTTACGACACTAGTTGTTGCCCGCAGCTTTGCATAGGGAAATTATGTTTTTACTTATTCAAATTTTATCCTATTTTCCCGGGAAACCTTTTAATTTTCCGGGACGAAAATTTGTCTAAAACATGACCCAGGGTATCAGTAACAACTTTACCAATTTTCATCGAAATCTGTTCAAGGGTTTTTATGTGATGCAGGGACAGACAAACAGACAGACAGACACTTTGAGTTTTAATATAGTATAGAAGATAGGTAAGTGTGAGTGCTTGTGTATGTGAAATATATAATATACTACATACCTATACATAATGCGAATGTGGGACGGAGATGCCCACACTGGAATACACCGACCGCCTTCAATTATTGGGCATTGAGATTTCCTCGATCTTTGGGCGGTTCATTGAATCCAAAGCTAAAGTAGCTGCCAGGAAGCTTGGAATCCTGGCAAAGGTGCTTGTAATTGTACTTTACACCACAACAGCTTTTAACCTTATATAAAGCACAGGTCGGTCTTGTGTGGAGTATCAGGATCAGCATTAAATTCAATGGAGAGGCGTGCTAAGAGGCTTATTGGTGACCCTAAACTGGAGTTTAAATAAATATGTATATCCATGCCAAATAACAGCTTTCTTGCACTAAGGGTCTCGGCGCTTTGTTTCGGATAGGCAGACAGACAGACAGACGATCGGATGGACGGATAGGCGATCGGAAATTTCCGATCCGATTTTACTTCGGAACCATAAAAATAAAAATAAAATAAAAATAACGCTTCACACTCATAGCCCCACACTAGGATTCCCTGTGTCGTGGGTGCCATGGACAACACGCAAGACAAGGACACTCACACCCAGACCGAGAACAGAAATTCAAACTCATCATTCTCCGACTCGCTGGGAATTAACCCAGGACCCTAGGCGCGGCGATCCGGCATGGTAACCACTGCACCATGCGGGTCGTCCATATCTAAAAATGCCGACATAAAATTAAAATAATTTAAAGTTGAATTGAATTTAGCCAAAACTAGTTTCTGATATATATCTGGCGTCGTATTCTTCATTACTGAAGGTCGTGTCCAGAATGAAAGTCTGATATGTACTAATAATTTTCTAAACCTCCAGGAAGTTGGTACCGCACTTTTAAGTTACAAAACATTTTGAAGGTTGTTCCAGTTTGTTCTACATTGTTCCAAAATGGCATAGGGCTGAGAATGAAACTTTCAGAGAAAGTACCCAATGTCTTTGCCCAAACAGACAAAATGAGATCGCGCAGACGTGCAACGGGCAAGTCTGCCAGACTGTCACGGGAATGTTTTCGCACACATCCGCGACCCCGCCAGCGGCTGCCACCCACAAGCGGCTCCATCGCGAAAGCCCGAAGGCCCTCCACAATGGGCGCACCAGATGGTAAAGTGCGCCTCCCTCCTCGGCCTCCACCAGTACTGTAGCAGACTCCCCCTGAGTCTGCCACTAGGAGGCCATGGATACCAGATAACTGGTACCCAGTGGAAGATCAGGTCTGTGGTTCTTCCACCGACCACACCTCGGCCGCAGAGGATAGGGCAAGCGGCGCACCGTAATACCGACATGCCTCTTCCTCTGCGGCCCCACCAGTGCCATTTCGACGGAACGGCCCCGCCAGCTCGCAGGGGGTAGGGAGAGTGGCGCACCGTCATACCAACACGCCTCTCCCCCTGCGATCCCTCCACGGCTGCAGAACATAGGGAGAACGGCGCACCGTAATATCGGCACTCCTCTTCTTCTGCGGTCCCACCTCCACGCGCGTCCGCAGTGGACTTGTTCAGCCCGCTGGGAGCGCCCTCCTCGGGCCAGCCGGCGGCCCTTGTTACATTGTTTACAAAATAAGTTTCACCATCAGATGTCGGACGTGGCGCAAGGGGGCGCCACTGTGTTCACGGAGCTGGGGCTGAGTGTGTTCCCGGTGGCGCGCGCCGCCGCCTTCTGGCTCAACCTGCACCCGTCGGGTGAGGGGGACCTCGCCACACGTCACGCCGCCTGCCCTGTGCTAAGGGGGTCCAAGTGGGGTCAGTATGGTGCACTGCTATTTATTTTTATTTTAGTTTATTTAATTTTGGAGACAAAGTGTTTCAAATTATTAATAGCATAAAAACGTAAAAGATATAGATATAAGTTAGAGACTGTTAAAAATTAACGTTGTGTATTTAAATAAGATAAAGGTCGATGCCATAGAACATCTAATAAATAATTAGTTAAAAAGGGCATAGCACGTAATTTGTACGCGAACCGCTGTCGCCGGTTCGGTCCCCACCATTTACGTACTACTAACCACTACTAATGAAAATGAACAAATACGCACGAGGATCGTTATGTGCGCGTGAAGTAGACGTGACTCTGTAGCTAGGGATTGATTGTCGATAAACTTTTATTGGTATTTATTTTCACAAGGTATACTTATCTATATCTATATCAGCTATACTAATATTATAAAGAGGAAAGCTTTGTATTTTTGTATGTTTGCAACGAATAAACTCAAAAACTACCGAACTGATTTTAAAAATTCTTTCGCCATTAGAATGCTACATTATTCCTGAGTAACATAGGCTATATTTATTTTTATTTAAAAAATTAGGGATCCTTGCTAAAACTTCAGTAACGTGAACCAAGGTGTAAAAAAAATTGCTTAAAAATTTCTTTCATCACATACGCTGCGGAAACTATTGATGATAGAACAAAAAAATGTTCTACAATATTAGAGAACATATCAATATCTACAAAAAACGTCGCGATACTATATGTCCAACTATTGTAGTTATGTCACTATAACCACTTTTTACATTTTAAAAGTCAATAAAAAAGCTGACCAATATCAGACCATGATAACTATACCTTCGTATTAATCCTTATCCAAATAAATCATTTCATATTCAAAACTGTTTCAATACCTATTGATAACTTTTTGAATTACTCAAATCGGACATTCCATTCAGAAGATATTGGAAAATCATCTCCAGGGATAAAAATAACGATTGGAAGTCACTTAAATACAAACCAATTTCGTCAGTTTTAGAGTTATAAACATGAAAATTTTTATGTAAATTCATAGTTATAAACAAAAGTTCATTTTAACACATTTTTTTGGAAAATCATCCCCTAAATGGTTAATTAAGGGGATCAAAGTTAGTATGGCAACTTCGTCAGTTTTGAAGTAGGGTGATAATTTGTGCTTATATTATAAGCTTATAGTTAAACAAGAAATAAGTGTATCACGGTTTTTTCGAAATACATCCCCTAAGGTGTAATACTTCGTCATTACACGCTTTATTAATAGCTTCACCTGTATGTTTGTAACTTCTCTTTGGATTTGATTTTGACCCACTTCAAACGGTCAATTTCTTTCAAACTTCGTAGACTTATGGAGGACCAAAGACAATTCAATATTTAAAGGAAAAAAAGAAAGAAAGAAAGAAAAAATATAATTACACGCTTTAATTAGCTTTAAACGGTCAGATTTCTTTCAAACTTCGTAGACTTATCGAGGACCGATGACAATTCAATATTTAAAGAAAAAAAAGAAATAAAGAAAAACCTAATTACATGCTTTAATTAGCCTTAAACGGTCAGATTTCTTTCAAACTTCGTAGACTTTTCGAGGACCGACGACAATTCAATATTTAAAGAAAAAAAAGAAAGAAAGAAAAACCTAATTACACGTTTTGATTAGCTTTAAACGGTCAGATTTCTTTCAAACTTCGTAGACTTATCGAGGACCAATGACAATTAAATATTTAAAGAAAAAAAAGAAAGAAAGAAAGAAAAATCTAACTACACGCTTTAATTAGCTTTAAATGGTCAGATTTCTTTGAAACTTCGTAGACTTATTGAGGACCGATGACAATTTAATATTTAAATAAAAAAAGAAAGAAAGAAAGAAAAACCTAACTACACGCTTTAATTAGCTTTAAATGGTCAGATTTCTTTCAAACTTCGTAGACTTATTGAGGACCGATGACGATGCAATATTTAAAGAAAAAAAGAAAGAAAGAAAAACCTAATTACACGCTTTAATTTAGCTTTAAATGGTCAAATTTCTTTCAAACTTCGTAGACTTATCGAGGACCCATGACGATTCAATATTTAAAGAAAAAAAGAAAGAAAGAAAAACCTAATTAGAAAGAAAGAAAGAAAGAAAGAAATTATTTATTCTGTTATGCACTGCAACAAGTTACAAATTGAAAAACAATCATAAAATTACTATAAGTTGCTACAAACACATAACCTGCTGCAGCACTGCTTAACAAAAAAGGTACGCACTCAGCATATGCCGCAGTGAACCACGGCTACTGATTTTCAGTACGACCTTTATTGTATCGCAATAAACTACACGCTAATACGCGTGTAATTACACACTTTAATTAGCTTTAAACAGTCAGATTTCTTTCAAACTTCGTAAACTTATCGAGGACCGATGATAATTCAATATTTAAAGAAAAAAGAAAGAAAGAAAGGAGAAGGAGGAGATAAGCAGTACCTTTGTATATTATTTCCTCACTTGTTTCTCATATAATTGTTTATGTGTACATAAAGAATAAATAAATAAATAAATAAATAAATAAATAAAGAAAGGAAGAAAAACCTACATGTAGTACGCGAGTGATAAGTTATACTTCTTTGGCATCATTAAATAAATATTTAACACTAGCTGTCTTGGCGAACTTCGTATCGCCTAATAATCAGTGATTCATGTACTTTGTTGTTACTTTAAACTTTTATAGTTCTGGTAGGTTTAACAAATCAGAGACCATTAAATTCCCTCTCTCTCTCTCCATCCCGCTCCCTCTCTCTCTCCATCCCGCTCCCTCTCCCCCTCCCTCTCGCCCTCCCCCTCCCCCTCCAGCAAAATAGTATAATTTTTTTGTTTCAATCAGAAATAAAATTGCGTGATATTTGCCGAGACCCCCCTCTCTCCAACGTAAGATTAGATGAGATTTGACTCGACCCCCTCTCCCCCTTAAACATCTCACGTAATTTATGGACGCCCTCTTTTTAGTTTTATTAAACTATTATTTATTTTTGATTTCAGAAATGTGAAAATTAATATGTAAGCTTACAGTTAGAAACAAAAATGAATTGTTATAGTTGTTAAGGGGAGGAGAGGGGAGCAGGAGCGGGAGAGGGAGAGGGAGCAGGAGTGGGAGAGGGAGCAGGAGCAGGAGAGGGAGAAGGAGCGGGAAAGAGAGAGGGAGGAGACACAAAAACTATAGCGGCTAAGAACGGCATCGGTATCGATTTTATTGGTCTTTGATTTGTTACATTCTAAGGCGATACGAAGTACGCCGGGTCAGCTAGTTGATTATATACTTTTATACTTTTTGATTGTAATCGCTTACTCCGTCGACAGACTTATATGTCATTATACAGGGTGTCCCAGCGCGAAGTGACCGCCCGGCGTCTATTGATTATGTGGACAAAACTATCGACAAAAACCATTAAAGTAAAGGTCTTATCGGTTTGGTTAATTTTTTATTAGCTTTTTAATTTTTTTGTAAAAAAACCTGACTTGTTGCACTATTTTCAAAAAATTTTTTTTGTTTTTACATTTATTTTCATTCTGTTTTTTTTATTTACTAGCTGTTTTCATAGTTCATCTATTCGAGGTCTAAAATTTACCTAAATTTGTATAGGACATTTTTTACAAAAAAATTAAGTGAAAATTTTTTGAAAAAAATTACCCTTTTTTATTGACTTTCACAAAAAAAATGGAAAAATGCCCTATGAATATTATTATTTTATAATTTATTATTAAATAACATAATATTACCTATAAAATCTCATAAGAATGTTTGTAGTTATCTCAGTCATTTACCGAACTACAACCTCTTGAAGTATGCACCCTATTTTCGATAATAAGAAGAGGAGACTTTTAAAACCAGGCTAGTGGATCATTTAAGTGTCTTACAATCAAAAATACTTTTGCCCTTTGATAGAACAATTTTAAAGATAAGGAAACAATAAAAACAAATGGAAATTTAAATCATTAATTTAAAAAAAAACAGTAATTCATTCATAACGTTTTCGAAATGATCGCCATTGGCATTAATACAGGCTAAGGCTCAAAATGATATACTTTGAGTGGTTCTTTGCACTTCCAAGAGGTTCGCTCCTATTTTTGTAGCATCAGCATCAATACTTTGTTTCAATTGAGACCTTCGAGGACCATGCTACTGGACCATCTCTCTCTCTCTTGGTCTCCTGATTTAACGCCTCTTAATTATTATTTTTGGGGCCACATTAAACAAAAAGTGAATGCTGTGCCAATAGCTACGAGAGCAATTGAAACAGAGGATTGATGCTGCTGCTATAAAAATAGGAGCGAACCTTTTGGAAGTGCAAAGAACTACTCAAAGGATGTAATTTTGAGCCTTAGCCTGTATTAATGCCAATGGCGGTCATTTCGAAAACGTTATAAATGAATTACTGTTTTTTTTTTAAATTAATGATTTAAATTTCCATTTGTTTTTATTGTTTCCTTATCTTTAAAATTGTTTTATCAAAGGGCAAAAGTATTTTTGATTGTAAGACACTTAAATGATCCACTAGCCTGGTTTTAAAAGTCTCCTCTTCTTACTATCGAAAATAGGGTGCATACTTCAAGAGTTTGTAGTTCGGTAAATGACTGAGATAACTACAAACATTCTTATGAGATTTTGTAGGTAATATTATGTTATTTAATAATAAATTATAAAATAATAATATTCATAGGGCATTTTTCCAACTTTTTAGCGAAATTCAATAAAAAAGGGTAATTTTTTTCAAAAAATTTTCACTTAATTTCTTTGTAAAAAATGTCCTATACAATTTTAGGTAGATTTTAGACCTCGAATAGATAAACTATGAAAACAGCTAGTAAATAAAAAAAACAGAATGAAAATAAATGTAAAAACAAAAAAAATATTTTGAAAATAGTGCAACAAGTCAGGTTTTTTTACAAAAAAATTAAAAAGCTAATAAAAAATTAACCAAACCGATAAGACCTTTACTTTAATGGTTTTTGTCGATAGTTTTGTCCACATAATCAATAGACGCCGGGCGGTCACTTCGCGCTGGGACACCCTGTATATACTAATTATTAGATGTTCTGTGGCATCGACCTTTACATGGGATAGGTAAGGTGTATTCAGGGGTCAATAAGGTTTACTCTTATTTTTATTTTATTTTGGACACAAACATCCACATAAAAAATAAATATATTTTAAATTAAATGAAAATAAGAAAGAAATAGAAACCACATCGTGATTCATAGTTACTCAAAAATGTAAAGGTGTACAAAGTTATCCCAGTTTACTGTATTTTTAATAATTGTGTACATATATTACAGTATGCAACAAGTGGATCCATCAGACTGGGCAGGAGCTCATCAAACCATGTGACCTGGAGTACCAGAAAGAGGGAATAGCGCGCCAGATCCCGAAACCGGTCCCAAAGAGCTTCATATAGAACTGGTTTAAGAATTTTTTGTTACTTTATCACATATTTAAGTGATATTATCACGAATTTAAGTGCATATTAATAAAGTATGTATGTATACATTTCTCAGTGCTAAATCTAGACACGCGGTAGCGTGTCGAGCCAAGTTCAAAGCAAAAGAACTGACTGATTTCGAGCTACTTTTGACCCCTTCACAACTCGAAACCTATATTCAATCTACAAACATGAAATTTGTCACATTTATTAAAGCTCCTTAGCTTATTTAGAATTCAAAATTTCATATATGTAGTATGTAGTAGTCAGTCATTGTTTATTAACGTTTAAAAACTCGCATTTTGGTGACTGACTCACTGATATCGGATCAAAAACCGAACCTACTTCCAGATTCCCTAGAAGCTTGGTATAATATGGCATGAAGGTACACTATTAGGCGTATATAGAAAAAAAAGTCTAAAAACTGTAAATTATTGATAAATTAGTAACAATTAAGAATAACAATTTTAAGTTTGAAAGTAGGTGAATATTAAGTAATTTTACAAATAACAGTAGGTAACTAATTTTGCAAATAACAATATTACTCGTAGACTAGACAAAAAGTAATGATATCTCATCAAAAACATATATGTGAAATGAGAGCCAAGTTAAAAAAAAAACAAAAAGAATCGAGATGTAAATGTGTGCCAAGTTCTTTGTAGAAAATCCTATTTTTAACCGACTTCAAGAAAAGGAGGAGGTTCTCAATTCGACTGTATTTTTTTATGTTTGTTAACTTTGGACTGGGTTTGGTGGGCTGGAACCGATTTTGATGATTCTTTTTTTTACTCGAAAGCTGGTACTTGTCGTGTGGTCCCACATAAATTTGAGCGAGATCTGACAGTGGCATCCATGTCAAAAGCATACAAGTCTTAAATTTGAAGTCGGTTATTTTTGTGTTAAAATTTTAGATTAAAGTCACAAGAACATGTAATTTAAGCTCTACATTTGCCTTTACATATTATTATATCCCTCTCTATAAAATATCTGTAAAATATACATATTTAATTTTTTCTCGCCTTGGTCAGTACCTACCGAATCCTTATTTTTAACCTTTTAAGGTCGGTTTTTTTTATATTTTTTTTAATTTTACAAATTTAAAGTTCGTAGAAGAAGAATAGTAGCAAAAAATCGGGCTATTAAGTATTCTAATTTACTATAATATTTTATTATTTATGTACAAATAATCTGTTTAATTAAAAATTTATATTGTATTTAATTTATTATTATAACATCAGTGTTTCATTGTAACATTATTTGTATGCGCCATATTGGTCGAGTTTCTGGAAGTCTGTTTTGACTTGTAATATTGCACCTAATCTTCCTACCTTGATGATCAGTGCAAAAGAGAAAGATAACGTTTTGGAAATTTGTATGAAAATTTTAAAATAAAAAAATTTTGGTAATCAAAACTAATCAAAGTACTGGGCCAAATTATCTATAAAATCTTGCCATTTTGATGGTAGTTTTTTTGTTTGTTTGTCCCTTTACTGTAGAAGTCAGCCGGACGAGAGGCGATGAAATCAGCGAAAACATTTTGTACTGCCTCTCGGGTAAAACTTTTTCCCACTTGAAAAATTGTCTTAATTTTGAATAAAGTAGAAATCCGTTGAAGCAAGGTCCGGTAAGTACGGTGGGTGACGGAGAGTTTCCAGCTTTAACTCTTGTAGCTTTGCGATGGTCTGTCGTGAACTGTGAGCTCGCGCGTTGTGGAGGAGCAATGAGGAAGAGCGATGACAATCTTGGTTGTTGAATTTTTGAAGTGAAACTTCTTTGGAATCGTTGTGATTTCAAACCGGATGCAACGGAAAAAACGACAGGTAAGAGACACAAATAAAAAAATGTGTAGGAAAGAATGAGACAGAAATATACTCAGCAAGCATGAATATAATATAACTGCTAATTTCGTCGTTGAATCTAACTTCTCCGTAGCTCAATGGTCAGGACGTAGATACACAATACCTGATGCGCAGGTTCGCGTCTCTGAGTATTTCTTTTTTTTTAGTTTTATTTTTTAGTTTTATTTTTATACTGTTTTAAATACTTTCAAATTCTCTTTTAAATATTTTCAAAGAATTTATTAACAAAAAATAAGAATTTCATTTTCGTTGTTTAATATCTGTCGATCGACCGACCGATTATACAGACAGTAAAAATGCTAAGTTGTATTCATAGATGGCGCGAGAAATAAGATAGAAGATTCGTTTTATTGCTAGATAGATGGCGCTAGCTGCTCATTTTACTCTTCATATTATGTTAAGAGATGGTTACCACTGTTTTCTTTTTCTTATGTTCGTGGTTATCTTTTAAAAAGTGCTAAGTTGTATTCGTAGATGGCGCGAGGAACAAGGTAGAAGATTCGATTTATTGCTTTTTCGAGATGAAAAATTATCTTTGGCTAGACACGTAGCTAGACTTCTAGGAGATTCGTTTGTTTTGGAGAGGGACCCAGGAAGAGGAATAAGTAGGTACTTACCTCGGCCTTCGACCGCGTCTTCTCGATCCAATTGGCAGTTTTGAACTTGGTATAATGCTGTTGGTTCTAGCTGTAGCACTTAATAACACACGCGCACACTCTTGTAAAGTTTAAATTGATGGGCCCATCGGTAATTCGCGTTTTTCTGCGTTTTAATAAGTTTTTGCACGGAGCACAGTTGAATTTGCTCGCAAGCGCCGGCGATGTCTTTCTTGTACTACAGTGGCGCCGCGTCGCATGGTGGTTGCCGGGAGAAACTTTTTGCCGCGTTCTTCATTTACGCGGCAAACGCATGGCGGAACATTTGAATTTGGCCGAGGAAGAAATTAGGTAAAGGATAGGTATTGGGAAGTCCAAACATACCCCCCCACATGAAATCACTTAAGGGATTTCACGAAACAAAGTGGAAACATGGTTAGAACCAGAAACAGAAATTGACAGTGCTGCAAGGAGACTCAACGATAAGATAGTACGATAGACAAATAAGATCTCATTGTGCTCAGTGAATCAGATATTTTACGTTAATAATTATTGACCTATACATATAAATTTAAAAAATATATAATTTTAATATTTAATATTTTTATTAATTCTAAGTTATTTTTGTTTTTAATTATGAAATAGACGGTGGTATGATTTATTATTAGTTATTTAGAGGTAATGGACAAAGTTTTGCGACGGGTCGTCGATAATTTCCCTTTTCGGTACGGAGTGAAACAACCCGCACTACACCGTCCTCGCCGGGATGAAGTTCCGTTATTTTTCCTAAACGCCACTCCAACGGAGAGAGGTTCTGTTCAACAATTATTACAACATCCCCAATTTGCAGATTAGCTTGGTTCTGAAACCACCTCGCGCGCTGTTGTAGAGTATGAAGATAGTCACGTTGCCAAATTCTCCAGAAACTTTGTGTTAGTTTTTGAAGCATTTGCCATCTCTCGCGTGGTGGAACGTACGCATCATACAACGGAGGTTCAGGTAAGGATACTAAAGGCCCTCCAGTCAAAAAGTGACCAGGTGTCAGAACGTCTACTTCATCTGGATCGGTAGAAATCACACAGAGTGGCCGGGAATTAAGTACGGCTTCGATTTTAAGAAGAACTGTCATCAGTTCTTCATAGGTAAGAATCTGAGACCCTACTACGCGTTTAAAGTGATACTTCATGGACTTAACGCCGCTTTCAAATATTCCACCAAAATGGCTACCAGTAGGAGGATTTAAATGCCATATTATACCGCGCTTCGATAAGTCCACGTTGATCTCCGACTGGTGATCCAGCAAAAACTTCTGAACTTCGTTAAGGTAACGGCGAGCACCCACAAAATTTCTGCCACAGTCGGAAATAATTTGCTTACAGAGACCCCGTCGCGAGACGAATCGATCGAGAGCAGCGATAAAGGCAGGAGTCGATAAATCGGTTACGACTTCCAAATGAATAGTCTTAACAGCCAAGCATACCATCACACAAACATATACCTTGTAGGTGGGAGCCTTACGCCTATGGCTTTCCTTGATACTAAATGGACCTGCAAAATCTACTCCGATATTTTGAAAGCACCTTGATGCTTGGACTCTTGGAGTTGGTAAATTTCCCATTAATGGGTAACAAGGTTTTGGGTTTGCCTTAAAACAAATTACACACTTGGACAAACGGGATCGAATCAGATTTCGGATGCCTAATATCCAAAATTTCCTTTGCACTAGAGACTGCAGTGTACGTGGACCACAATGTAAATACGTTTGATGAGTGAAGTCAATCAACAGTAGAGAAAGACGGGACATTTTAGGTAATAGATACGGATTTATAGTAGTTGGTGACAAACGAGCATTTCTAAGTCGCCCCCCCACACGCAGAAGATCGACCTCGTCAAGATAAGGATTTAGTTTCTGAATAGTACGACTACAGACTTGGTTTTTCTTCAACAAACTAATCTCTTCCGGTAAGTATAAAGCTTGTTCATGTTTAAGTAGCGTGTGAAGTGCGGCATCCAGCTCCTTAGTGGTCAACCCAGAAGTAATACGCATATTTTCAGGGTTTCGAGAATTGAATGCAAAACGTATGCACCACGCCAAAACTCTCTGAACTCGAGATAGAGATGAGTATTTATTTAATAACTGAGTTATAACACTAGAATTTTCAGAGTGTGTACACGGAATTGACACATTTGCTACAGGCTTCAATTCTGGAACGGAATCCAGTTGTAATGGTTTCCTAATAGGCTAGGTGGCGGGTTCTGTAGACAACCAAGCTGGACCGGACCACCAAAGTGGAGATGTGGCCAGCTGCGAACAATTTAAGCCTCGACTACACAGGTCAGCGGGGTTGTCATGAGTTGCCACATGTTGCCAGTTTTCAACGTCAACCTCATCAATGATCTTGGTTACGCGATGAGATACAAATGTTTTAAGTTTGTAGGGTGGAGTATTGAGCCAAGCCAGAACAGTACTGCTGTCAGTGAATGCAGTCAACCTTGATATTTTAAGTTGTTCAGAAAGCAACTGGAACATGTGTTTCAACAGGCTGGCTAGGAGAACTGCAGCGAGGAGTTCAAGACGATTAACTGTTAACAGCTTCAAGGGCGCGACCCTAGATTTGGCAATAAGCAAATGTGAAGCGGTTGTACCACCACCTGATACTCGCAAATAGATACAACAACCATATGCCTTTGTTGAACCGTCGCAAAATCCGACCAGTTCAAATTGATTTGCTTGTGATGCGACTATTTGACGAGGGACTTGTATTTCTGGCAGATGTTGTAGTTCTGAGCAAAAATGTTGCCATTGGAGCAGAACATCATCGGGCACAAGTTCATCCCAATCTAATTGAAGTCTCCAAAGATGTTGCATAAGTAGTTTAGCAATCAATACCACCGGTGTCAACCAGCCAAGAGGGTCGTATATACGGGCAATATTTGACAATACTGCACGCTTGGTACACTTAGAGTCCAGCGCTGACCGAGAGTAAGTAAACAAGTCCTTTGCTGGATCCCACTGTATACCTAAGATCTTAAGAGTATTTTGATTGTTGTCATCGCAAAAGGATTTCAGTTCCTGACACTGTTCTGTAGGTAGCTCACAAAGGAATTTTGGAGAATTGCTGCTCCATTTTCTCAGTTCAAACTTGCCACATGCTAACAGCTCAATCAAGTCGTTTTTTAATTTTATGGCCCTGTTTATTGATTCCGCTCCTGTTACAATATCGTCCATGAATGTATCCCTTTTGAGAACAGACGCAGCCTGGGGATATTGCTCACCATGGTCATCTGCTAGTTGATGCAATGTACGGATTGCCAAGTAAGGCGAACTACTGACGCCATAAGTGACAGTAGTCAGTTTAAATTCTTGAACAGGCTCCTCAACGGACTCTCGCCACAAGATGTGTTGATACTTTTGGTCTTCAGGTCTAAGGTCAATGTTTCGATACATTTTTGTAATGTCAGCAGTGAATACGATATTCGGAATTCGAAATTTAGTAATGATGTTTACTATATCATTTTGTAACTTTGGACCTGTATGGACTATGTCATTGAGGGTGATTCTATTAGAAGTCTTCGCGCTCCCATCAAAAACTACTCTCAGCTTCGTGGTGGTACTTTCAGGTCTTAAAACACAATGATGGGGTATAATATTCGAACCCTCTTCCGGTTTTTCCACTAATTGCATATGACCCAAACTTGAGATTTGTATATAGTTTCTCACATTTTTCATGCTCTGGGTTAGAGATGACAATTGATGGTGGCTCCTCGACCTCCCAGAAACGTTTAATTACCTTGTCGAGAGCAAGGGTAGATACGAGTAGGTTCGTAGTATTTTTTGGCGGCCGATATATGGAATCTAACTTTCCCGATATGACCCAACCGAATACACTATGTAGAGCAGCAGGGAGGCCTGGACCTAAGTTAAGACGCTGACCGTCGTAAAGATTATGGAACAGTTCAGCACCGAGCAGAAGGTCGACGCAAGTGGGTTTATCAAAATTTTCATCCGCAAAAATTAAATGTTTACAAGCATCTCGGACATTAGAAGGCACTTCTACAGTAGGCATTTCATTTGTTATGGTATCCATCACTATGGGGCAGATATCAAATTTAGGATTTTCAGAATCGATTGGTTGAATAGTACACTCCGTTATACCCTTAACTTGATGTACAACGCTTTGACCTAAGCCAGCTACAGAAATACGACAGCGACGAAGAGGTAAGCCAAGACGCTGAGCGCATGAGGTCGTCAGGAAGCAATCTTGAGCGCCACTATCAATGAGCGCGCGAACATGCATAATGCCGCTCGGTCCACGTACACGGACTGTACACGTCCCCAAAAGTACCAGAGCGCGACTGTTTGCTACGTGCGCGCTGGTATTAATAGAATTAATGTGAGCCTCAGAAGTGACTGTTGGTAGCGATGGTTCCGGTTCCGTATAAACGCAGCTTGTTGGAATCGCCACAATAACTGGTCCGTGCAATAAAGTATGGTGACGAGCATTACACTTAGTGCAATTTGTTTTAGATAGGCATTTATCCGCACTATGATTTGGACGTAAGCAATTGACACAAAGGTTTTTATTTTTAATTACCTTTTGTCGACCAGACAAATCATAAGAATGAAATAATGGACACTTATAAATACCGTGATGTGAAAAACTACAACACGGACAGTCCGGAAATTTATTTCCATTATTATAAGAATCGGCAGCCGAATACGTTCCGGTACACATATGTGATGGTACCGATGGCGGGTCTAAATAACGTTCTGCGACTACTGTATCAGTATATGGTTCTGGAATTTGATACGCGATTTGTTCCGAGTACGGCCCTGGTTCTGAGTGCGGCCCTGTGTTCGAGTACGGTACCGAATCGACAGACGGAACAAAGTCAGAGTACGGCCCTGAGTCGTAATAATGTCCCGACAATTCGTTTACCGGGAAAGACGCGGAAGACATTTGATTATTATTATTAGTGCTAGGATTAGTTTTAGTACGCATGTCTAAATTCCTATAACCTGGCGGTCGTAATTGCCCCCTAGGTTGATAATTATTTATACGAGCTGAAAAGCACGGCTCGCTCGCTTCTAATATTTTAACATAATCTTGTAAGAATTGTAATAAATTGTTGAAGGTTGGTATCTCCTCTTTATTTTGAGCTTCAAATCTCTTACGCGTATCTATGTCAAGTTTACGCGATGCTAAATAAAATAAAACAAATTCGCCTAAGTCTTTAATTTTTATCGCCTTAAGGGCATTGACTGACTCATACAATAAATCTGACATATTTCTCAAGTCGTTCAAGTTACAATTTTTCATAGAGGGATAAGTATAAATTTTGTCCAAATAGTTGGTAGCTAAAATTCTTTTATTTTCAAAACGATTTACGAGAGCATCGAAAACTACAGTATAATTATCAGCTGTCACGGGAATACCTTTTACTATTGATAATGCAGAACCGGATAAACACGATAACAAGTAGTGAAATTTTTCTATAAGCGTTAAATTATTGTTATGATGTACTAACGATAAAAACGTATCGTAAAAAGTTTGCCACAATTCAATATTACCATCAAATCTGGGTAATTCGATTTTCGGTAACTTTGCTTGCGCGCTTGGTTTACGACAAGCGACCGCGCTCGCATCGAAATACGTCGAATCGGTGGCGGAGCCCGACGCGGACGACGACGCGGACTGCGGCGTCACGATGTCCTCCGCCGCAGCTTGGACGGCATAGTACAGCATGTCGAATGACTCCACGGATTTGTAATCAACAGATTGTTTAGGATCGATTTTTAGTTTTAAAGAATTTATCTCGTTCACCACCTCTAAAAACTCTGAACGAATTAATTCGATGCGTTTATACCTACTCTTAAATGCTCCGATCTTTGTTTTATTAAACGCTTTTATTTAGTTTCACTTCGGAGCATCAAATCTTGTAACGTTAATTTGAATGACTTCCCTTTAATGAAAATTGATGAAATTTGGCAGACATGTGTATTTCCGATGACAATACACGAAAATCATATTTTAAACTAATTTTCATTGTTTATTTGTTGTTAAATTAAAAAAAAACGATTTTTCGGAGCATCAAATCTTGTAACGTTAATTTGAATGACTTCCCTTTAATGAAAATTGATGAAATTTGGCAGACATGTGTATTTCCGATGACAATACACGAAAATCATATTTTAAACTAATTTTCATTGTTTATTTGTTGTTAAATTAAAAAAAACGATTTTCAGACTTTAGACATTTTACGTAGAGACTTGAAATTTTCACAACTTGTAGCTAATTTTATAAACTAAACATTATTGAAATAAAAGCGTTTAAAAAAAAAAAAATTTTTCATTTGACTTATCTTTCGTATCCTTAGTAATACTTTTCGACAAATCATGTAATATTTGTATTTCACGAAATATATACTCCCTTCGTGTATTTAGAAGTACTAATTGTGAGTTTTGATCCATTTTAGCAGAAAAATAAAGTAGGTATTAAGAATAAAACGATAGAACTTACGTTGCGTATTAATAAAAATTAATGAAACAATTGAAACACGAAAACAAAATGGCAGCGTTGCAACTCGTAACGTGAATAGGTAAATGAAATTATGTTTTACAGGTTTTATACTGAGCACAAAAAGAAGTTAATTGTATCAAATATGTTTGAAAATATGTTTTAATGAGCTTAAAATGATAAAAAGGCTCTCTGAATAAGGATTTAGAGGCACGATTGCAATTTGCACTGTGAATTTATTGGAGTATTTTAGAAATTTGAACCCAATAACCCATAGGAAATTCGCGCTCGAAGTGACCACTTTTAATGGCTAGACACGTAGCTAGACTTCTAGGAGATTCGTTTGTTTTGGAGAGGGACCCAGGAAGAGGAATAAGTAGGTACTTACCTCGGCCTTCGACCGCGTCTTCTCGATCCAATTGGCAGTTTTGAACTTGGTATAATGCTGTTGGTTCTAGCTGTAGCACTTAATAACACACGCGCACACTCTTGTAAAGTTTAAATTGATGGGCCCATCGGTAATTCGCGTTTTTCTGCGTTTTAATAAGTTTTTGCACGGAGCACAGTTGAATTTGCTCGCAAGCGCCGGCGATGTCTTTCTTGTACTACAGTGGCGCCGCGTCGCATGGTGGTTGCCGGGAGAAACTTTTTGCCGCGTTCTTCATTTACGCGGCAAACGCATGGCGGAACATTTGAATTTGGCCGAGGAAGAAATTAGGTAAAGGATAGGTATTGGGAAGTCCAAACAATCTTGAAACCAAAATTTTGGAAAGTTTCACTTCTACCACGTGTGAATTGCACAAATTTTCTTTTTTTTATGCTTAGAGCAGGCAAAGCAAATGAACAGACGGGTCACCTGATGGTAAGTGATCACCGCCGCCCATGGACATTAGCAACACCAGGGGCGTCACCAAAGCGTTGCCGGCCAAGAAGATGACGATAGACCCGCTTCTTGAAGGACCCCATGTCATAGCTTAGAGGGAACACCAATGCAGGTAGTTTGTTGAATTACGAGCGTCTCCATCATTATTTGCAATTCTTGGCAATAGATAGACATCTAACGTCACTGTTGTGCCATTCGGTAAGAAGCTGTGATTAAAAAAAATATTGAGTGTGACGTACTCAATTTTGACGTCGCGCGCACAACCAAAAAATGCAAAAAAGTTATTTTTTGGAAATTTTCTCTTCTTTACGAATATTATTTTAAAATTTCTTAAATATTAATAGTTTCGGAGTTTTTAACCAAAAACAAAATATCTTTTTTGAACTTTATTTTGTTAATAACTTTTGCAATTTTTTACGTGCTGGTAAACACTTCCGAAACATTTTTCTAGACATCATTCCGAACAGAATGAGCTATCGCACGTATTTTTAAGAGCAGTATCTCTATTTTTCACCATTTTGAACTTATTGTTTAGCTTTAGACTATAGCCTGTAAACATGTAAAATCTCAACTCTTAGGCAATGGTAACTATAATGTAGATGAGTACTTAAATTACAAAGACGCATGGAAATGACCAGCTCTACTACCAGTTCCGTTCAAGTTAGTGATATTTTTTTGTAATAAATATTACCTATACCTACATTTTTATTTTTAAAAGATGAGCTGAGGAGTTTCTTTAAGGCTTTTCTTCTTCTCCATGACAAAATACCTTTCCGAAAACCCAAACAATGACGTGCATAAGTGTATATAAACCTATATGAATAAATTATTTTGAATTTTGAAAAAAAAAACATAAAATAACAAATATGCATTACTTAGGTACATATTTCAAAAACGAACAACAAAAGTTTTCGTTGGTGTTTGGAATGATGCAAACGGAGAATGAAGAGCAATATAAGACAACAAAAACGTTACATATAGAATTATCGGTATACTGTACATAACATTCCTGTTGTTTGTACATTACCCTAAGGCGCAGGTCTTCTAGCCATGGATGATGGATGTTGCAGGTGGATTGCAGTTTAGTTTGAATATTCCAGAACAAACAAAGTAAGTACATGCATGGTGGGACTTAGCATTGCACACTACTGTGTTTGCTTTGAAACACTCATTTTTCTTCGATCTTCTTTGAACTACAGCTATTCTTCTGTCTTCTTGATTCGGTGGTTTATGTCAAACTTTCTTTATGCGAAAAAATCTTACCTCTGTTATCTTGCTTATCTTGTATGTTGGAACTGTTGTCGAACATTTCATCACATAAGATTGAATCAGTTATTCATGGATTCAAGTTTCAACACATTAATAACCTTACTGAGCACGAGTCTCTTCTGTTGAGTAGTCCTAGAGAGTACTCCACTGCGTTGTTCCGAAAGTTTTCAACAGGACTTAAAGACTGCTTGCTTATGATAACAACCGGGACCGTCGTCTTTCGTGCCGTCCGAAGTAAGGAAGCGCTCAAGATATTTTGGGCGTTTCTTGGTGGTCATACTATCATGTCATACTGGTATGACCAACAAGAATAGTTTGTATCGGTGGTCATACTACTTTAATGAACACCATATTAGGTTTGACATAAATAATAAAGTACAGTTTCGATCAAATTTTTTTATTATAATTATATACTCGTACAATACAATGGTTTTGTACCAGTTTATTTATTATTATACAATACGGTTTTGTACCAGTTTCCTTGTGGTCATATCCTACTAATTTGTCCTACTAGTGGGACCACAAAGAATAACTATTCCTCGTTGTCCTACTTCGGAGTTAAATTATTAAATGACTAGCTGTCTCGGCGAACTTCATATCGCCTAACAATCTTTGAATGTACTTTGTTACTTTTAACTTTTATAGTTCTGGTAGGTATAACAAATCAGAGACCATTAAATTACTTCTCTCTCTCCCTCTCCTTCCCATCCCCCTCCCCCTAACTATGAGCTTAAGTATATATAAATTTTTACCATTTTACTTCAAAACTGACAAAGTTGCCATATTAACTTACCTACACCCCTTTAATTCTTTAAAACGCTTTACTGTTTTTTGTTTCTAATCTTGAACTAATATATCAATTTACATGTTTTTAACTTCATTACGAAGTTGCGTACTAAGCAACTAACTAACCATCCCCAAAATTAATCCTTAAAGGGATGATTTTCCAAAAAAATGTGTTAAAATGTATTTTTGTTAATTACTATAAACTTTCATGAAAAATTTCATGTTTACAACTCTAAAACTGATAAAGTTGGTTTGTATGAAAGTATCTTCAAACCCCTATTTTAACTCTTTAGGGGATGAATTTCCAAAAATCCGATAGCCTTCCTCGATAAATGGACTATCAAATACAAAAATAATTTTTCAATTTGAACCTGTAGTTCCTGAGATTAGCGCGTTCAACCAAACAAACAAACAAACTCTTTAGCTTTATAATATGTATTATACTAATCGGGTTGACCACTAACCCCTCCATCAATTCGCAATGGAGCAGGGTGATGGAGTATGCTCTAGGCCAGTGGTAATCAGCCTTTTTTTCATTCGAGCCACAAACACGTCATGTTAAATCATGCCGTCGTGGGCCGCAAAACAAAGAAATAAAAAAATTTGGTAGGTAATATGATTAATTTCTACTACAAAAGCCTGGCGGGCCGCACGTTGAGTATAGCTGCTCTAGGCCTCCTCAAGAGGAGAGACCCGTGCCCAGCTGTGGGCCATTAATGGGTTGAAGCCAACAATAGTACCTAATAATAAAATTAATATGTTAAAGATTTTTATCACCAACTAATATTCTAAACCTCAGATTAAAGAAATAAAAGGCAGATATAACTTTCGCAAAGAAATGCAACAAATGACGTGAAGCCACTTTTTCACTATGTGTGCATGACAATCATATTGACAACTAGCAGTGGCATCGTAGAGACACATACTTCTTTGTGTATGTAAGTTGCCACTTTGAAAACAAAAAGTCGCAATCTCCCGCTATTTAGAAAATATTTTTTGCCATATTTTCGACTTGAAATATTATACAATTAAATTGGCAAATTATTTATTATTGTATCACTAGTTATCAAAAAGTCTAGATATTAAATATGTCAAATGTTATTTTAATATACAGTACTTAATATGTTGAATTGTTTTAATTTATGGTTTTTTCTCTTTTGGGTAGTTATTTTTCATTGAAAAATATAAAAATTTTATTACATTTATTATAATTAAAATACATGAAATATATATAATATAAGTCATCTTCATTAAAATGCAATGAATAAACAAAGCAAAATTTGGATGGCCAATCATTATCTTGCCTACTTTGAGGAATAATAAAATCCCATTTATCTCGTATTTGTCGGCAATCCGCAAAATAAAATAATTTATTGAGTAGGCTAAACAGGAACTAAAATGGAATACAATATTTTCTTTCAATCGTGCATTTTATCGTAGGCAAACGTGATATTTTCAATCAACCAGGTTTACCTATGTTAAAATCCTTATTTTATCCCTCTAATCCTTTGTACTATCTATCTTACGTTTGTAATAACCCAGCGACTGGTATTTATGCATTGGCTGCATTTCCTCATTTTTAGATTTAAATAAATACAACTATTTATTTTTAAATTTTTTTTTTGATATAAATTTATAATCGATCAGTGTTCAAATAACCCATGCATATTTCCCCTAATTTAGGGTAATCGATTTTCATATAAAGCTGGTATAAAATTGAATAATTGTCGAGGTTTTGTGTTCCGAGCGCATCTCAAAAATATTATTATAAATAAATAATAAAATAATGAACAGTTACCTGTGAAAAGATATCTAATCTTCTTTTGCTTGATTTTGGGAACAACTTTAGCAGTGTTTAAAATTGCAAGACGGAATTTTATCTGAGAAAATTATTTAATAAATTTTGACAATTGTGACATGAAAGCTATTTGACGCTTTCTTTAGAACTGAATCGGGTTTGTATTTGCTTTTTTAGTTTGTATTTGCTTTGGTAGCTTTACATTTTAGTTGGATGAATATATCTGCCTTTTATTTCTTTAATCTGAGTTATCGACTTACTCGTAGCGTAACGGATCCTCTACACTTTTCACTTCTAAAGGAGAATGCCCATTTAGTATGGAGAAATGTACTGACTTTAACATTTTTGTGTCTTGATAAAAATACCTTTATTTGATTATGTTATCTTAATAAATTATACATACTAACTTCAGTCAATGATAATATTAGGAAATAAGAGATTTTAAACAAAACTAATTTGTATTTAGGTTATAGTAAACTCACAGTTATATGGACTCTATGCGGGCGTATTAAAGTCGATTGCGTATGTAATGTCGATCTTTTAAGTTTCAAATTCATTTGACAGTCCCCAAACACCATGAAGTTTGTAATGTATTATAATCACAGAACACTATTACTCCTGGCTGAATAGTCATTTTCTATAAAAAAAAAATTCATTTGACAGTCCCCTTACGTCATCTAGTTTGTTGTCATGGATATATTATACTATAACTGTTGTATCATAATTATAATCGAATCAATGCTACCTATTGGCCCGAAGGATCTTAAAAGATTCCTGATTGGCCCTTATCCAAACATAAATGGCCCAATGGTTTTATTTTGTAAAACGGAAGTAAAGTTACTTATTAATTTCAGAAAATTATTCCCAATAAGGATTTTTTAGGAAAAAGGGTAAAATACATGAATATTTTAATTAAATTTTTTGTCCAAAAATCATTGTGACACAATTATTTTTTTAAGAGTACTGGCTATGGGCATTCTCCTTTACAACAATTCCATATAGAGTCTCCATTTTTATAGCATCGTTGCTTATAAAATTGCATACCAATAAGCAACAATACAATACCGCCTTTGCGATTTATAAATTTAAATACAACGATTAAGAGTCAACAAATAAGAATATAAAAATTTATTTATTCGGTGCCAATTGATAAATTAAATTATTCTTATGTTAGTTACAGGTGACATTGACTGTACCATTATATTTGTCAGGGTGTAGGAAAATACTATATTTAGAATTATAAAGGGGAGTATGACCACCGATACAAACTATTCTTGTTGGTCATATCAGTATGACATGATAGTATGACCACCGAGAAACGCCCGATATTTTTGAGCAGTCATCCATTCAACTGCCGACCGCGCCCGCTGTTACCATCGATCAGGATGGACATAAACCGCCGGGCTCTTAGTGCTTCAATTGAATAAGTATAAATCATAAATTATATCATAATCAATAAAAATCATTATATACCTAATACCTACTGTTAATATTAAAATAATTTTGCCATGTATTTTACTCTAATTATTGATTTTATGATTAATTTGCACTATTATTACAATGGTCTCAAAACGGAATCCGAAGTGATTTTGTGCAAGTATTATTAGTTAAGTAATATTATTTAATTATTTTATTATAAAGGAATGTTAAAGTGAAAACCCTAAAAATTCCGTGCATACTAATCGAATACTTTATGATTTATTTCCAAATTTCCGGCCAATTGTGCTTTAAATTGATTTCCACTTGCGTTGTCTCAACCCTCGGTGTTGAGTTGCAAAACGTAGGATAATAGGTCTTTGTTACAACAAATGTCGGGTGGGTACCATACGGCATCGAATCACATCGATGGATTGTAGGTTCAGGCTAAAGCAGGTATTCAATTAGGTATCTACCAGAATATAGGTTGAACCTTGAAGATTCTGTGTTATTTAAATTGGCTTCAACATATATATTAATACTGTCTCGTCATTATCGAGTAGACCCAGATTCCACCACGCTGCACCGATGCTTCAGAATTTAATATTTAATTAATTAAACGGATACCCATAGCTACTTATGTAGGAATTTACTGATTGCGGTTCAATTTTAAATATATATTTACAAAAATGGATAGATATATATATATTCAATGTTTAAAAATACTAAAACTCATATTCAGTAAAGTGCACTGTCGATAGCAATTTTTTTTAGATAGATGTTCTGTTAATTACGCACACTACTCACCTGCATTAACCATACAATAATGTTAAAATAATTATTTAGATAGTATTTTTAAGCCTATTAAAAAGGTTTGAAATTATTCAAAATTATCGTTATGTTTGTGAAATTACATCTATTATGAGGCTGTTTAATCAATGTAGGGTAATATTGAAGGCTAATTACATTTAGTAATGCACTATTATCACTAATTTCACTGTCACATCAGCTGAGAGTTGGTAACACACTGATGGTCGGGTGGTGTCGCCGGCTAACGATGGGTTGACACCGGAGCTGGAATGTAAACAAGCATTGCGTGGAATCCTCGGGCTCGGTCAACGCGGCATCGCCCATAACGACTACACATTAAGATATGACAGTCTGTGACCACCACGGAGATGTTTTGGACAGTAAAATCTGTCCAATGTTACGATAGGTCGTGGTTATCCTTTTTAAATGCTTGTTTGTGTTGACATAGGGTTATTAAATAAGATCCTCATATGTCACAGCGCCCACAACGGATGACTCTATGATGCGGGTGACAAATACAAAAATAAGAATAGATGATTCAAGATCATTTTATCTGTCACAGCTCCGCCTGGGAATTGAACCCAGGACCCTTGAGTCAATACCAATAATACCAACAAAAATAGTCATACAATTATTCGGTCGTCATAAATCGTATGAATGCCTCATGCCAGGTTACTATTTGCCTTGATACTACACTCAGTAGTGGTAGCACTAGTGGGTAGGCACCTAAGTAATAGTTTAGTGCCACAGTTATTATTTTCAATAGCACTACCGCCCCCCGACCAGGTGGACTGACGACCTAAAGAAGACAGCGGGCGTCCGCTGTATTCAGAAGGCTCAGGACCGGTCAGAGTGGCGCAAGTTAGGAGAGACCAATGTCCAGCAGTGGACCTGATGGGTGATGGATGGATGGATGAATGGACCGATTTATTATACAATAATTTTGCGTTCGACATAAATATAAGAAAATGATATGTGTGTAGATAGTGTAAGTAAAAGGTAGGTAATAATTATACCGCCGCGCTTACGGCTCGCCGGCCGCTGGTTGACGGAATGAATGACAGCAGTTCGCCGACGCAGCGGTAGCCGCGGCGCCGCGGCGCGGGGCGTGCACGAGGAAACGGAAAGTCGAAGGATAGCGTACGGTGAGACGTAAGCGCGGGTACGGCAAGTCGTCCACGCACCGTACCGCGGTTCGTGAGCTTGTCTCGAGGCGAGGCGATTACGTTACGAATCCGATAAGTGTGCTTTACAGTAGGGAGTTTCATACAAAGAATACTGACATGCAAGAGTTGATACGTTTACGTTCCGTTTACGAGTTGATATGTGTGCTACGACCATAAGCTGGAAGAGCAACTTGCGTACTCTCTAAATTAACTCTTTAAGGGATGACTTTCCAAAAAATTATTAAAGTTAACTTTTGTTTATTACTATAAACTTACATACATATTTATAACTCCAAAACTGGCGAACTTAATTTGTGTGTAATTGACTTCCAACCACTATTTTAGAGGATGAAGTTTTCTTGAGCGTTAGGATAAGCAATAAGGTGAAACGTATAATATAATAATCCTTATTGAAAATGTTTCTTATTCTTGACGACCCGTGTGGCGCAATGATTACCATGCCGAATCGCCGCGCTAAGGATCGTGGGTTCGATTCCCAGCGAGGCAGAAATTTGAATGATGAGTTTGAATTTCTATTCTTGATCTGGGCGTTTTCTGTTGTCTTTGTGTGTTGTCCATGGCACCCACGACACAGGAAATCCTAGAGTATGGCTATGAGTGTGAAGCGTTATTTATCTATCAGATAATCCTTATCCGTGTTATCATATAAGCCCTAGGCTCCTAGCTTCTAGCTTTTTAATTATTACATGCCATTAACGACCTTATAGTTTGGGTGGTAGTGATCTACCTCTAAAACTGCGAAGCGATGGGTCCCGGGTTCGATTTCGAGTATCATTGGTGTGTCTTAGTGTCTTAGTGTTTACAATGTTTAGAATTATTTATTTAGAATTATTATTTTTGTTTTTACAATTATTTAGTATGTCCCATTTATTGAGATTGAAAAGTAGTGTTTAGGTTGATGTGCAAAGCAACTTTATCACCATTAAGTTTCTACATTACCTAAGCTACATCCATTAATTTTTCAAGAGAAAATACATCAGTAGACTATACTGTTTTTCCAGTAAAGAATTTCAAGAATTACTAAACAAAATGACGCCTTCGAGAAATGTGGTTATGTAGTTCTTTGTTCAAGCCAGCTATGTCTGTGCTCCGGTATATGGCGCTATTTGTTTACACAATAACGAATTGTTTCCTCTGTATGAAACAGCAAAAGAAAGTGCAGCTCAAATGCCATTAACCATAGGTACGGAAATGGAATACATTTTTATCAGTTAAACATATCAGTTAAATAATATGTTGATAAGAGTACCTAAATCGATTGGATATAAGGAAGGGTACACAATTTCACACAGTTTAATGTTAAATAGTAGGTCAAATATGTAACATTAACATTACTTTTACATTTAACTGATATAACTTTTCGAATGTGAGACTTCTGAACACGTCTTTATATTTTATGAAAATAATTCCATGAGAGACGGAAAATTAGTAGATATAGGTACAATACTGAGGTCAGATCAGTAGGTATAACTTATTGTATCGGAGGACCTGCATATTAAAATAGGTAAACTACGAAAAATGTCCGTACCTACGTGTGGATCTATTCGATACCTAATCTCATATTGTTAGAGAACTCCACTAACTAAATATTTATTTAATTTTCATTTTCTATAAACTTTTGTGCTTGTTTGTGGGCATCTGATTAAATAGCACCAAATTAAATTTTGACGAGGTAATTCAAGGGGTTTCAGCGGGTTATTGGCAGCAGTGTCAGTGAGTCCATACCTGCCTAAGGATCCGAAGGTTTCGATAGATATCTACTCGTAATAGATTTATCGCATTCAGCTCTCCAACGCAATGTCTATTAGGCACCGAAGTAAGCTTGCTGAGAAAATAATTAAGGGCGGAATAAAACATCAAAAATACGTTTTAAACTTTATTGTTTTAAGACATCGAGATTTACATCAAAAATTATCATTTGGATTCTACAAGAATTTTCACTCACATAAAATATTATATTTTCTACTTTATCAATAACATTTATATAATTAAACATCTGTAATAGAGTAAAATACTGATGAAAACATTTAACACATAGATTCAAAATACCGTACTTATGTCTAACAATTAGGGAAAACTCCACATCTTAAATATTTAATAAAACATATAAAATAAGTTGGTATAGTTTGGATTAATAACTTACTGAAGAGATATGTAACAAAGAAAAAACAAAAATATTCTGTTCCTTTCTCTGCTATACCCTGTATGTTTCTCACAACTTCCAATTAATCGCCATCCTCATTAACCGTTGGATAAGAAATATTAATTAGTAAGATACTCAGTAAAAGAGGGTCAAAAATACAATTCATCAAAATATGAGAGATTCTTATAGATTCTTACATTGTTCTAAAGCGGAAATGTTATAATCAGACTCACAAGTTTGTGTCAGGAATGTGCGGAGCTTAAAGCTAAGGGCACAGGCTACGCAAGTGTTAAACACTAACATTTATTTACGAGTATTTCTAAACGGGGACTCTAACATCGAGATATGATGAAACACTCAAACATTTAACACATAAACACCAAGATTTAAGATTCCGAGTAACATTCTTTCTGAGCTGACCTGATGAATATTTGTGCCTTTTAAATTTAATTTAACATCAAATTTGACTTACAGCTACTTATTAATAACCATCAATAAATCTTTAATATAGAGAAACTGAGGTACATTTTCGAAAAGCTTGAAGCGCAAATTAAATTTGTGACAAAATCTTAATTATAGGCAAGTAGGTACAATATCTCAAAAATTATAAATGTAAGAGATTAGGGCACAATTAATCTCTTAATAAAAAATTAAGTAACAAAAACAAATAAGTATAACAAAAACAATCATGGTAACGTGGTTCGAGTTTAGATCTCGTAGTTACGGAATTTGGAGATGACTTCAGTTGGGGGTTCTTGGGTGCCGGTCCCCCAGCGGCCCCACAGGGCAGCTCCGCCCTCGGAGGCGCGACGGGCCGCAGCGTTGGTGGGCCCCAGGCTGGACGGGCCACTGGAGCGGCCCCCCTCGTCTTCCAACATGCGGTCCTTGGTGTTGGGCTTGGACCAATGCATGGACTGCTGGACGTGATCCTTCATGCCCAGCCACTGCTTGTATCCGATCGTGATCCCGCTCTGCCTCCATTTATCGTACAGAGCTCTCTTGGATGGATCGCAGAGAGTCTCCTTGGCCTCCTGAGGATTAGTGGTAAACGTGTTAACAATTATCCACCTTTTTATTTTTTTACCATGATATGAACTCTCAGTACCTCTGTATATTTCACTTATGTAAGTATATTTCCATTTTTATCCATTGAAGTATTATTACTAGCGTATAGAACCGACACCGCGAACACCATGTATGTCCCAATGCATTGGCGCCACGTGGCTTCAATCTTCAATGAATCTCCTGGGCGGGACACACATTTTGTTCGAGATGTCTGTTCTATGACATTATACTTCAATGTTTTTATCCACGATATTTTTGATTCAGTAGAACGAAAGAGGGTCAAAGCTAACTTAAAAGTTTAGACAGAGTGACCATAATGCTCTCAAATACTCTCAATATAGTTACACATCGTGAGTACCCGCATATAAATATTACAAGTATACATATACATATTACAAGTATTATTGCAATATTACAAGTATACCTATATAATACAAATTCGCAATAGTGCGATAATAGCCGTAAAAAAAATATTTAGTAGCCACGCAGTTATCTTATATCTAGGTAAATCTTAACATCTGTCTATATTCTGAAGTAGGCAGACATTTATTTACTTGTAAATAACTAAAAATTAAATACCTTCAGTTTCTGAAATTTGGTTTCAGCGTCTTTATCGCCATCGTTCTTATCAGGATGGTGTTGTAGGGCGAGGATCTTGTATTCTGCAGTGATTTGCTCTGCCTGTAATTGTAAAAGGAAAATATTAACAAAAACATCGCTTATGAACTGTTTCATTGCTTTTAAATCTCCGGGAATCCCATTACGCGAATCGTGGTGACTCAAGTCAATTAACACAATAAAATTGTCCCTAAGATATCGCCTGCGCCATTCACTCTATTACTTTTTTCACTAGGAACTAGGTCAACTCAGCCCCTATACCTCGGAATAAGGTCAATGGGAAATTCACAGGAATCAATAAGCATTCGCGAAGTTCAAATTAGGTATTGTAGTGTTAATTAATAAATAATAATACTTACAGTGGAGGACTCGTCACAACCCAGCAGAGCGTAGTAATCTTCGTCGGGGTTTTTTTGATAATTCAATATCTCATCGACCCCCGTCATCTTCACGGCCCTCTCTCGCGACTCCTCGGTAGATACTGCCCGCTGCGGATGCTGTTGAATAAAACACTGTGTTACTATGTGGTGGTAGGTCGTTTGCCTTTGTGTGAAAAGCCTTCAACACGTTCATGCGCCGTACAAACTTGACACTCTTAAAGCGAGGACAGAACGTCGAGAACAGAATACGAAACTTTATGTAAACGCTATCTAAAAGCTTGTACTGTTTATATTTATATTGTCCTATCTGCACTCACACGTTGACATTTCACACGGACACTATCACCTGTTCAATACCAGTTCAATGATAATCCAATTTTCGCACACACGTCAGCCAATGGACAACACATTCAACACAAATGTAAGCTCTATAGGCTCTATTGCAGAACTAATTGTATTCACCTGATTCCTATGATTTCATTGCTGCTCCTGTAGGACCAGTGGTATGAATGTAAGTTTTCACCTGTCAATGTAAGTTAAAGTTTAGTTTTCACTCGCACAGATTTCACGTCCTACTCAAATTGTACGTGTAATACGTGTTTACAACAGACACAGACAGAGATGAATGAAATCATTGCGCAGCTGCGACTTTACAATCAATACAGTGTTGCGTACTCACAAACGGAATGAAAATAAGTACATAATGAAAAATGTTAACGCCTTCAAAACTACTTTGCACTTATATTATTTTATGTTTGTAACTTATGTTAGCACTCAAATATTTATACTTAATTTTAAGTGCATATCACAGCTAAACTCTCTAAAAATAACAGTGGAAGAAAATGAAAATAGAAGGTGGCAACACTTACTTAGATAGTTAAAGTCTTATTAGGTACTAAAACCATCTCAGGCCCGTATATTAAGTAAATAATAAAATCCCAACGAATTTTATTTAATATTGATAATTAAAATTGTACACAATATGTTACTACTTTTATCTTTGTAAGTTACACGCCAATTTCAGGGTGGCTTTGCGTAAGGACTTTAAGACTGGATAACCTATAATACCTCCATAAAATATTGATTTGATAACCACTTTATCTACGTATCCATGTTACTTGTAGCAAAGCGAAGCTTAGTTAAAGAGGGCAGATATTTAAGAGGATATTCCAAACTCGTGTCTATTCCCCTGTATAGCGAGGTCTTTGACTCTCTGTAGTCTGTACCTCGGCAGCACACAAATAGCAATTAAGTACACCATAGTCGGAAATTCGGAATGCATCAGGCCGCAGGCGCCAATATTACCATCCAGACAATAGCTTCCTGGAAGATACACCCACATTTTTCGCACGCTTGTACGTCAAAAATCAATCAAAAATCGTTTATTATTCCAGAATTTTTCATTTTATGACCTAGTTGTGGGATCTTTCCATTTAAGTATAGAAAAAACTTGTGTTTGGTCCCCTCTTCCATATGTAGTGTACACTGTTCTGGGATAATGCGCTATAAAGTAGTATAGAGTAATATTATATATTAATTTGTAATAGTTATAGTTTAAATAAATAATATGCATTAAATAATAGTATACCTACATGAAATTTTACAATAAATATGAGCACCCAATAGATAATAAATGATTACATAAATAGAAGCAAGTAGGTAGTAGGTTATTTAAGATTGATATTCAATCATAATTATTATGCACTTGTGTGAATGTATAACAGAAGATCTACAGCAATATAAGACATTATTAAATGTATTTAATTTGTTTATATGAAACTAATAAGTATTTAATACCTTTTTAGAAGACGAGCGTTCGGAGTCTTGTGAGAAGCAACTCTTCAGAAGGTTGCAAGTAAAATTTTCACGGAAAACATTTTCTTTTGCGTTGTATGTATTTATTAGATAATTGACGATAGGATGGGTAAGTACCGTTACACCTTCCTACTAACATTAATTACGTAAATTATGTTTTGACTCTATTTCTTTCTTGTCACTTATTAAGTAACAGTTGTGATTTCTGTTGAAGTAACCTTAACTTTCTAACTCTACATATATATTTTCTTACTCCCGAACTCTACCTTAATTAACTTGTGACTTCAATGTACTGTGTAATGCTAATGATACAACCTAATTATCTACAAGACATATTATGTACCTGATTTACCTGTTTGTTATCTCTTTCCCAATAAGCATTAATTAATTGATTCACTGAACGTTACTATAAAAATGTCGGAGGCCCTCGGGCGGTTTGAAAACTTCCGACACTCGGGTTGGCCACTAATCCCTCAACCAATCCGCACTGGAGCAGCGTGGTGGAGTATGCTCTAGGCCTCCTCAAAAGGAGATGCCCATGCCCAGTAGTAGGCCATTAATGGGTTGAAGCCACACGTACCTACATAGGTACATATATTTTGACGAAACTTCACAGAAGACAGCCGGATTCAGCATCAGAATTAATAAAAAAGTACACCTTTCTTCAAAATAAACTGATTCTGTAAAAAAGCAAATTCATTAAATTGCCTACTAACCGAAGCAACTGATAAATAATTTCAAATGCGTAGGTACATAACCACAACCACAGTACTGATATTACTTCGCAATCATTACGAAGGTTACTTGTGTAGAATGTATTAACGACCATTAAAACAAATTGTACAAATTTTTTTAAATATTTTTTTCCTATGTATTTATGTGTGTACAAAATAAATAAATAAATAAAATAAAATAAATAAAATCTGAGACAAAAAACATGAACGACAGCTACGTATATCGAATAACAATCAGTAAGTACAATACCTACCTACAAGTTTCAGATAGGTAAGCTTCTCCTGTAATTCCTCATTTAATTGTCAATAACCGATTAAGAAATTTAATTCCTTTTAATCGAAAAAACGTAGAATGTTAGAAATTCTTTATCTAAGAAAGTAACAAATTGTTTCGTAAATTAATTGCAGAATGAACTTTTATATAGTTTTAAAACTAAAAGATATTCATGAAAGCAATAAATAAGGCCATGGTTTATGATGCCTTAAGCCTTATGCCAATTAATTAATATGAAGGGTGCCCTACTTTTTACGAAGTAGGTACTCGTAGGAACCTAGTTAGCTGAATGTATTCAACCACATACGTGAAAAGCAATGAAACTCAGATTAAAGAAATAAAAGGCAGATATAACTTTCACAAAGAAATGCAACGAATGACGTGAAGCCACTTTTTCACTATGTGTGCATGACAATCATATTGACAACTAGCAGTGGCATCGTAGAGACACATACTTCTTTGTGTGTGTAAGTTGCCACATTGAAAACAAAAAGTCGCGATCTCCCGCTATTTAGAAAATATTTTTTGCCATATTTTCGACTTCAAATATTATACAATTAAATTGGCAAATTATTTATTATTGTATCACTAGTTATCAAAAAGTCTAGATATTAAATATGTCAAATGTTCTTTTAATATACAGTACTTAATATGTTGAATTGTTTTAATTTATGGTTTTTTCTCTTTTGGGTAGTTATTTTTCATTGAAAAATATAAAAATTTTAATACATTTATTATAATTAAAATACATGAAATATATATAATATACGTCATTTTCATTAAAATGCAATGAATAAACAAAGCAAAATTTGGATGGCCAATCATTATCTTGGCTACTTTGAGGAATAATAAAATCCCATTTATCTCGTATAATAGTATTTGTCGGCAATCTGCAAAATAAAATAATTTATTGAGTAGGCTAAACAGGAACTAAAATGGAATACAATATTTTCTTTCAATCGTGCATTTTATCGTAGGCAAACGTGATATTTTCAATCAACCAGGTTTACCTATGTTAAAATCCTTATTTTATCCCTCTAATCCTTTGTACAATCTATCTTACGTTTGTAATAACCCAGCGACTGGTATTTATGCATTGGCTGCATTTCTTCATTTTTAGATTTAAATAAATACAACTATTTATTTTTAAAATATTTTTTTTTGATATAAATTTATAATCGATCAGTGTTCAAATAACCCATGCATATTTCCCCTCATTTAGGGTAATCGATTTTCATATAAAGCTGGTATAAAATTGAATAATTGTCGAGGTTTTGTGTTCCGAGCGCACCTCAAAAATATTATTATAAATAAATAATAAAATAATGAACAGTTACCTGTGAAAAGATATCTAATCTTCTTTTGCTTGATTTTGGGAACAACTTTAGCAGTGTTTAAAATTGCAAGACGGAATTTTATCTGAAAAAATTATTTAATAAATTTTGACAATTGTGACATGAAAGCTATTTGACGCTTTCTTTAGTACTGAATCGGGTTTGTATTTGCTTTTTTAGTTTGTATTTGCTTTGGTAGCTTTACATTTTAGTTGGATGACTATATCTGCCTTTTATTTCTTTAATCTGAGCAATGAAACACCAAATACATATACGAAACTGGGAAAAGAAAAATGTTTCGTTATTTTGAGTAAATTAGAAGTTTAGTATAATTCCTAATACCTACCTATTACGCTTTATTATAAGTTACCGCCGCGACTTGTTTTAGGAGCAATTAAAATTAAAGCAATTAAACCAAAACCGCGGAAAATACGACGCTAATTGACAAGGGTTTTATAACAGTGAATTATTTTTCCAGAAGCAAAATGGCCATACATCTTCATTATTTCAATTGCGTAGATATATATTTTTATTACTGGATTAAGCAAAACTTCCTGTGTGGTCCAAGTGTTCATGTTTGAATTAGACGATCTTACTTGGACATGATTAGAATATAATAAAATGGAGAAGGTTTAACCCTATTGTTACCTTCATACGGAAGTGATAATAATGGTAATCAAAGTAGTATTTTTATCAATCAACATTAAACTAGTGAAGCACGTGGGATAATAATCACAGGAAGTGACACAAAAATCACGAAGCCACGGAAATTGTTCACTCAATATAAACATCAAGGCTGACATTGCATATTCCATGCATGCTCTAGACATTGGCGTCTCAACTCCCAACGCGCTTTTGCATCAAAAATAGCTACCGACCGAAGACGCGCTGTACCGTCCGTAGTCCATACGCAAGTTTACGGTGATCACCGACCACAACGGCTGTGTTCAGTGGAAATTAATAATGCCGATGTTCTTGCGAATGGTTTTCCACGCGCTATTGTGATTATTTCTCGCTTGGTGATTCGAAGTTTACTGTGGTGCCGTTGTTATGTTTCGATATCGAAGACATCGACGATCGCTGTCAACGAACTAGTCGTTGGAAGATCCACCATCTTTGGCAGCGGAAGTAGCGGCGGATGTCCTCGGCAATGGGTGAGTGGAGTGGCATATGAATGCTTAACAACAATGCTCGGAGTCGAGTTCCCACATTTTCTATTCGTCCCGTGTCCCACCGAAAGTTTGTTCAACCTTTAATTTTTTATCGAGATTTACATCGGTACGCGCTCCCACGTCTATTGCAAGTTTCTTAATATCTGCTATAGTTATGTAGGAGAGGAGTTTAGTAGGACTGAATCAATATCCATGGTCTGTAGAGTTTGTTGAGTGTAGTGCTTACATTTGCATGAAGAGGCGTGAAGCATTGATTTATTTTTTGTGTAGAAAATAAAAAAAAGTGTGATCTTTAATAACTAAAACATACGAGTCATGTAATAATGATCATGTTTGTTTTAAAATTTTAAGATTAAAATTAATCTACTTAGTTAAAAAAGAAAATTCCTTTCCTGAACTCTACAATCCTTTCATTGCTTCACATTACCGAATAATTATTTAAAATTAGGCAATATTGTTGACTTATTTTGCTTAGATTTCATTCATCTAAAACCATTTGACATTGATCCACCTGTTGTTGTCACCTATTATTATTTATAATAAAAAAACTGAGTAGATATACCTATTCAATAGTGCTACAGTCCTATTAAGAAACCTTTTCGACACAGATTCATAAAGTAACTAAAAACTACTTACTCCTAGTAGGTAGTGATTTGGGACGTGTTGTTTATATGTGAAATCTGGTTCGCATCCACATGCTCAGGCTCAGACATTACATGAAAAGCTATATCGTAAACAATAAGCTGCTAGACATGACGGCTGCGTCTTAATATAGGCAAGCATAGTAGAAAAGTGAAATGAAAAAAAATTTTTTTTTTAAACGCTTTTATTTCAATAATGTTTAGTTTATAAAATTAGCTACAAGTTGTGAAAATTTCAAGTCTCTACGTAAAATAGAACATAGAGAATTATGCGTCTAAAGTCTGAAAATCGTTTTTTTTAATTTAACAACAAATAAACAATGAAAATTAGTTTAAAATATGATTTTCGTGTATTGTCATCGGAAATACACATGTCTGCCAAATTTCATCAATTTTCATTAAAGGGAAGTCATTCAAATTAACGTTACAAGATTTGATGCTCCGAAGTGAAAGTAAATAAAAGCGTTTAATAAATCGAAATTATGAAATACATACCCTTATCAATGACTTAACCGTTGTTATGTAAAAAACCTACAAATAAGCAGCCGAGTCACCTGATGGTAAGTGGTCACTGTAGTCTATGGACGATAAGAAAAGAGAAGAAAGAAATTCAATAAGTAACACTGCCAAAGTGCCTGCTAAAGTGTTGACTTTGATAACTTCGGACATGATACCAATCTCACCGGAATACCAAAAAATTAGGTTTATAAAATATATATTCTCAAAAGAGACATACGTGGTCACTTACATGAGAATATAAAATTAACGTAAAGTAATTAAATAAAATCATTCGTCAATAAAGGCATGTTATATTTGTGTATTTTGTGTGTATTGTGTGTACTCATTTAACGCATTAAACCCAGCAATTGTAAATAATTATAATACTTTACTTATATAATACAAAGGCTGAAGCCATTCCTAATATGCTGTGACAATTTTGATTTGAATGCATTAAGTGAGCTTACATTTTTATGTGTGCAGGTATTTTATTATACAATAATGCTCCTTCATACGTTATGGCACAGCGTTTTACTGCCATACGATGTCCTGACTTTTGGGATTAAATTACAGTTAATTACTTAAACTTACCTTATTCTATTATTCTACTCGTACGTACTTACTTTATCCAAGTTAAGTAGGTGCTACTAAAATCTATTCCGTATTGCATTAACCCAGTCTGCATGTATGGGAGTATGGGTGACATTGAAGGAAGGTACTGTTAGCTATGCGTGCCAAACGTTATGTGGCGAGTGGTCCCGTTCAGTGAAACAATACAGCAATTACAACGTTATTATTCTTTGTTTATACTGCTTGCTTAATTAAGAACAGAATCATACAATTTGGTACCCACTCTGTCTGTTATTCTTTACTGAAGTTTTGCATTGTAAATATCGTGGGTAAATGTAGTGTAGTGTTAAGACAACCTTTGTTGGCTTTGTTATGTAGGTCTTTAGATTGAGCTAAATATTAATCTGAATACCTATGCAAAATATAATTATGATTGTGGAGACTAAAAATATTATAAAACATACCTATTTTATCCTTATATTATAATTAAAAATTATATCACACCTACCTCTGATAATAACTGACAACTTGATCTAATAGGGATGTTGACTAATTTTAGGATTCAATTTTATTTTATACATAGAACCTCAATATTCACGAAAAAAATATTATAAAAATAATAATCTTCAATTTAAAAACAAAAATTGATAAATAAAAATCACTATCTTTCCCACCAAAAACGTCACGTGACGTCACTAAACTATATTCAATACTATCTGTCTACTAAGTTTGTTGAATTTCCATATAAAATTGTTTTAATGACGTCATATTCTCAAAATGGCGTTTGAGGTCACGTGACAGTGACTACAATTTTTAACATTTTAAATTAATGATATTTAATTTATTGTGATTGATTTCAATAAAAGAATCATATTTTAGGCCTTTAAATGTTACCACTAATATTTTAGACATACCTATGTAAATTTATATTAATTTATAATTATTGTCAACATCCCTATTGTTTGTAATCACATCTTATTTTAATTTCATATAATTAGATATTTATTAAATGAACAACAGATAAGTCCGAGTACATATCTTATTATGTATACGCATGTGTATATCTAAGTATTTTTAGTTAAACTAGTACATTTTTCCAGAAACTGACCAAAAATAAAAGTATTTTATTTTTTTAGCAAGTATTATTACTAACGTAGTATCTTATCTTACTTTGTTTTTATACCTCTAACTATGAACTCTGCATAAAATTGAGGGCGACTTGCGTCTGGTCTTATAATATCTGTTATTATTCCCTGTCACGATAAAACAAAGCATATATGTAGGTACGTTGTTCCGACTGTGCATCTGGTATTTCTCGAATAATGCAGGAAATTGATGGTCTTCGAATTTAGAACAATGATTGAGGCCTGCTTCTGCTTCATCCTTTGTCCATTGTTTCTGCTTCTTCTCAACCCAAAAATTAATACACTAGTTAGTTTTAAAATAATGTTAGAAATAAGTACAATAGATTAAAGTTGAATGAGCAATGTCTAAAAGAACTACATTGGTACAATGTAAAGATTCTACATAAATCTAGGTGAACGCTTTTGTACTAATTAACAAAATAGACTTGGTAACATGTTTCTTTTTTCAAAATTCAAAATAATTTATTCATATAGTTTATAGTTTATTATTCATATAGTTATCAATGATGACTACACTTATGCACGTCATTTTTTTGGCTTTTCGGAAGGTGCTTTGTCATGGAGAAGAAAAGCCGTAAAGAAACTCCTCAGCACATCTTTTAAAAATAAACATACATTTTAGTTATTAACTACACGGGAATAATGGAAACTTTAACTATGTTTTAAATTTATAGACGTACCTTACCTATTAATAATAATTTAACCAATGAATGCCCATAACATCATTCTTTGGCTGTAACCTGGTATTCTATCACAAAAACATGTATGATTAATGCCGAAATAACATCTTTAGATAAGATAAAGTATATAATACATATATAAAGTGTACCTACATGCCTAAATAAATAAACCTTACTCCCGTACTCGGATTTCCACTATTCCGTGTACGGAAATACACATTTGCTGTGGTAGAGTTCCACTATACGGGCAGCGTCTCTACCAAGGGTAAACAAGGAAAGCTAGAAAATTATGTACCTACCTATATACTTATATAATATACTAATTTTCATCATATCCTACGGCTTCTTGAGTCTTACGAAGTTAAATTGCTTGTTAAATTGTTTTTTTTTCTAAGCGTTTCTGACTACGCTCTCGAATAACGCTACCCTACATTAAAAAAGCAAATAACAAAACCTAACACCAAACATAATATTATTTTAATTAAAATATATTCACATCTGACATTAGAAAATTACTTTGTATGAAATTTGAATCAGATTATCTTCGGCGAGGAATTGAAGAATATTTTTTACTATATTTCGTCATCAATGATCCCAATTCCCAATATGGTAACAGATCGAGATTATTTTTAACTTATAACAGACGGGGATCGAAGCGTTATTTGTATTCTTTGCACACATGCACCATCGACCATCCAATATGCTGATTATGGGTCAACATGTAAAGATGGGCATTATGTCCAGCGCGTAGCCACGGCTTAGATACAATTGGCTGCTTCCGCTTGTGTCGAATTAATTTACTGTACACGGGCTTGCTACTTACACATCCGCGATGTCTCCAGTCCTCCCATGATTCGAGATTAGCTAACGTTAATATTGTTAGAGTTTTATGTTTTTAACTGAATGTACAATTAACTAGCTACGTAGATAGCTAGATAGGTACCTATTCCAAGTTTTAGCTAGGTATTATAATCCAGGTTATTTTTTGTATAATTGGATTAGGTACATAAAACGTAAGATAACTTCGTAGGTAGGTACCTATACGTTCTTTATCATGTATTTTAATACGTTTACAGGACAAATTAATTCCCTTGCGGAAAAACATAACACTACGCCTAATAAAAGTAGAGCAAAGTTACTCGTATTTAATTAAAAGGTTAAAAAGATACCCCATAGGAAAAAATAGCGAACACATTTTTTTATAGGCACCTAACTTTACTGAAATGATGCTAGGTACAACAAGTGACTGATGTGAAAGTCATTTTATTAATTCAGTTAAGTTATTGTTTCAGTAGGCAGGTAACTATAAACCAACATACTTACCCTAATTCTAATTAGGTACGTGGAAGCAGATATGTAGAAGGATAAATGTGTATATTATTCCCGATTCGGGAGTCCCGAAGCATAGGTATCTACTGATCAGTAAACTTACCAATATTTGCTCATGTCCTCGCCCTCATAAATAATACAAAAACATGTTATCGTGTCGCGGCCTGAATGTTTTAATTTAAATAGTATGTCTATATGTAACTTACAGGCATTGAGATCAAACGTTAGTGATGAATAATGTAATGAATTGTGACAAATTGTGATGTCCTTCTAGATAACCTGTTAAATCTACGTATCAAGCATCTGTAGCTGCGTACGCAACTCGCGTAGAGCTGTAGAAGCCGTAGATGTGCCTGTTTTCTCGCATACAGAAAAATAATAGAGCTATCTATTTGTGATTTATCATCACAATTTATGAGCCGCTGCCAACGCGATTCGGACGCAGAACGCAAATCTCCGTATCAATAATTTCCTACGCGTTGCAAACGCGTGTTTGTACCGATACCGGAATTGATACAAATATCTTCTAGAGCAATCTTGAAACTGCAGCTTCAGTATGCAATTCAGAGGTAAATCATATCTACAACAGCATTAAAATGTAACTAAACATAATCATTATTTAAATGCACTTACTCGTAATTTTAATGTCGCGTTGGTAAACCAATAGGTACATTTAATTACATTAAAAATACATTTGGCATTTACGCCAAAATTAAATCCTATGAATTGTGATGTTATGATAGTGTTGATAAATTATCCGTTCACAATTACAAGCTCCAAATATCAGAAGATTTGTATGAATAATGTGAGATTTTAATCACGCCCGTAGCCAAGCGCTCTCCGTACCTAACCCACCTAAAGATATGCAGTCACTGTGCGTAAAATAAACTCGGTGCGCATTCCATAAATACGCAGGGGGTTTTGAACTCCAGTATCTACCTAACATTTATTAGTGTTAATCTAACCTTGCGAGGGTGTAGCTCCTCCACAAGTAGGTTGGAGATAAGACTCTCAGTGCAGGGTAGTAGGTAACGAAGCAAGACACCATACCTATTACTTTATAGCCTTTTGCCTTTATTATTTTAAACAAATTAGCAATTAGCAAATTAGTAATTAATTATAAAAATAGTACCTACTCGTATATATTTTATACACCTATTAAACTATTTAGTTTATATACCTAAGCAACCTATATTAAGTAAAAAGCAATCACGTTGTCCCACTAGCTTGGGTACCTAATTAGTTAATCTGTACTAATTACGATGTTTGTTTAAACAAATCAATAATAACTTGTTGGTTCAAACAAAATGCGTTGCGTAGTAATTAACATTGAATATACAATAACCATTCCATAATGGTACGTATGACCTACGACGTAGCGTAGTAGGAACGAAATATCATATTAATATCAGGGCCTGTAGGTATAGTTGGAATACATGGAAAATGCAAGTACATACTTTTTATACTTGCTCCTTTTTTCCTACTTGGATAATTTGGTTAACTATCTACATACCTATCTATCTGGTTACAGTGTATTTTATTTATCGCATTTTGTAATTTAACAATAAGGCTGATTCAAAATGAAAATAATTTAAAGACAAATGCCAAAACAAATTTTTGTTTCCTATCTTTATTACTAAATTATATTAATATCTCAATAAATGTAGTGCCAATATTGTTTATTGGTTGTACTTACTCATGTTATATTTAAGTGTGGGTACATCTGTATACACAGTTAGTAATCCGTTTGTCCTTTGTCTTGGAGGAACAAGAATACTCTGTTACAGCAGATGCAATATACAAGTCTCCCCGACATCTGGTTAAGTTTTTTTGCTTGCGTTAACTCAATCAGGGTGTTTCTAAGCTGAACGATTAATATCCCGTTCATATTTCCGAACTACTCTACATACGTAAAAAAATCTTACTCATTTATTTTTAAACAGAAAATGGAGAAAGATTTTTCTGCAACAAAACTAGCGTGAAAAATAAGATATGTCCAACTGTCACACACTATATTATAATCTTTTAATAGCATATTTTATAATTTAAATACGTAGTTTTTTTACAAAAATATGTTAATGAAAATACGCTATTGATTGGCTCCTGCGAAATTTTTCAATCACATTCCTTACGATGTCTACTTTTAGATCACAAGTAGACACGAGTACCTACCTTCTACTCTATTCTTTTACTTTATTTCTACAACTCAAGATAATCTGAAGCTTGATTGTGTGCAATAATAAATGGTAACTGGCCTGAAATCTTCTACCTTCTAATAATAGTTACTTAATCATGTTAATATTAAAACTCAAATCTAGATGCCGGAAATATTTATTTTGTTATTAACAGTAAGCGTTATGTAATAAAAGTCTTTATAAAATTTATCTTTTCGAATGGATAGTGCTGTTGGCCCCAGTGGCCTTTACAGCTTCACGCGGACAGGAGAGGCTAAGCTGGAAGACATGTTTACGAGGTGGGAGTGATAACTCCACACTTCGAATAGCAGGGATATACGGCGTCCTAAGGGCTGGTGTACAGCGTATAGAGAAGGGGGGAGAGCGTCGAGCCTTATGGGACTCCGGCTCTTAAGGGATGGATGGAGGAGCGTGTGCCCTCCACTCTGTAGCGAAACTTGCGATTCGCCAAAAATTCTCGCATGGTGTGTACGAGTCTGTCTGGCACTCCCATTTGGTAAACCTTGTAAATGAAGCTGTGCCAGACTTTGTCGAACGCTTTGGCCACGTCATAGAAGAGGGCACCCGTTCCTCTGGTCCTTTAGTGATTTAAGCCCTAAAGAATGTGCTGCGTTATACAGTGCACCGGTTTAACACACGAGTATTTGGCTCCGAAGCCGAATTCTTATCCATTATGAGGTTTTTGGAATATGCGACCGCCTTGAGGCAGCTGAGTAAACATATTTATTAAACTGAGAACGATAGCTAAAAGGTTGGTTTTTAGATTTTCCGGGCTTGTGCATGCCTATTACCTCAGCCTCTTTCCTGACGTCTGGGAATATGGAGGTGGATAGGATAGCGTTAAAAATTGATAAGAGCAGGGCTAGCAAGAATGGAGGAAGGCGTTATACAACCCTACTGATGATACGACTGGGGCCCGGTTTTATAATAATCGAACTTTTCTGTCTATGCTCCTATTATCAAGGTTTTACCTGCAACGTCTGCAGCTGAACCACTAATTGGTAGTTTTTTTAGTAAAACCTACTACCACCACTGACATACTTATAGGTAGGTATATGAGACCATTTCAAATGGTCTAAGTAACAAAATTTAAAAAAATTTTTTTAGCTCCTCATTGCTAGTGCATAAATGCACCGGTACTAAGCCTACGTCCGGATAGGGCAAAACTACTGGCGCATCGAATATGAATGAACTTCCACATCAACAACGCAACGTTTATTTACAAACAGTAACGGTTGCTACCAAAACGGACGCAGCACACGGCACACGCTGTAGCACTCAAATTAAACCGGGGCGCAGGCTCCCCTCACCCCTGTACATAACGTGCACATACGTGATTGCAGCTTCGGGACGTTTCCGGCTCGCGCGTGCTACAGCACTACGAGAGCCAGATGACAGAAACGGATCAAGATTCAAGAACTTAATATTAAGCTACATACCTAATAGTTACAGTCTGAATCAGAAATTTTCAGGAATGAAAGCAGCAAACTACAGTTTACAAAATACGGTCTGGATTGTTTTTCGTAAACTTCATAGTCTCAACTTTATCATACAAACCTTATTTAATATTTTTTCTAATGCCATTTTTTATTAAAAACCCATTTTGTGCAGAACTAAATAATACGTTCCTTCATAATTATAGAAACCGCAAATCACCTCCAATAAAATACATTAGAAATTAATAATCTGAAAGCGTCTTCAAAGCTTTTGTAACACCGCTCTCGTGTCAGAAAGCTTCCCTATGTGAAAGCTCTCGCTCCGCACGTGTAGACGGTCGTTTCCACCTTCCACCTGCGCGCGCCCCGGTCCCGAGATAGGCCGCAGGCGCAGAGTCCGCCGCGCTTTCGGCGGGATGTGTCGTGTTTGAATCCTCCGCGTCACCATGGGACCCCAATTCGACTTCTGTCTACGCGCTACCAGTGAGTGGTGTTCCTTATTTCCTTCATGTCTTTCATTAACATGATGTTTCGATTTCTGTTTTTGCATACCGTTTAATCTTTGGTTGTTTCTAAGTTTCAAACTATTTATGTTTAGGTTTGTTTATATACCTACGAGTTATATATATTTATATTTTATTCACATAAATTATTGTATTAATAGATTTTTTAACCATTTCAACTTTTATCAAAAGGGTGCAATTAGAAGCGTACTTGAGACTTGATTATTTTGTTTGCATATTTATGTATATACTCGTAAAATAAAAAGAATACATTTGCTTATGTATGACGTTACTATTTCCTAAACAATCTATTTAAAATATATAGTCCGATTTTTTATATGTAACGTAGGTATTTATTATACGCATATGCATGCATGTACCTATTTTATTGTTTTAGACCTCTTTAGACTTCATATGGAAATGCATCATTGATAAAGTACTACAGAGTAATTGTAGTAGTATGTAGTTGACTGATATGAGATTTATACTAAGTATGTTCGTAGTAAGACGAATTTATCGAATTACTCACTGAAACTGAATGGTGCGTATCTACATCTTTCCCGCCTTATTATTCTTCAGACATGTTTTGTTAGTTTCCGAGAATTCAGACTGAATCAGAGGGCGCACGTGAAGGACACCTGAGCAGATCGCTTGTCGGTTGTACTAAAATTAGGTCTAATCATAATAATATTTCGAAATGATTAGTTTAAATAAAGTAGAAAACAAAATTATTTCGTGCATATTAATACCTATATCTTGTGTATTAATTTTATTTTTAGTATCTATAATGTAACGACATAATTTTAATATTTATAACTAAATTAAATTATTATACATTTACATGATCAAAATTAAATTATGCTTTACTAATTTTGATTAAGTACGCTTTTACTTATATACATAAGTACGAGTATTACTAAAATACATATCAGTTATCCGTACTATCACGTCCTTTCCTTGGTAGAACAGAGTCACTCTCGCCACATAAATCAAACCAACGTAAGACATTCGTCAAGCATTTAACTAAATTTAGATACATTAATGGTCTGGGTGTTTGTCCAGCATTGTTCGTTTAGTTTTTGTGCGCCACATGTCCTAAGGGCGAGCACTGCCCTTTCATCCTCGATCCTGCCCTCGACATTATGGGACGAATATGATCGCCACACATGCGGGCACAAAAACCATTCAAAAGTATCAAAAAACTCTTGGTAGCTGCAACAAAATTGATGTCAAATATTTTACTGTATAAGACTGTAAACTAAAAACATTTTCTATCCACAAAAGGGTAATTGTATTTTAATAAAGTTTGAATTTAAACTTAAAAATCTGATTTATCTAATTTTGTTTTTGAACGTAATTGAGAACTGTGTATAATTTTACGTACCCATTTTTTACTTATAATACTTATCATTGCTATATCCTTCGGTTACTTACGCATACCTAATACCAAAACACAAGTTAAAAATAGAACTGTAGGTACATAGGTACATACATACATAGGTAGCATGCATTTTCTCAAGTGCCTAATTTAAACCGAGTAGGTGTGTAACTAGTGTACCTAATTACTAAATTATCAGAGACTATCCCATATGAGAACGATGGCTAAGTATGGCGGAGTCGGGACGAAGATTGCTTTCAATTCGCATTTTCCGGCTCACAAAAGTAGGTTGCCGTACTCTGCCCGCAGTGGACGTAATAGAGAGCCGTTACGTTAGTCCATTGGCGTTATTGAATAATTATCTCGTGGCGCAGTCGCACGCAACTGGCCACTGCACGACACCGCTCCTGAGGTCCTGTGACTGTCCCCTCGCTATGATCCTCGGTACATTAGATCACTCTCATCCTGTTGATTGCTGATAAGGTGCTATTCCTAGCATAGCAGCTCCGAACAATTCAAGACTAACTGTATTGTGATTGTAATATGTCATTGTTCCAGACAACCCATCGTACTTCGCGTTCCCGGATAAAGATGTACCTGACAACGCAGGTTCCCTTGCGTCCGGAACCGAACAGTACTCTCGTTCGGCTCCAGCCAGGACCTGGAGTGATGGCGTTCGACCGCTCACTTCACCTCGCAGAAGAGAGCCGGAAAGCCCCAGAAGAAAGGAGTTCCGAGCTCTCCTACGATCCCTATCTGCCAAGGAACCTGAGCAAGCTGAAAGGTTCTTAAAAGGTGAACCGAGACCTGGTGATTGCGCGCCGGGTGACATGAGACATACTTTCACTGCTCCAAGGATAAAGTAAGTTTACTATTATTAATTAATTAATGAGATAGATCTATAAATAGTACGGAACAGTCGATATTTCAATTTTAGTTTTTACAATTTGTGCACCAGGTTTTTTTACCGTATTAATTATTTTTTTCCAAATTCAGTCTGGGAATTGTACGTCTACAAAAATGTACCATGTAGCATAAGTATTCTACAAAGTTATATTTAAAGCCATAATTCCATTATACCATAAACATTATTCCATAAATTCGATACAACAAAAGCGTAATCAGCAACAACTTCCCCTAGTGGAGTTTTTATAGTAGCTAACAAGTCATTTATTGCACAGGAAGGGCAAGATTAGTGCCACAGTAGTGACTCCCGATGGCCCTAGGGAGCGGGAAGAAGTGTTCTACACGATTCCGCTTCAGGGCAGAAGACGTCACTCTGTGGGCGGGTACCTGACGACGGGAGTCGCGGGGGCAGGGGGAGGAGAAGTCACTACCGTACCCAGTGAAGTGCCCAAGATGCCACCACCGAGGTTCAACCAAGATGACAAAGCTGTGAAAAGAAGACGACCAAGAAATTTTTCGTTTAAAGGTAAGTTCGCTATTTTAAGCTTAACATTTAAAACACTCGTACATAATCTGGAAATAAATTTTAAGAATTTATTTCAACTCCAAGTAATTTTAAATGATTCATAGAATTTTGTCACTGTAAGTAAAGGTACTTAATCATCTATCGGTTTGTCTTGATTTATAATATAAATCAAAGTTCTGTTACAAAATGATCCAGCCTCCAACTAGACTATAAGTCCGACTGGAAATTGATAAGAAATGCATTTCTCCGGCTGATAGCTAAATTAAATAATCTCATTTCTTACGTTGGATAGTTTTAAGATTACACTTAGGATTTGTTACAGAACCTATAGGTTACCTAGGTACTAGTTGAGTTAATTTTAATATTTTAAGCTTTTTTCTACCGGATCAGTTTAGTAAAACCTTATGCTTGAATAAGTATTTTTATTGAGAAATATAGGTTTTAGAACTATGAAAGAAGCAGTTACAGCATCAGTTATTCAGTTTCAGAAGGAAGTTTAGGTAGTCATTCAACCTATTATTAGATAATAGTATCAGTATATCCTCGTATGGAAATGAACAATTTGATATATGACCGTAAATAATCGGGCGAAGACGTAGGGGCGATATCTAGCGGCAAGGAGAGCATTGCACCCGACCTCGCAGCCCTTTCTGATAACGATGCATTGTCCGAAATGTGTTCCTAATAAGGAAAGCAGTTTATTATTAAGCGGCATTCTTATAATCGATATCATATCAAAATGTTCCATGGGGTCACTCGAAGTATTGCGTCTTAACTCTTCAACTATATCAGGAAACGTGAAAAATTGAGAAGTTTGAATAATGTTTGTTAATAGCAATTATTTCGGGGGTGGAAGGACTATGGCCAGACTATGTTCGAAGCGAAGTGAGAGTGGTGTGAGTCTTAGATAAGATGAAATGGTATACAGATACACACAGGGTATAGGAACATGTGGACATTAGCTAATTGTCCTGACACACCTTTATCGATAAGCTTGTTTGTTAGTTTTCTGACCATGACGTTGTCACAAGCTTATCTGCGAAACACGAAAGGAATATAATCGGAACGTGTCCAGTATTTACGCGTCGTATTTGGCAATCGATAACGCCGGGGGAATATTTACACATGAACCCAAATTTGTGCTAGGAGATTAGGCGTTGGTAATGGGCGATGGTGTCGATGTGCGATTATGGTCGTCGCGTCGCGGTTTAGTATGCGAAGTGCGTGCGCGTGCGCCGCCTGACGCCAGCGCAGCGCCCGGCGGCAGTGCCGGCGCGACGGGGCTTCGGTTCGTTGCGATCCGACTCGGACACTTCGCGCCGCGCTCGTTGTAACCACTCTTCTCAAGCCCCTTCGGTTTGGTTATTCCGCGCGCATTCTAGTGCCCCTGCAATTCAGTGCAATGTCGGACCTTTGAGCCGGGACCGAGTGCTCTTCTTAGTTCGATAACAATTACAATTACAAACGATCAAATGGAAATTATGGCGGATACTAGTAAGTGTTAGCTATTATTTAGTATATTTTATTATGTTTTTAATTGAGTTTTGCAAATAATGACAAGTTCTCACTGCTTTGTTAGAAATTTATGTCATCTTATTGGCTTCTCTAATTAGGGGTTAATGTTCATTGTTGACTAATGTTGTATTTAAACTGTACTTAAACGATACTAACACGAATATTTAACAACAAAAGATAATTATGTTTTCTTGATCTAGTAACCAATAAACATGATGAGTAGAGCAGTGTATTTTAAAATACTTTACTTAACTAGTGTAGTTTTAACGTTAAAATAGTTTAAATGCGTGATTATGACATGGAAACGTAGTTTAATTCTTATTTAAACAAAACACTACTTTATTTTTTGTTAGTGTTCTTTTGTTTCACTTGTACCTCCTGTCACCCACCTGGGTGTTTCCGTAAAAACGTACCTAAGCTGAATTAAAAAAACTCCAAAATAACTATGAATACTAAAACATAGGTCTTTCAAGAGTAGGTCCCAGCTGTTTTTAGAAAAAAGCGGATTATATTTTTTATTATTACCTACTAACACTCCTGCTGTAAAAGAGCTGCATCGCAGCGTTTCGAAATGTCCAGTTCTGTCAAAAATCAATGTCAAAGAGACGAAATGCAATACAAAATTAGGAAACAGATTTTACTGCCATCAGTGAGACAATGCGTAGGAATTTACTCCTTAATCATTATGGTATAGAGGTGCATGTTGTAAGCGTCAGAAGCTTTAATGTTGTGTACCCATTAGTTATGCAGGGTGGCAAGACTGACAGAATAAACATGGTATACTTTACATGCATCGGAGTGACTCCCGTAATGTGTTCGCAGTGGGAATGTAAATGCGTGACGCCTATTTTGTTCTCGGCTACGAACAAGGATCGCTCCCATGCATTGTGCCTCCATAATATTCTTTGTGTTCGTATAACGCACTTTATGGCATCCGCGGATTGTTATCTTAGTTAGAGATATTATTATGAGGGTTGGAGAATCCTTAGGGAGTACATATTTGCATATCATTTGTCCCTTACTTTGTTATGCTATGCTGTGTTATCTTCATTCAATTAATGTAAATTATTTAAACATTACATGCCATACCAATGATATTGTATGTATAAAAATATACTAAACTTAACGAATATAAATTAACATAAATAGCAATAGCAATAGCAATTAACATAAATAGCATAAATAGCAATAGCTAGCAAGAGCTACTACCTAGGTTACATCGTCCTTACTCTACCAAGTTACAAACTCTATTCAATATAGGTTATGAGTTGATATGACGAGTGTTATGTGAAAGCCAGCACATTTGATTAATGTAATGAAAGGGCTGGGTAATGAGGAAATTCCTCATGCAAAGGGCTCGTAAAACAATTTCGTTTAATTGCGAACATTGTCTTTTTAGGGTTCCGTACGAAAAAACTAAAAACGTAACCCGTATAGGATCACTCGTGCGTCTGGGTGACCGCGCCGTTCACAGCCAATTTACTCCGAAACTACTGGACCAAATGAATTTAATTTGGTACTCATGTACTTTTTTGTGACCCAAAGACGAAGGTATAAAGTAACCAACTGAATTTTGAAAAAAAATTAACAAAATCAAAACTAAACAAGAACTTTTTGCAAACCGTATCGTGTGGTATGTCAATTGAAAGGGCTTGTTGTAATGATTTCAAATATATTTTTGTTATAGTTTTACAATGGACAGTTTTAAAATTATTCAAGAAATAATGAAAATTAAAGCCAAAAATTGACCATTCCTCCCCCTTCCCCCTATCTCCGAAACTACTGACGCTAGAATTTTGAAAAAAATTCAGATAATAGTTCTTTACTTAAATATTACAGGAAAATCTATAAAAAGTTTATGGTCTTAAAAAAACGGCAAATAAAATAGAAAAATAACGGTGAATACATAATCAAAGTACGGAACCCTCTCGAAGTTTATATGGGTATTTATTATCCACATTTGCTCAAGTTTTTCTCCTGCTACCTCCGGAATATTTCAAGAAAAGCATACAGGTATCCATGATCCCGAATAACATATATTTTGTACTTACTTATTATCCTAGAAGCGAGCAAAGCCACGGATAGAACGCTAGTTTTATATAAACGCGTAAACGTTTAAACATACATAAAATTTATATAGGCAAGACCGCGTATTAGGTATGATAACTGAAAGTTCATTTACCGACTTGATACTCTGACGGACAAGGATCCTTATCTACCAAATGTATTTACTTAGAATAGTAAGCTATCTACTCTAACCTATATGATCTTATTAGGCAACCTATAGAAGTAATATGGGACCACATGACTAGCACCAACTTTTGATTAAAAAAAGAATCATCAAAATCGGTTCACCCAGTCGAAAGTTCTGAGGTAAAAAACATAAAAAATACAGTCGAATTGAATACCTCCTGAAATCAGTTAAAAAAGTTTTACCCAATTTAAGGCCTCGTCTTATATTACACGAAAAAAAAACAACAAATGTAAGAAAGTGATTTAGTAGCAACCGTTTCAATATATTTCACGCAACTGACAAATTACGCAGACGTGGTATGAGCATTGAGCAAAGTATGAGTGAGTAATGTTAAAATATGGAAAAACTGTGTTAATTGCCGAGCCACAGGCGGATTTATGATGAAGTAGCGCGAACCAGACAGGAATAAAAAGAGTAAAAAGATGAATAATGTTTATTTTGATAACGTGAATCACGCGGAGTGTGCGAGTAGCGCCAGCCGCATGGCTCAGTCTACCAATATGACTAAATCATTATAAAATATAAATGGGACAAGTATAAAAATCGTTACAGTACAATGCCGAAAGATAACAACAAACCTGAGACCGATGAATGGTAAGAAATCTATCGACACGCACTGAAATCATAATATTGACTGTAAAATGTTTGAAAAAGTTTTCGCCAAAGAAACGTTCTACTGAAACACTAGAAATTTTTGTAAAATTTCTATTCTAGAAAAAAAAACTTGAATTAAAGTCTCTACAAGGTCAAAAATTGCGCTTCTGAGGAATAAAGCCTCTAAAGTAGAAGGGGTCAATTTAAAGAAAAGTTATCTTATAGTAAGAAAGAAATAAAAATAATGTTACTATAGCGTAGGTAACTGATACGGAGAATATGATTTTTAATATTATGTAAGTCGACTTGTTACATATTAAGTCGGTATACCTACCTAATTAAGTAGCAAATCGTTTACCTAATCGTTCCATTAAGTCATACTTAAGTTTCAATATGGGAGATGTACCTACCTACTACGGAATCGGCGCGGCGTGGCGTCGTGTATGTTATACCCAATGCATCACATCCTGTTTTAATTACAGATGTGTTAATATTGAGCCCTTAGGTATAATTGCTTTTATAAAAACATCTTGTTCCACCTAAATATTTTATATAAAAATGCGAGTTTGTTTTAATTCAAAATGTTTTTATTCTGTAAAGCTCAGACTCTAACAATGAGTTTAAATTGTATACAGTACCTACCTACTATTCTAAAATTTTTCGAAAAATATTTGGAACAAATGCACTGTAATTTTATGTACCTACCTACTTAAGTTGTAAGAATATTTCTTTATCGTTGTCACTGCATACATTTTGAAATCAATCTCTGAAACTTTAATATGGTACCGTACCTATTAACAATAACTTTATATTAAACTACAAAATCGAAAAATAGTAAAATATAAATATAGTAAATAATAATAAAGTAAAAAAAATACAGCCTATGTCACCCGGGGATAGTGTAGCTTCCCAACAGTGAAAAAAATTTTCAAATCGGTTCGGTAGTTTCGGAGCCTATTCAATGCAAACAAACAATCAAATCTTTCCTCTTTATAGTATTAGTATAGATTATGCATTAATATTTTTTTAATAAACGAAACAAGTAAGTACCATACCATATCTATTTTTATTGGATAAATAGTTATATAGGAATTATTGCAGTGGAAAAGCAAATAAATAGCCTACTCTAAACTTTACCTTTTAAACTAAGTACAAAATTGTTTACTCGCTATCAGTATCGAGTTTGAAACTAGGCACTAATCAAACTATCCTGCTAACTTTTGTTTGCGCTACTACCGGAGGAACTGTTTCCCGGAAACTGGTAAATTAACAGACATCAAGTAAATATTGATGCGAGCCACTTACTAAATTAAAAATAAACAATACGCTACAATCTGGGTTAGACAAGTAAGTTTTCCAGACAAATACATATTTGTTATTCTATTATATTTAGTAGGTAATTGATATAAGTTTCACGAAGTTCCTAGGTACCTGCCAAGGTGTTTGTTAGTTCCAAATATGACCTATTTTCAGGCGATTAGCGTAAACAAAATGTCGTCCTTATGTTATTCCGCAGAGCACCATCTGTTAGTAGATAGGTACTAGATCAAACAACCACCTGACTAACTTGAGACTGTTATTGGAATCTATATTATTTCACTCTGCACTTCAAAGACGTCGGCCATTGAACTGAAAACTGAAGCGATGAGCGAGGAACCGTCTTGTGGCCCAAATAATTACCTGCTTACCTATAGGTACGGGCTTGTCTATGGGAAGGGAAGTACCGAAGTACCTCTGGGCTATTTATGAAACGGTATTACGGAACATCCGACCAAAAGGCTTCCATCTATTACGAAATGAATGTTACGACTGAAATGGAGTTTCAGTATCAATGTATGCAATGCAATATTTATTATTATAATGGCTTCCCACTTCAGGTTCTTACATTAAGATTAGATACTGTTAATGGATTTTATTTCGAATGATATTCACTATTTATCTTCAGTCGACTTTTGTATCATAGTACTCCACTGGGGTGGTTATTGGTGAATTTAAGATCAAACTCTACTTAAGAACATAAGCTTTTTCATCTATTCTAAAATAAAACTCAAGGGGCAAATTAAAAAAAATTGTATTGTATATATTGTAATTGTTGTATTGTATATATTGTAATTATATTTATTATATGGATACCTGTGTTATGTAAAGAAAATTATAATAAGGAAAATATTAAGTAGTTAAGTAGTAAGGAGAATATTAAGTAATAAGGAAAATATTAAGTAACCCTAGGTACCCACATTTTACAATCATTACTTAAAGTTTAAAAGTTCCAAAATCCTACCGAATGAAGACTTTGTCAATAAGTTCAGTTTTCTCCACTTTACCAATAACCGCTGTTCTTTATCATAATTTCTTTTAATAAAACCGCTGCGGCTTAGTTCTCGCCGCATCTAATCGGCTATAGTTATTCCGGGCGACGCTGATAGACGTTTGTCTATTTAGGAAACGGATATTACATTTAGTCGGGTCTTCATTTGGCGGCAGAGGTGGGTAAGTATAAATCCGTATGAGTTTCCGGCGCGCGCGGTGCATAGCATATTTTGTAAGCAAGCCCCGTATATGCGCTGCGTTGGATGCAATAAAAATTTTAACAACCAACGTATGTGTAAGTCACGTGCATGAAAGGGAAGGAAGAAATGTGTTTTTAGGGCGGCTGCTTTGTTCCACATAACGTGGAAATGTAACCCACATTGTTTAATGTTTGTAGCTAAGCAAATTTACGTCGTGTTATCCCGTATAAGTATGTAGAAGCAATCCGCTTGTCAGTAATTATATTAATTGATTTCAAGTGCCATTAGGTAGCATTGGTACAAGAGGCTGCAGGTCATATTACGGCAGCTGCTGCATCATGTTTCTACGCAGATGGCCTCTCCTTGCAACCAATCTTTATTGTTTTTTGTGTGCCTGTAGCACGAGAACGGCTGCTCGTTTCTTACGACCATAATAATTCGTCTGTTAGTCCTTCAACCATATTTAGTTACCAGATTTTTTCAATTCAGATACATTTTTAAACGTAGAATTGTTTCTTGAAGGCGTATTAGATACCGACAAATTATATCCACGATTATAAAACCACTATAAATTATGCTATATTCCTTCTATATGCCTTCAGTGCAGTGGACAGTTGAGCAAACAGACCGTCGCCATAAATAGTTAGGTAATAAAGTTTATGATGACAAGAACCATGAACTACGGTCCAGCCATTGACCCCCATGTGATATAAAGTGAACGACATCGTTCATACTTTGATTATCCCTTGACAACACTTCCTTTCAGTGTAAAATATCGTATAAGCTCTTGCAGGGCGGCTGGATAGCTTGACAGTGCATCAATCACACTTGTTATCTCGTATTATCTGAAAGACTTCCTTATTAGATAACCATGTAATTCAATATTATGTTCGCAAGGAATACCTTCTCTTAAAACAAATCTCATGTTATGAGTGTGCAAAGGTTTTCCTTTTTGTAATGCGTTTTAATACCAATTAAGCATGAGTATGACTGAAGACGTTATGAAGAAAGTAAGTCATGTAATTTATTTATTTATTTATCTTTGTTACAGAGATGGAAGATATAGCAATAGTGTGGAGCTCAGGCTCTCCAGAAAGCGCGTTGTGGTCCGATTACCTCGTAGCGAGCTTTGACAAGATCATGTCACAGAGAGCCAGGCATCACTACAGGTATGTACCCAATATATAACACAAAAATAATATTATGTCAAGCTACAAATTAGTTATAAGTATATCTATTTACATGTATGGGTGGGAACAAGGAAATTCTAAGCAGTAAATATTTTTTAGGGTAACACCAGTCACTGCAGAGGAGTTGGTTTCTTCGGATGCACAAGAAAAATTGGACAAACTCTCAAAAGCTCAACTACAAATAGTAATCCTTTGCCCAAATCTTGCTTCAAAGATGTCGGATTTGAAGAGAGACATACAATTTGATACCCTCATCAAAGTTGATAAGGTTTTGGTGATGTTGTTGGGAGTCGAGAAAAACCATGTCATCAGTAACAATTGTGACGGTAAGTGAATTTTGGAAACATAAAATATGTTAACCAGACAATTATAAAGATGTATGTATACCTACGCTTAGGTAGGCATATTGATTTTCGCGCTTGAGAAAAAATATTTTTTTGGAGAAATTGGTAATAATTCGATGAAGCATCGAATACAAATTTCATATGAATATTTCCAGATTACCCTATGGTAGATCAGTGGCAGATGATGTCAGTGCGGGAAAAAGACACTTCATTCGTGGACACTTTCTTGACTGCGGCTGTGGGCATATTACGAACCAAAGATTGTAAAGACACCGCTACGGACAGAACTAGTTTCTCCATTGTACCCAAAAAAGTCAAAATTGTAAGTAGATATAATTTAATCAATACCATGTAACTTAAAAATAACCTAGGTAAAAATTGATTCCCAGATGCCTTATTTTTCAATTAAAAAAAAACAAAAAATCTATGTTCGCACAGGTGTAGAAAGTACCTACCAAATAATTTGCATAGTAGGTGCATGATTATCGTTATTGCAACATATTGCACTTGGCTCAAATAAGTATATTATATAGGGTTCATATGTGCCTCTAAAATATGTAATCACTAACACCTATGTATCCACTATATGATTGCAATAAAAATATTGAGTATTGAGTATTAAGTATTTTTTTTCATACTCTCAATGTCTCCTTCATTCATAACTGCACAATCTATCGGTGTATTATTAATACCGTTGCTGTTTCTCGGAAAAGCAGAATATAAACGTAGATATCAACATTAACTTAATTTATAAGAAAAACAATAGGCTCTTGTAATAATTATCTTTGTCACCCAGGGTCAGAGTCGAGTGATAGCGCTTCTCAACGACCCCATTAGAGAGGAAGACAGTATAAAGATAATGGTAGACAAAAAAGGAGAAGTTATACACATACCGACTTTTAAGAAAAGGAATCCTTATACGTTACAATTTGATATACCGGGTAAGTTATTATGTACTTGACCACATCCCATGTGGCGAAAGGATGATAAGCGCAATAACTTAGTAAAAGCCTATTTACTTTTTAAATTAACAATAAGTATACATTTACATACATTTTTTGCAGAGTCATGTTTAGAAGTATCAATGCTTGTTTGGGTACGAGTGAGCAAAAATGGGCAGTCATTAGGAAGGCGGCAAATAAAATGTGAGAGTCGGTTGAGGGAACTCGATCAATTACTGCGAGCTTCAGACCACCCGTTGGAATTCATGTGCCAGGTACCAATCAAATAATAAGAATAACTTTACTCAATATACTAATATTTGACGATGCACTCATATGAATAATTTTTTTACAGACATTGGGTTTTAAAACGACCAATAAAGAGCAACTAGACAGTTGGATGCTAAACGCGTTTCAGAAGAATATTCCACCACATTTTAATTTGCTCTCATCGATGGATCAATTCAACCCGAAAGCAGACGTATCTAGTAAGTATCTGTAATATAAGATACTTACACTCTAATTCATAAAAACATGCGAAGTTATAGAAGGCTTTTGGCACTTTATAGTGTTATGTTTCTTACATTCTTATGAAATACGATAAACATAAAACGTATTATAAGTTATAACAGTGCAATATCTATTATAAAATAGGTTTATTAAGCGTTTATGTAAAAGGCCATTTATTTAAAAAAAACATAAGTTTACGTAAAAAACTTTTTCTACATAAAACAAGTTAATGTTTGACAATCAACAATCCCACCTAACGGTAAGTGGCGAAGTCCAAGATAGTGAGCGCACTAACTTAGTAGGTAATTTATTTATTCACTTATTTCACATCAATTTATATTCCTAGCAATTTATTTATTTATCTGCTTATTTCGCTTGTAACAAACATTACAGAGACGTTTAGCAAGCTATCAATGTATTCACCTGCCGCCCTGAGAAATGGAGCAATCGGTGTGCAAAATATGTCTACGTCAGAGCTTGCTTTCACTTTCTTCATAAAACTAACTAAAAATGCATTATCCAGGTGGCGAGGAGTACCCGACGCTCCTGCACTGGGCAGCGAGGTTCGGTCTGGAGCGTGTGTGCTGGCAATTGCTGGAGTGTCCGGGAGGGGGCGCGGCGGTCGCGTTACGGAACGCAAGACAACGGACACCGGCCGATCTGGCGCGCGACCACAAACACTATCGTTTAGCTGACATGCTGGCTGACCATATGGTAAGGTCAACACACTGACATTCTTACTTCTTTATCCTTGCATAGTCAGCTAGCATTGAGGAATAGTGCCATTACTCTCGTGATCAAGCTATTGCTATGGGCATATTTGTACATTAATGAAACCTAGAAAATTTAGCAATTTTTACTTTACTTTGACCAAATGAATTTGAATTGAATTTAGGTCTTAATCAATGCAAAGATCCATTAAATTTAATTCCTACTGAGTGCGGTTGTTACAAGTTACCTACTTGTGGTTGTTTCAGAAAATTAACGAGTTTTCAAACATGTATTACTACTTGAAGAATATGTCTGATAACGACAAGGAAGACAACTTAGACGAGGACAAACAGCATGCCGAATTGCGCATAGTTGAAAATATCGATACTGTCGACTCCCCTACTCGAAAGGACGTAAAGCAATCTGAAGAGGAAACTATCGATCCGTTTAGTGAAGAATGCACGCAAAATTTGGAAGAAAACTTTACACTCAACGGTGACAACGGAAAGAAGCATCGACCTACTTTAAACTTGCCCCAAATGAAAGAGCAATTTTACCAAAACGACTTTACCGCTCGTGATGACACAGCAGACCGGATTCAACAAGCTATCGAACATGATTACTTGGTTCAACCCTCAAATATCAAAGTCGAGAGCCCCAAATTCCGACCAAACAATTTGTATGCAAACAGTTCTCGACTAATGCCGCAGCAATCTGACATATTCCTATATTCACCCACAGAAGAATCCAAAACATTTAATATTGACACTCCCACCAGCGATATAAGCCAAATAAATTTGAACACCAAAGATATTATAATACGCAGTAGCGGCAGTGTTAAGTCAGGTAAAGAAAACTTTCCTCTTACAGGACAAGAGGAGTTAGCAGAAATAATAAATGATTTTAAAAATAATGTGTTCACAATATCAGAAGTCGAAAAACTCGTCATGGAATGGAAAAATAGAAATGAAACCCAGCAGTCCCTTAAAGAAAAACAAGAGCAATTGAATAAAATGCGAGAAGAATATGACAAAATTCAACAAAAGATAAAAGACAATTTGAAAAGGCCGACACCTTTTGAACGAGTAAAGAAAATGTTTTCTAAGAACAAAACCAAACGTGAGTAGATAATTTTAACAACAAATAGTATGAAATGGTGGAATCTTAAATTTCACATTCTAATAAAATTATAATTGCAGATCACACGGAGAACAATGCAGGAACTGGTACAATAGAAAAACGCAATGGAAGCACCAGGCCTAACAGTAGCCTAAGCGACAGTACGTTTATTAATTAAATAAATTAATAAAATTCAAATTTCATGTGAAACAGACATAATTTATATTTTTTTAACACGCTTTTTTTATTTTATTTAGGTTCCTCGTCATCGGGCAGACTAAGTACTGTTAGCGGTGGAAGCGTAGCGGAAACCAATAGCGTCCAATCAGAGTTTGACGAAAAGGCAAAATCAATTGTAAGTGACAATACTAAGAATATTATTAATCAACATTTTAGAAAGGAATACATGGAGGAAATACAAACAGTATATATACCTATACAGTAGGTACCGTATAACCATAATATCTTTTTATCAACATCATATTATGAAGTCCCTATCAAGTGAAATAATTACAGAAAGTGGAGATAATGATGAAGAAGTTCGAGTGTCAATAAGAGGAGGTTCCTACCACTCTGTTATTCCAATAATAGTATGGAGAAACGTAATGCAAGAGAAATTTAAAAACCGATACTCACCGTATGGAAACTTGAATTGCATTCACATTCCAATAGAGTTGAATAGGAAATATTTAAAATATATGTTAATTTAGAGCACATACTCACCCTCTGTTTCTTTTCAGATATCCTCAAGCACGTTGACTATGAATTCAGCTTGCGATGGCGACAACAGACTAGACGATTATTTGATCCCGCCGCCACCGCGACCGCTGAATGGTTCTCCCCAGTTCACTACCTTCGGTCATCCTAAACATGATAATAGGTAAGTCAACATTACTCATGTTACAAATGGAATAAATAAATAAATAAACGCCTATACGCTCATACCGGAGGTAGGTTCCATGAAATAGCTAGGCTATCGTGAAGGTAAAACTTAAGATTTTTACTTTCAAACTACATTCTAATTTATGCTAATGTTCATGTTAAAGCAATGCCTTAGGTATGCTGTCTATTTACCTGTTGAGTCAAGTTTCCTTGCTGATTCGTATGAATGTAATTTTCAGATTCCTGAAAGTTCTTTAGTTAATTAGTTATATTCCAGGACGATTTATAAGTTCACTAATATCGAAACTTATAAAACCTAAAGCTGAATATTAACAATGTTCAGATCACAGGTTCAGAGGCTAAGTCAGTGCAGCTGGAGCATCGCTCCAGGGCTTACCTTACAAAGCTCAATTAATAATTAATTTTCAATACCTTAAGCTGACATAAATTCCCTTATGATTCCAGAAGCCACATGGCAACGATAGTAGAACGCGAGGCGTCAGCGTCTCGTGAACGTTTGGACGACGAGGGCGCGCATGACACGCACTTACGTCTGCGGTTCGCGCGCGACCGACACGCACACGCACCCGAACGAGACGCACACATGTACATGAATATATCCGCTTCACATTAACTTGGATAACATTATTAAATTTCAAAATCCGTTTTCTGTTCTTCCATGGAGTTACCAACAAACAGATAATACAGATGAATAGAGAGCGACTATTTTAAGATGGTTAAAGTATTTAAAGTATTACCTACGTACATGTAATATGACGGAGAAGATATTCCGTGTGTACACATTTACCTGGCATTTACTTCTTTAACTGTACTGAAATGAAAAAATATCCAGAAACAAAGCATGTAATTAGAAATTGTATACGCAATTTTATTAAATGTATCAAGTAAGTAAGTAAAAATTATTGTAAGAAATTTTGACGTTCGAAATCTAAGAAAACATGCAATTTATTTTTATAAGGAAAACATTTGAAGGTAAAAAGAATGCAAGTTATTTCACCATCTGGATCATTCGTGTATCTTTATGTGCATTAATCAATAATTTATTGGTAAATGACCGGACAAGGTTAAAGAACTTTTGAGTAAAGATGTTTATTGCATTTATAGTAATGGTCGGTTAGTCTCTCGCTAACATTCTCCAATACAAAGACTGAAAGAGAATCAACACATCATATCGATGTAAATTTTGTACATAGAACAATTATTATTTTAATGATAAATTAGTAATTATCTTTAGGGCCATATTTTTATTTATTTTTACAAAATATAGATATTAGAAAACGTACAAAGGATTTTGCTACAGTTATTAGTCAGAGATGAGTTAAGTTAGTAACTGAAGCATGTCTCGAAAGTGAAACTCATTTGTAACCAAGATTTTTATTAGTACTTTGTATTAACTTTCCCAAATGCATTTATATCACATGTATTTACTTGAAAATAAACAATAAACCAAATACAACGTGTTTTACTGTCTATACTTAATGCCAACTAAATTTCACTTTGCACTGTGATAATTTTATTCAGACTACATGTACACATCCTATTGTTATTTATCTTACTGTGTTACAAATATTTAAATGCAAGATTTTACTATACTTGAGTTTTACGTTGGATATTTAAAATTAACTTTATTTTACTATGAACATCTCAAGTTTAATAAAAAAACGATATTACAATATAAAGTGGAACAAAAAATCTTGTTTCATAATAGACTTCAACTATACAAGATTAAACTAAAATAAAATAAAAACATAAATTTTACTACAAATACAAACCCTATAGTAATCCAGTTAAATTTATCGTTATGTGATAAAATCCATTAAATAAATATGTAATACCATTATTAACTACAAAACATTTTCGTTGCATTGATATCGACTAAGTTACAAAAATAAGTAAAAAAAACTTTAAAATTATGATAGAAAATTACATACATTTTTTATTAATTAACATCATAGCCATGCGTTATAAGCCCAGAATAAAATAAATTATTGTCTTTCAGTAATTTTATCTATTGCATAATAATATAGTTACTTAATTTTATGCCACTATTTATACTTGAGTGAATATAACTTAATCAACTGTATTACATTATAAAAATGTGATATCATTTGAGCAGATGAGGAGTAGGTTCAATTATTTTTATTTTAACTTATACTTCCATTTATCAGCATCATAAATTAAATTAACCCCATATCTTCGGGATAAAGACAATTAACAATAAATAAATTTATTCATACAGGAACTAATTTCAAACATAAAAAAACTGATCTTAGGCAATATTATGCCTAAATTACGATTAATGATTGTTTATAATTGATGTGTTATTTCTACAATATTGTTATATTATGTTGACTAGCACTGAGTTATGTTACACACAAAAGCAAATCGACGCTTGAAAGGAAAAACTGCCCTCCTGTAAAGTTAGCTCAATGTAGCTTAGTCAATTTCTACTATCAAGCGTCGAAATGACATAATCGATTAAAAAAATAAGAAAAGTTTTTAGGAAATATCACAAAGGCGCACTTGACTTCATTTCGAATAACTTTGAATTTTATAAATCGGTTTTTGACTTGAAATATTGCAAATAATTAGATACAATCTCTAAGATTAAGCGGGTAAAAATTAAGTCCGATTCCGTGGTATAGAACAATGGAAACAACTTTTATTATTCTGCGTTCTTGTTAAGACGTTTTCGCTTGTTATCTTTGCTAAATAATTAAAGTGTTCCATGTCAGGATTTCATTATCCACCACACCTATTATCTTAATGACATAACAGATTTAGTTCTTAATTTTTAAAGTTTAGTTTTAGATACACTCTCTCATACAAGTTCAAGTGGATAGTTTGTTAGCCTTGGCGGTTACATTTTTCGGCTTAATATTAATTTTGTATATATCCTCACGAGAGGTCATACAATTTGGCTCAAATCAATGTAACTAAAAATCATTATTATGGGATCTATTGCGTTACTAAAAATCCTACAGATAAAGATCAGCTACTTTTATTACATTTGTATGATGTCATTAAAATAATAATAATTTAATTATTAATCTTACAATTTTTGGTTTTAATACTGTTACAATCAAATTTTCTTTTTCTGTATTATCTGTATTAGGTACGATTTACTTAACAAGCCTAAAGCGGCTTAATAATGAAGAATCATATTCCGCCACACTGCTCTTTCAGTGGTTAATGGGCAAATAGGGGAGTGATCAGACAGGGAAATCAAGCACCATATTGTATGTAGAGATTTATAGTACATTAGTAGACACCCGGCGTATTCCACTACGCTAAAAAGAACAATGCCAAACTGCCATACATCGTTTTATTTAATTTTAAACTTAAGCGTCTTAAAATAAAATAAAAATCTACAAATCGCCGCTTTAATTTCTGAGCTTAGATATTTAAGAATTTTCAGCAGACACACCCCAGAACCAAAGTATTTTGCGATTGAATTCTTATACTCATTGAGTCATAGAGTAGGGGAGACATACGGCTGCCTGTAATTTTTACCATTATTTTATTCTGACTTTTTTTTGATTGACAACCAGAAATGGTGACATCATTACATTTGTGATACCAACATTTATAACGAAATTATGTCTCTAATATTGGCCAGAAGTCTCCGTATATCTTGCTTGATACAAGCTATGTATCGAAGTGCGTGCCCGAGTGAAAATGGACATTGTTGACATCATTGTTATTATAGTCGATTCATCACTTATTAATTAAGTTATTTTACGCTGGGTAATACGGGTACAGGTATTAATTTTAAAATACGTAAAAAAATAATTGAATTGCTTCGGTATAACTGACGTTTTAAGACGCTAACAAAAATGAAAAATAATTTTTGCGCATTGTTCTTTCTGATGACAATGACAAATCAGTGTTTTTGTGTTGACAGACTGTATTAAGCGTCATCTTCATTATTATCTTCAAATTGTTGTATGGGAAAAAATGGAAAAACGAGTTTATCAATGGACCGAATGTGCCTAGTGCATTGTTTTAGTGGTCTCAAACCACCTTCGGATTATTGCCTTTCAAATGAAACCATTTTAAGGCATATCGGTTGGATAGTTTCAGAGTCTATAAAGGATATCCGTACAAATATTTTTTTGTGTTTTATACATAATATAGAGATATATATTTTATCAGCCATGCTAATTTAAGCTGTATTGTGCAATACCTATATTATTATTTTGTTTGCCTCGTTTTCAAAGTAAATCACAACCGGCTTTGTGGTAAAAAAATGTTTTCATAGTATTAAAAATCTAAATCAAATTACACATTTTTTAAATTTAAGTGTATAAAGGAACATAGAAACCTAGAAAACAATTTTGATTGTATTATAAAATGACTAGTCACAAAAAAGGCGGCAATTTTGTCGGCATTAATTCGGATCTTTTTACAGAAAGTAGGTATGTATGTTATGTCTCATTAGTTTCCACAATTCAGCTTTCGGCGGGAATGGTTGAGAACATATTTATGTAGATACAATCGAATATTATATTATATTTAAAATAACCGAATCTTTTTTCTTCGTGATTTCTTAGTAACTCATTTATTTATCTTGTAGAAATATCATAGTTTAAAAAAGCTGACGCATATGAATATTATAATATTATTCGGAATTATTTGACGAAATGAGGATTGTATTGTATCAATGAATCTTTGTAAAAAATAATAAGAAACACTGGCAGTACTTGTGTTATCCGGGACTTACAAATTATAAAAATATTTATCAAACACACTAAAATAGTATTAAATTATACATTAAGAATACAAACACTCAAAATACACATCAAAGAGAACGATTCAGAACAATCCCATAATATACCGTAAATTAACAAATTCCTAACTTTGAATTTAGACGAAATAATTCAAAGGTAACATACATTTAGTACCTAATTAAATTTTTTTTGCAATTCTTATCTAACAAGGAAACCAATTTTCAATAATCACATAAGAATACTGTCACAGCTAAATTATTATCTTAACTTCGTATACAATCACTGACAAAAATCAACATTTTTATAGCCCAACAATATATTTTTTATAAAAAATAACAAATAAAGTATTGATATAGACAGTGATCTAAGATAGGTTTTGGCACAAACTTAAATTTTATGATATTATATTAAATAAATTTGGTAACAATAATCATAATTATTTGGTGTTTACACATACAATTTATAATGAGGTGATATACTACTATATTCGCAACTTTGAGTGCGAAAGTCCGCTTCTTAATACAAGAAATTTTAAACAAAGTTAATCAAGGTTCATTTTTCATCATAAATCATTATTTTGTCATGGTGAAAAGGGTAGGTACATAAGACACAAGTAATTGATTTGTGTCTATAACACGTCTATAACACTCGAAATACCAACTTGGACATTATGCAAGGAGGACATCGTTCACAAGACATATCAAAGCCAGATTAATTAATACAATAAATTCGTATAACTGATACTGAACTTTTGGAACCAAACCACATAATTATGAATACAAACTTTTCATAACTGAGGTATAAATACAAATATGTAAATGTATTAATTTGCGGTACCTCAAATAATGAATCCGAATTTTAAATGCAACCATTGAAATAATTGTTATATAAGGTCACTCATACACCATTACATATTTTGAATAATTACGTGCTGCTATTTCACTGGAATATTCTGGTATAGGTAGATTCCTCGCTGGCACGTTCAGTGACGTTTCACCGTATTCACATTCACATTAAAGTAATTTTTCATACAGCATGATTCAAAAAATTGTTTAAAATATACGTGCCAGGTTATGCTAATCAACCTATACCAGGGGTCGGCAACCTGCGGCTCGCGAGCCACATGCGGCTCTTTGGATGTGAAGCTGCGGCTCTTAAGTTCCATGCGCAAATAATATTTATTTTATAAAAAAAAAATTGGAGTTGATACTGGATTTCTAGAAATACAATTGATCGATTTATAAAGTAAAGCTTTGTGGAGTGGAAAATTTGCAGAATTGAAAAGCAAGTTGGAAGAGTTGGAGGTCCAGAAATTACTTCTTCCAACTTGCTTTTCAACTTTTGTGAGTGAAACTTTTTTATCAAAAAAAATATTTTTGCAAGTACTATTTATGATTGGCAAGAAAAAATTTGAGTCTCTTTAAAAACTGAAATATTGTAAATTGTAATTTTTGACTCTTCTGACTCAAAAGGTTGCCGACCCCTGACCTATACGAATATAATTCACAGCGTATTTAAACTTTCAACGGTTCATAGTAGTTATGAAACAAATTATACTCGTATTATAAAGCAGTAGTTTCCTTAAAAGGATGTATTTGTCCATTGGTGACGGTCGGTACCGGTGGTCGCGCCACTATAGCCTGGTACATGGACCAAATGGCCAACGGTCTCATATAGCCAATGGAGCGGTGGTTCCCGTTCTCGTACAATGCCTCTGGAGTCTCAAAGGACAGTCCCATCTTGACTAGCGTGTTATACATCCCACCCGCTGTCACGAAGGCTTGTTCGTGCATACCTGTAATTTTATTGTGTGTATGGGCATCAAATTAATCGCCTGCTACAATCTAATAGCGCGCGTGATCAGACACGCAATAGGCAGGTTTTCACAGTATAAAAAACAAAAATACATTTTCAGACGATCAAATAATCCCATTATCGATCACCGAATCTCGAAATCGCCATGATGCGTAGCCAACCACGCACTAATTCATGCAAAATAGACACCATATTGCAATACAAAAATATCTATAAAAAATAGAAACTCACTGAAACGTAAAATTGTAGAGTGTGGACTAATATTTGCCGTCTGTTTGGTACCTTGATATTTTAAAAATAAATAGATTCTGACTTTCTTCAACAAGATCATATTACAAACCAACCAGCGTTGCCAGGTACCACATCATTACGATAGATCTATCGTATTCAGCTTCGATCTATCGTAACGATTTTTAGTGTTTTTAGTACTTTCTACCGTATTTTGAGGCCCACAACAGATTTTTATGGCATTTATGCATTTATGGCAAAAATTTAGCAAATTTCAGGAAAGAAAATATTATTATATAATGCAATTTTTGGAGTTTAACTCCTTTAGAATCGATTTCATATATAAGCCCGGGGTATGAAAATGTATGAGGAGTAAAATCAAAATTATCCGTTACGTTGGTTAGGTATGTTATACGTTAGATCTCGCGCATGTTTTGCGTTAGATTTGTAATTCGTAACAAAGAAACTAGATGGCAACTGATTTGATGATCGCAAACTACCGAATCTAGATGGCGTTGTAACTGACGTTGTTACTGATTTGACAATCGCAAACGAGATGGCGTTGTTACTAATTTGACGATAACCGTATAACGTCATGTTAAATTATAATAATAAAAAAATAACATAAATAATAATCAAGCATAATATAAAAAATGCATTCAATTGAATTAAATTAAATTAAATTACTTAATATTAAATATACGGCCCCTGGACCGCATGTGACACGCATTCCAGTGCCTTACTACTGGGCAGTCTGGCCGGTCCAGTATGGTACTCAGGAGACTGTTGGAGCTATCCCGCACCGCATTTTTTACCCTCATTCACTAATCTATATATTTTATAATCGTTCGTAAGGAGTAAAACTCCAGTCGTGCGCCGGAGTTGACATACACAATTTTTTCTAATGAAACTGATATATAGGGAATAGAAAGCTTATTAAATAAATAAAACAGTATGTGATATAAAACTTGTATATGGAGTAACAAAATACAGAATTGCAAGGGACAGGTTTTGACTTACAACGAATGGATTGGTTCGATCATGGCTGGTCTAACTGAAAAATATATGCCCATGTTAACACTGAAACCAACTGACCTTCGTATATCATGAGCGCGGCAAGGCCATATGTAACGCCCACCCAGACTTCCTCGCTCTGCAGCGCGCTGGTGTCGACGCGCGCGCGCTCGCCACACACGAACCCGTTCACCGCGCCCATACGCCCGCCACAGAACCGCATCACGTTGTTCTCGTATACAGTTGACAGCGCGCGGCGGACGTTCGCCTCGGGGAATACCTCGTGCTTCCAACCCGATGAGCGAAGAAACCTTAAGGAGTTACATGGTTTCAAGATTGACGTTGCTGATTACATGAAGTTTAATTATCAATTGAGATGTTGTTAAATGAATAGTAGTGAGAACGCGCGGTATGCTCGTTTCCCGAAAACGTACTAAATTGATATTAATTAATTACGGCGCTTGGCGCGTCAAAGTGCAAGCTACGCAAAGAGTGTACGGTTACACCGTATAATGTGGTCATGTGATAGGGAAAAAAATCGGTTGGAACGACACGAGTATTTTTATGGTATTAATTGGTAACTTATTAACTTAACAGTGATTTAATAACTTTTCCTTCAAAGCGAGAATTGCCGATGGGCTTAGACACCTTCGGGACGACGCAGCAAGGTGGGACTATGTACTAGCACGAAGCCGTGTTACCAGTGGGAGCAGGCTCTTCGATCATTCCCAACGTGTATGCATAGGTATAATGAGTCATATAGAATCAAAGGTGGTCATCTCACTTTTGACTATTTTTGGTAAAGCGAAAAAAATGTTTTATGAAGCACAGCCAATATACGAGAAAAGACAGTCTTTGAAATTAAACTGTAATTTTATGTTGAATTTAGAAGGAACATGGCTGTATTTGGTATTTGGTATATGTCATAAAAGCAGACTATTGACATATGTATATGTGACTTTTTGACTATTGCTAGGGTTAATTATACGGGATTATTGGTAACATAATAAGGTACAGTCGCCAAATTCCGTCCCCGAGCTTAATTTCGTCCCCATCAGTATATCTTTTTCTACATACCGCCATCTAGTTTTAATAGGTTAAATCTAAATTTAACTATGTCAGTCCGCCATTGTAAAAGTTTGACGGTAAAACGTAGCTCCTGGCGCAAGAAATAAAAAAAAATAAAAAATTGTCTAAGGTGAGTTTTTAATTAAAATATTATGAGTACTGTTTAAATATGGATGTATTTGAGATATTGTAATGAAATATTTGACAAAGTGTGTTGTTATTTCTTAGATTTAAATGGATTGCAATTTTATTTAGATTATGACATGTGGTTTTGGTTTAATGGATGACATCTACAAACTTAACAAATTCTTAATATCGTCCCCTCACATGAGCCTAATATCACCCCCGGGACGATATTTAGGTCACTTCATCTGTCATTAGGCGTACTTTTTTTAATGTTTTTAAATCTTATTTTTAGATGCCGAAGAGAAAGCTATGGGATCCTGAAGCAATGAAAAAAGCCGTTGAAGCTGTCCGAACTAAAGAAATGGGGTATAAAAAGGCAGTTAAGTTATTTAATGTGCCAAGAGCTACTTTAAAAGATTATGTCAAAAAGTCTGATACATTTATAGAAGATATAGTTTCTGGAAAAATGGGAAGAAAACCGATTTTACCAATTAAATTAGAAGAGCAGTTGGTAAACTATTGTATACAAATGGAAAAGAATTACTATGGTGTCACCGCTTCGGACTTAAAACATATGGCTTTTCAATTCCTATGGAACCCACAACGTCCTGACCAAGAACACGAACGTCATCATCTAGTTTAAGCAATCCTTCCTCCCCGTTTATAATTCCAGCTGACATACAACCTGTTCCAGTTGTTGAGCCTCCTTCAACTTCAACTAGACGAGGCAAAGCTATGGTAGTTACGGCTTCACCGCATAAACAGGAAATAATAGATGCAGAAAAGAAAAAAGAACAAAAAGATGAAAGAAGAGCAGGAAAAAAAGGGTTATAAATTTAAAGAAAAATACGACAGGAAGAAACAAAAAGAAAACCAATAAGCGACGACGTAAGAATCAATCTTCTGACGAGGACACGTCTGATAAAGACTCTCCAATTTTAGTTTCTACTGACGATGAAGATAGTGACGACGATGACGCTGAATGTCCAGTATGTCAGAAGAGGTTTTCTCAGGATACAAATGGAGAGAAATGGATAAAATGCACAAAATGTTTTCAATGGATGCATGAGAATTGTGTTGAAAATCCAGGAGTAAATTTTATTTGTGCAATCTGTTTTGAGAATTAAAATGACTAACTATATCAATGATTAATAAAAGTCTGATTATATATTATAATTATGATTATTAATAATTACTTGGAAAGATAAAATTTTAGTTTACGTACTGGTTATTGTGATCTCAATATCGTCCCCGGGACGAAATTACGCTTCGATAAAAATAATCTCTGAATTTCTAGTTTTTTGTTAAAGCTATTTTTGTCGAAAAAGTAACAGAGTTAAGAAGTTTCTGACTGTTCAAAACAATAAAAGAATGTTTCAGCTTAAATCTGATGTTTGATTTATAACTTCACTTGGTATATTATTTAAAAAAAATGTATTTTACAAAAAGGGGACGTTATTTGGCGACTTTACCTTATTATAAGTATTGAAAAGGAGTCTATAACGTGAAGAATATAATTACCAATGACCAGCCAATTGATCAGCCATAACAACATCGCAGTTGGCGGGTCGAGTGTCGAACTTGTAGTAGGAGCCGGTCCAGAGCTTCTCTTCGAAGGAGTTTCGCGCTAGCTCTAGCATCTTCCCGAACTCTTTCTGGTCTTCTTCCATGTTCAATATACGAGCCATCTCTTGTACCGCGCTTATGGACGCCACCCATAACCCTCCACAGTACGCACTGAAATTGGTTTAAAAAGTGATGATTCCTAAACAATAATGGGATGATAAAAGTACACGATAAGACTTATATAAGGCCGGAAGCCGTTATCATAATTCATTTATGTCTTGTAATAACTCAATACTGTATTTTTTGGCTAAGTTATGTAGCAAGTATTTTTAACAAGCAGACAAGCCAATTGATGTTAAGCATAACTTATGGCTCTCCGACACTGCGACCGAAAAAAAATTCAAGGTTAACTTTTGAACGAGAAAAAAGTATAAAAACTCGATCACCGTGAACGAGTACCTTCCGTTCACCACCAGGAGGGACCTGGCTTTACAGCCTTGTAAAGGCTGACGGAGCCTTAACACGCCAAAATTTCCAAAACTTCACAAGAACACATAAAATAACCAAACAATGCCGTAAAAGCCAGAACTAACCTCGGTCCAGTCATGACCCACGCGTCATAAGTCTGGTCGGGGAAGCCGCCGTTCTCGATCAGTCCATCACGATCCTCGTCCCACAGCGCGGCGCGGCGCAGGAGCGCCACACACGCGGGGTACATGTGACGCAGGTACGGCAGCGCGTCCCATGCCGCAACACGCGCCTCCCCCGGCCGCAGCGCCTCGCCCCCCTCGCCCCTCTCACCCCCCCCGCCCTCCGCCTCGCCTCCCGCCTCCCTGTACAACAGATCCAGTATAACCTCCCCCCCCTCCTGGCCCGTGGCCCGCGAGTATAGATCGTCCTCGGTGCCCTCCCGCACGTCGTCAATGAACGCCATGGACCGATACCTCTCGTCCGAGAAGGGCGCGCGGTGCAGTCGCAGCACGCGGTGGTCGCGCATCACTTGCAGGATGAACTTTAGGTTCAGGTCGCGCCACTCCGACACGTCGTGGATGTTGTATGCGTTTATGTTCGTGAATGGTATGTCCTCTGTAATGAAATAATCTGTTATACAGTGGTACACGCTTATAGCTAAAACTAGTTTTTATTTTGTAGAATTTACTACTTATCAAAAAAATCATTTTTTTATGGAAGTAGCCAACAAACGAGCTGACGATCCACCTGATGGTAAGTGGCTATCGTCGTCCATGGACATCAGCAACACCAAAGGCATCACTGATGCGTTGCCGGCCAAAAAAAAGAAGAAAAAGAAAGAAAGAACTCCATTTGAGTTAAGACTCGTTTTAATCAGATAAAATGCGTTTAAACAAAAAAAGCTCGGATGAAATGTTTTTGAAGTGAAACTTCTTTCTCGTGAATCAGAAAAAAAATGTACCTACAGTAATAAAAAGACAGGCACATAGGTAACGTTTATCCATCTATGCGTTTATCACAACAAATTTTCTCGTCATGGAAAGAAACATATATCGGTAAATAGGCACAATGTGCTACACATTATATTCACTGATGGTGCTTGGTGAGTTTTATTTAATTTTAGCGAAAGAAATTTCACTTTTTATGTGTGTGATTATTACTGATTCACGGTTTATAAGTATAATAAAATATGTATTTGTCGTACCAGGATCGCCGAGGTCATGAGGTATGGTGTCCTTAACTTTATATTTGACCGACTTCCCGTCGTACAGCGATTGCCTGTACTTAGATGTCTCCATTTCTATAGTATCTCGATACATGTATTGTAGCACCACCTAGCGAAATAAAACAAATAAAACCGTAACTAATAAAATGGAAATAAAATCATAAGTAACAAAAGACAAATAGGGCTAAAGTAAATATACAAAAAAAAACCAAGCAAAATAAATTTCTCATATGAACAAAATAACGTAAACAATATATTTTAACTGAACACATAATATTAGTACAAAAACACGTTATAGACGAATTAAGTAGTTATAGTAATTTGCAGTCACATATTTTGCCTATAATAAATTACAGTGCATGAAACGACACACCCTTGGTAAGCTATGTATATTTATGGAATGCATATGTCATCATTTTCTTCAAAGTTTGTTCTGGATAATAAAAGGAAAACTTATAATAAAAAAAATATATTATTAGCAGTCCAGCTGGAAGTTCCATTCCTCGGTAAAGACCAGATGATAATATCAGATGGCATATTATTTGTTATACTTAGCAACAACATAATAATCGTATATGTTAGTTAATAATGTATGTTACACAAGCATAAAATGCGCCATATTAAACACATACATAGGTTATATAGCATTACATTATATAGGTTACATTAACTTACTTGCAAATTTGGCCATAGCTGAGCTAAGGCAAAAGAAGCATAGAAATGTACGTCATATGTATTGTACATTCTATATTCATGACCCTCTAAATATCCAAATATACCGAATTCGTGTCTGTAATAATAAACATTCAATGTTAGTATCGTACCAAGCAACATATTGATGAAACTTTGGGTATATAGTATTTTGAATTAGTTGATAAATAACTTTTGTATTTTGAGCTCGAAGGATTTAAAAGTTAACAGTGAACCTATCAACGAAGACATCACGTTAGTTATATGAAGTTTGATTTAAGTTTTTACGCATAATATTATACCAGGCATATTTTACCTAGTATATAATCTAACCCATCCGATAAAATTATATCAACCTTTGACCTATTCTTGAAATCTAATTTTTAGAGCAAGAGTTTAAAATATTAACTATTTCCTATCAAGAAACAAAGTATAGTATTGATATTATTATACGAAGAGCAAATATGAACTAAAAGTGTTCAATATATTTTTATACGTAAAAATGGAGAAGTGTACCATTTTTTATTTCATTGATTATAAAAATTAAGAATATCAAAATATATTGAAGTCATATCAAAATATGATTTTAATTGAAAAATAATTCAGATTGTTGTTGTCTTATTATTATTGGTGTACAATAAAGAGTTAAATAAATAAATAAATGTATTACAATTAAAAAACACAAATATTTTTTACTAAATAATACTCAGCTAGTAAACCGAATATAAGTCTACAAAAGGTATTTAATTTTGTCGATACTTGCCTGGGATCAGTATCGGGAAATTCGTCACTAACGTCATACCATATCGTCCCTCCATCAGCGATGAAGTAAAGCTCATTCATTAAGGCACTTTTTAACCAGTCTGGTATGTTGCTGCAATTGTTATGGTACAAGTAAATTAATTATAGATCCTGTGTTCAAAGATCACAGGTATGTTATACATTTTAAGGCCTATTTTGATATTCGCTAGGTAGTGTTAACAGTAGTCACCTTAATGACATCTTAATATAAAATGAAAGATACCTTTTTAATAAGTTTGGGTTAGTACCTCAGTACCTGACTATAAATTTTGAAAAACACATATTTAAATAATTAACCTGTTATTTAAAATAGGTTCTTGCCACTCCGCAAGTTGTTTCTCCCAATTCGGATAGTTCTTCAGTCCATATGCAGCAATACTATTTGCTGCGTCATTTTCATAACCAAAATACTTCGTATAAAACCTGAAAGAATACATGCTATTAGCACTGTAACGCCCCAACTCAGAGTCACTAATGGTTACTTAAATCGCTCCTTAGTACAGAATTTTATTTATTTATATATATTTATTGATGTTTGCATATTATAATACATATAACACAAGTACAATAAAAACACTAGTTGTGACCATAGAATTTTTTGTTTTCTTATGTAAACTTTTAGAATGTAAGTATGCTAATTAACCACTTTTGTAGCGAGAGAGTGAACCCTAGCTTCCCACAACACAGGGAATCCTAGTGTGGGAGCTAGTGGCACTGAAATTTTGTAATAATGGTTTCTGAATAAATCATTTTTCATTCTTAAAAAAAAAAGTTTGTATGGTGATTCTTCACCAAATACAAACAATGTAAGGGAACCTAAATAAAATACTTACCTCCTATGGATTTTTTTATCTGTCTTGTATTTTATAACAGGCATGTCCCAAGCAAGGCAAAACTCTGTTGAGCCACTACCTCCGGGGTCTAAGGATATACCAGTAGACAAGGCCACAGAATCATCTAGAAAACAAAAACATTTCTAAATGTCACAGATAAAACCATCTATAAAATAAAAAAAAAATAACAAACAGGTTAACCTACATTTGTATATCTTTTTCGGTTTATCCTTACGATTATTTTCAGACTTATCTGGATTCAGACTGTCATCTGGCTTCAATGTCCCATATTTCTTGAGGCAATCCCAAACATAATCTGATGTTTTTGGATTCCAATAGCAATAACCTTGATCTGTGTCTTCTTTATTGTAAATTTTCTTAGCTATTGTGAATGTGCACGGTATGTCTGATATTGTTTGATCCAAGGATACGCCGCAAGTGTTTGCGACACAATATTTTTCTAACTCCACTTTACCTTGAAATAAATAATACGGGGCTATAAAATATGTCCTACAAATTAAAGTCCTGCTAATTGTTAGTAATTACGATTTTCAATAGGAACTTAGACACAACTGCATATTTGTTAATCACACTATTAAATAGTCAAAAGGATAAAAACTATTTAATTTCTTTTTTGGATTGAATTAAAGCCCTTCTTATCTTTACCTTTTGCTGCCTTTTTCTTATTTGGAGCAGCAAGCACTTCAGTCCAGGTAAAGGCAATGTTTACATCTCGATGTTCATTGCTGACATTCGTCGCGGAAAAAACAAATACTGCACATGGTAAACTAGAATCCTGTAAGAAAATGCAATCCTATATATCTTATGCACAACAGTTTTTATAATAATAATTGATAGTAAGATATAGTGCTTTTTTAAATTAAAACAACATACCAATGGAGTATCTCATAAATTTTTACATTGTTCTATCCATAACAAGCAAGAGTTTAGAAAATCATTTCCAACAAAAAATCTCTTTGTCGCACATCAGAAACATTTCAGGATTGAATCAGAAAGGGATAGATAGCTAGATAGACAGGTAATCTACTCTACTTTACAACTGCCATATTATTTGATTCATAATGTGTGGTACAAAGTTACAAACCTTATAATTATGTGGTATCACTGGTGATATTTGACGACAGACTAACTTTATTCCATACTTAGATAAGTCATATGTAGTCCAAGCACGAGGGTATAAGGCTGTGTATTCACAGTCTGCTCCATTTAGATTCCACTCCCAGGATGCAGGTGCTTTTTTTGGTTTGCTGAAATGCAAAAAAGCAATTATAAAGGCTTCAATCCAATAAATTATGCCTCATACTGTAATAAAATCTGAATGGAAGATTTCATTCATTTGAGGCCTTTAAGATTGATTGATAGACTGACTGATTGTGTAAATTGTATTCTATAGTACCCACAAAAATTAAATTTACTACTACAGCAGACATAACGCACCTTCAGTGGAAAAAAGGCATAAGATGAAAATTGCAATTTTACAGGCCAGCAAAAAAACTGTTCAAATATCAGTAAGTAGTGAAAGGAATTTAAATTACGATTTCTTGCACAAAACCGTCAAGTTAATGTTAAAAATTTTTAAAAAATTGAGCATATGCAGCTTTTGTTCCTTTCCAATCATATTAATAAATTAAATTCAACATAAGATAACTTATGCTTTTTTTCTACTGAGGGTGCGATAAATATTACCATCACTGTATACTGTATACTAAGTATTATTGCCTTCCCAGTGACATTGTGAAATAATATAATTTACATGTATCAACAAGTATTAGTATTTAGTTCTTATATTCTATACTAATATTATAAAGAGGAAAGATTTGATTGTTTGCATTGAATAGGCTCCGAAACTACCGAACCGATTTGAAAAATTCTTTCACTGTTGGGAAGCTACATTATCCCCGGGTGACATAGGCTATAGTATATTTTTTTACTATTTTTTCCGAAGCGAAGCGAGGGCGATTTCCTAGTAATAAATAATCTAAAGCTAACTATGAAGATGATGATTAAAGTGATAATGGAATTAATATTTTATCATAGAACATAATAAGCAATTATAAATTTCTTACGTGTATGTTGATAGAACAGATTGAAAAATGGTTTCATTTTTTGCATTTCTAATATTCACAATAAATTGGCATTCTGGAACAGTGACATATTCATATATTCCTGGATACAGCTGGAAACGGCAGAATTCTCCCTTGAATCCTCTGCCTATTGTTCCACCCCCTATTCCACCAATAGGACAACCTGTAGCAAAATTGTCGCTGGTTAATAATAATGCAATTTTTTTCTAAAGATGTCAATAACATGATATGATCAAAAACACCGTGTTATGTTGTCATAAGTTTAATTACTAATATCTTTTGCCATTTCTTCTTGTCACTGATAAATCACCCTTCCAAAATGACAGTAGAAGCAAAAAAATTACATTTATATGTGTATTGAAAAAATATATAATTAAATGATTTTGTGTTTCAGGTGGTTCAGGTTCTAATACTATGTGCACTCCTAATTGTTGAAAGTTAAACATTTTATTATCAGTTGTTTAAGTAAAGGTAAATATTTTATAACTATGCTGGCTTTTTAAGAGTTCTCAATTTCAGACTTCAAGATGTTGGACTATTATAATGTGAAGCCCAAACTCAGCGTTCAACAGTGCATTCATGGATTCATTAATTAATGGATTAATAAACACGGGCCATTCATTAATTACGTAAGGATCCCGAGGGGGAGGGGGAGTTCTCAAAATCTCTACATATCCCAACTTTGCGAGAAGGGGGGGTTAAAGACATTCATATTTTATACAATGTGTCCGGTGACCGGTGTCGGAGCCTTTAATGGTATAAAATATGATCAAATTTATCGACAAATCACCCCTCATATGTTATTTTTCTCCAACCATAATGAAATGACAGCCATTTAAATTTTTGTGTACCAAAAAAAAGGCGCGTGGTTTAATTTAGCCATAACATAACATTTCGTGGTCCTAAAAACACTAAAAAGGTTTTAATTTGTAGCTAAGGACGTAGGCAATTAATTAACGTTAAAAAATTACCAAAAATTATCAAAAAAGTACAATAAAAAATTTTTCAATTACATTCTTTTAAAAAAAAAGTTGTTTTTTTTTAGTTTTCGTGATGTACTGAAAAATCCAAGCCATTAACCTATTTATTTTTCATTTTTAATAGATACTAAGGGATATTTCCTAAAAATAGACACCAAAGTGATAGGTCTAAGTTAAACAGTTTAGGAGTTATGACAATTTGAATATGACCCTTTTAAGACAGTGTTTATCCCAACAGCAGGGAACTAGAACTCTGCTTCAGTTAAAAAACATTCTGGGAATTTCTACAAAGGACGAGACCTTGCACTGTCGAAGCCTATTGTAGTGTTATTACATTTTGTGCACGATCAGGTAAAAAACAAAGTGTCATTAGTATGAAATAAGGGGATATTTCCTAAAAATAGACACCAAAGTGATAGGTCTAAGTTAAACAGTTTAGGAGTTATGACAATTTGAATATGACCCTTTTAAGACGGCGTTTATCCCAACAGCAGGTAACTAGAATCCTGCTTCGGTTGAAAAACATTCTGGGCATTTCTACAAATGGTAATTTTTTTAACGTTAATTAATTGCCTACGTCCTTAGCTACAAATTAAAACCTTTTCAGTGTTTTTAGGACCACGAAATGTTAAGTTATGGCTAAATTAAACCATGCGCCTTTTTTTGGTACACAAAAATTTAAATGGCTATCATTTCATTATGGTTGGAGAAAAATAACATATGAGGGGTGATTTGTCGATAAATTTGATCATATTTTATACCATTAAAGACCCCGACACCGGTCACCGGACACATTGTATGTAGAAATTGCGATTTCTATCTATCCATCTGCCAAATTTTTTTTCTGTCAAATTGTGAATTTTAATGCAGTTAATTCCATTACAAAATTAGATAAAATCTTACGTAAGAAAGGGGAGGGGGGTATCTTACGTGTCCTTACATGGGGGTAGGGAGGGAGATCAAAAATAGGCAAAATTGTCCTTACATAATTAATGAATGGCCCCTCTATGCTGTACTTCTATGATTAATAACAAACTACAATATTTTACTTTATTCAAAGTTAATCAAATTCAGAAATTATTTCTATTCAGAATATTTTCTTACCATACATCCTTTGTGCAGAAATCATATTTATGTAATCCATTATTGGACGTTTTTTCTGCATTTTTTTCCTAATATAATACTTGAGGTATCTGTAAATTATTATTAAGGTTTATTTAATGTTATTAATATATATAATATAATTAATATATGTATGTAGTAGCGGCGTTAGAGTAGGGCGCGGTTGGGCAAACGCTCAGGGCGCCAGGATTGAAGGGAGCCACAGGTAGTCATAACGGAACCCTTATAGTTTCTTCACGTCTGTCCGTCCGTCCGTCCGCAGCATATCGTCAAGACTCTTAGTACTGGAAAGCTGTAACTTGGCTTGGATTTACATATTTATTATTTTTGTATGGATTACAATGGCAGATAGGGGCGCCGTAGAAATCGCCCAAGGCGCTGGTAGTGCTAAATCCGGCACTAAATGCAGGACTAAAAAAATTAAAAAAAAACTTATATCTAATACCTTGCAGTAAGAGGCATAACCTCAAGGATTTGTTTCGGACTTGGAATGATTATTTGCTTGCTTTGAAGTGCAAATTCATGGTTTAGTAAAAGTTTCAATCCATGTCTTGGTGGTTCATCAAGTGCCTTGCTTTTTCCATGTAAAGACTCCATGTTGTTTGAAATAGTATAATACACGGTTGATACGTTTTGGTTTGTACGAGTGGTGTTCGCCTCAACTACTAGATAAGTAAAGATAATTTATAAAAAATGATAATGTGAAATAAGCATTTCCGTGATAAGATCACAATACCGCAAACACAGAATCAAAGAAATAAAACTGACTGACAGCACCACAGCAGCAGAGTGACAGACAATGTAATGAGTAAATGACAATGACAAAATAAAAAGAGAGGACAGGCCCTAATTTACGTATATGTTTTTTCATTATACATGTATTGTGCAAATATGACCCGAAATACCAAAAATATATCTGTCTTCTTCTTACACGTTACAATATGGACTTGTAGAGAAAGTACAATACATATAGCATATTTCAATTTTCTAGTAACATTTTAATAAAGTCTATGCAAGCCCCGCCTTGAAGCGCTTTTCGGTTCGGACGCCATTTATTGAAACGAACATCCTAAGTAGTTCGGCTGTCATCTAATGCGTTGTTCGAAGTTTATTTTTGATTTTAATAGTGAATTTGTGTATTTTGCTACTTTTTATTGTGTATCTAAAGTGAACTAAGTAAAACCTAACATGGCAAAGTGTTGCATCAGAGGGTGCAATTCAAACTTTCGAAAAAATTACGAAGGATTATCATTCTTCAGGTTAGTTGTAATTTTCATGTGTATTTTGGGTTTATTAAGATTATGTGTCTATATTAGTAATTCTGGACTGCGTTTTTCGCTATTATCTATAATTTCTGATAACTAGTTTCAACATAAATAGATCAAGTAAATATTTGAAATGGTTACAAACACACCTAGCGTTGTACCGTACTTTTCGAGTTATCGATATTATATGCAACATTTATTTACATTAGTGATTAAATACTGTTTTTACCAAAATGTCACTTTGCCAATGTATCAAAATTCAGAGCCATTGTCATATGTTTCTGGAAATAATATTTAAACATAATATTGCACATTATTATTACGAGTAGATAATAGCACAAACTATTAAAAGATTATTAATACTATACTGCTACTACTGAACTGAAGCCTCTTCCAAAAATGGAAGTGTTTGCCCATAATCACCAAGCTGGGCAGGCAGGATTGTGATTGTAGTAAATGGTAGTTGTTACACAGAGGACGCTTCTGCCTGTTCTCCATTATATTCCCTTATTTGCCTCTATGACACCTGGGGCAAAAAGTGGGATGGTGTGGTGACAATTGTATTTTGTTCTGCTGTCACTAGACAGCTGATAAGGATATAATTTTATATTTTAAAGTAGTGATCTAAAATACATGTGAACTTATTTTATCATGGATTTATAACATTATTTTATCGGTGCATGTATTTTTTTTAGATTTCCGAAGAATGAAGGACTTAAAAAATTATGGACTGATGATAAAGGAGGACCTGCAGGAGTAATAAGAATATGCTCCAAGGATTAAAAAAAGTATATAATCAATAGGACGTTGGATGTTGGCTAAAGGATGATGTGGTTCCCACTCTTTTTCCAGTAAGTATACTGTCAAACTATAATATATACCTACATTTTTTATAATGTAGTAAAATGAATGCTTGTCTAGGCTCTTTGTTGTCTAGACTTTTAAATGTTAATGTAGGTTATTTTTCTTTTAGTTTATTTTACACATAATTATACTAAATTGTTGTTATATAAATTTTTGATTTCCATGTTATAATGTGATAACTATACATTGCATATTCAGTGATACTCTAGCACAGTAATAATAAGTAAGTAATAATATATGTTTTCTTGCAGCGTATATGCCCATTGACATCGACAAACTTAATCTGATTTACATGGATCAACTGCCAACGACACCAACAAATATGGATGTAGACTTAACAGTTAATATAGGAGTCAGTACCATGGTGAGTATTTTCATCATATTATTATCATATAAAAAGAAATCAACTCTCTGATATATCAATGTACAAAAATATTATTTCAAATTAAAAATGCTGTTACAACAATTATTTATACAAAAAATCTTTATCAGTTTAAAGCATTTTTATAACTTGTATGTATATGGAATTATCGCCTGGACACACTTAATTTTTATACTCTATATATAATTGTATATGGATATCCTAGTTAATACTTAATATATTGTAAATTACTTTGCAGGTTTTAGCAGCTAAATCTGAAGATAAACTTAAAAAATTAGGCAGACAAGTACAAGAACAGCGTAAGAAAATAAAGATGCTGAAGCAGAAAGTATCGACATATCAAATCAAAATTGACGAGTTGGGGAAACAAAATTTAATTTATAAAAATGAACCCGATAGGTATTATATGTACCTAATGGTAACATTTTCAATAGCGTCAACAGCAAACATGAGAGTTCGTATGAATTACTTTTAATTAAATCAGTAATTATGACTTCTTTATTATCTTTTGTTGTACGATAGTTTTAATTTTTTTTAGATGAACAGCAAATGACGCCACCGTCCACCGTCTTTCGCAGTTCAAGCCTCTGAAGAAAAGGGTCCAAAGTGACTACGAGAAATACCTTAGGTTTATCTTCATAAATTAAATTATATTGTTCGCGCTTGCTACCAACATCACTCGGGACGAAGGAGGTGAGGCGGGGGCTCCAGCCCTTTGCCCGCGCCTGTGAACGCCTGCCAACCAGGGACTCTTCTCTCCTTACCTTACTTTCACGCGTATCCCCATCAGACTTAATAGCATTCTAGACCAATTACTATAAGCTGTATCTTTGTAATATGGTAATTGTTTGCAATAAATATTGTGAAGTTTAACCTTCTTTCTCTCATGTACATGCGTTTACATATGTCATATATATTTTATTTCGCAAGAACCTTGAAGTGTACCCAGGATCCTAGGAGACCTATATTTGCGTTTGACAATCACCTTTTCCCTCCTGAATTGTTGAATGCTGAAACACTGTTGGAATATTAGGTTGGATCTTGCTATTTTGAATACATAACAAAACAAAATTCTTTGCGAGATTTAGCCAGAAGTAAGTGTGAAACATATAACAATTAAAAAACTTCTATTTCAGAATACCACTGAAAATAAATTATAATGAATTATAGGTATTTTTTGTCTTAAAATATTATATCGATATAAAAAATACAACACTATTTTTATGGGTGGAGCAAGGGCGGAGTCGACGCCATTTTAGAGAACTATTTGGCTTCAGATCACGTGACCTTATGGCCTGTCCTCTCTTTTTATTTTGTCATTGGTAAATGAGATAAGAAAAGAAAACGACAGAAACAACTGTGACATTGACAAACTGACAAGTGACAACTACAATCAAATACAGTATATAAAAAGGGTAGGCAGTTCACTACCGGTAAATACCGTTTCTTAAACGTTGGTGATTAATAGTTATTAAATGTATTTACATTCAGACAGGAGTCTTGGAGAGCAGAGGAGATTCGAAATAAAATAACCATCAAATCGAAATTTTACCAACATAAATTACAATAACAACAATGTCGAAAATAAAGAACAATTTTATAAATGCCCTTTTTTCTTTCTTCTTTGTGCTTATTAAAATGTTGCTAACGAATTTATTAACTTAGTCGTCTGACAACTATTGAACGAATTATGGTCGTAGCAGACATATCAACTCGGAAAGGGATCGTCACCGGATCGCCTCGCCGTCAACCTAACGTAAGCGCGTTACCAACCGACTAGCAGCTCCGTGTCGACTAGGTTACGGCTAGGCGACGCTGCGCTTACGGCTCGCCGGCCGCTGGTTGACGGAATGAATGACAGCAGTTCGCCGACGCGACGCACCGGCAGCCACGGCGCGGGGCGTGCACGATGATGGTCGTAGCGCACATATCAACTCGGAAAGGGATCGGCACCGGATCGCCTCGCCGTCAACCTAACGTAAGCTCGGCTACGGCTAGGCGACGCCGCGCTTACGGCTCGCCGGCCGCTGGTTGACGGAATGAATGACAGCAGTTCGCCGACGCAGCGGTAGCCGCGGCGCAGGGCGTGCACGAGGAAACGGAAAGTCGACGGATAGCGTACGGTGAGACGTAAGCGCGGGTACGGCAAGTCGTCCACGCACCGTACCGCGGTTCGTGAGCTTGTCTCGAGGCGAGGCGATTACGTTACGAATCCGATAAGTGTGCTTTACAGTAGGGAGTTTCATACAAAGAATACTGACATGCAAGAGTTGATACGTTTACGTTCCGTTTACGAGTTGATATGTGTGCTATGACCATGAAACGGAAAGTCAAAGGATAGCGTACGGTGAGACGTAAGCGCGGGTACGGCAAGTCGTCCACGCACCGTACCGCGGTTCGTGAGCTTGTCTCGAGGCGAGGCGATTACGTTACGAATCCGATAAGTGTGCTTTAAAGTAGGGAGTTTCATACAAAGAATACTGACATGCAAGAGTTGATACGTTTACGTTCCGTTTACGAGTTGATCTTCGCGGCCGTCAGCAGTCTGTCCGTTTAGGCAATGTGTCTTCAGACTGGGCAGACCTACTTACTGGCGTGCCGCAAGGCGGCATTCTCTCTCCTGTTCTATTTTCTATCTTTATAAATTCTCTCACTGTACTTCTCAACTGTCCGTATCATCTGTATGCTGACGATTTACAACTTTACGTACATTCTAGCGTCGATAACCTTCACGCCGCCATCGATGACATAAACACAAACCTGAATGCACTCAAGGATTGGTCCACCTCTTACGGAGTAACAGTTAATCCTAGCAAATGCCAAGCGATCTTGGTGGGAAGCTCAAAACTACTTGCTAAGGTTACCTCCGTACCTCCTATATACTACAATGGCACCTTGATACCATTTAGTGATTCGGTAAAGAATCTTGGCCTTCACATAGATCGGACATTCAGTTGGAGAACACATATTGCGGAAACCAGCCGTAAGGTGGTAGCTACGCTGCACGCCCTCAATCGACTTAAACACTTCCTGCCTATGAAGACTAAGCTTATGCTTGTCCACACTCTTGTATTGCCCATTATTGATTACGGTGATGTGTGCTACCCAGACCTAACAGAGGAACTTCTCAATAAACTAGAACGCCTTCTTAACAATTGCATCCGCTATGTTTTTGGTTTACGTAAATTTGACCACGTCTCCCAGTCCCGACAGCAGTTAAAATGGCTCAACATTCGTCAAAGGCGTAATTCTAGGATTCTCCTAATGCTGTACTCTATCCTTAATGATCCTAACACTCCTTCATACCTTAAAAGCAATTTTCATTATCGTTGTGATTCCCATGATAGAGTACTTCGCTCCTCTGTAAATCTTAAAATGGTAATACCATCTAGCAATACCTGTTTCTACAACTATTCCTTTACTTTTCAGGCGACACTACTCTGGAACGCCCTGCCTCTGGAGATTAAGAAAGCCCCCACTAAGGAGACCTTTAAGAGACTGATCAAAAATCATTTCTTTAAATCTTAAAAACGAGATTATATTTACATTTATTAGTATATTTATTATTATTATTATATATTTATTAGTATATTTATTTAGATGTTATTGTATTATTATTATTATAGTATATTAAAATAAAGTTATATAAGTATTGAAATAATTTAATTTATAATTATGTATGTATACATTTTATTGTTATTATTAAATGTTTTTCTACAGCATAGCATCCCGTTCAATTAATTATTGTTACCGCCTACCACACCTTCTCACCTACACCATGGGTTGACTGGGAGAGAATGCCCCATGGCATTAAGTCCGCCCTTTGTAAGCCTAGTTTGTAGGTTTTACAATAAAGCTTATAAATAAATAAATAAATAAATAATATGTGTGTTATGACCATTAAACAGCAGTTAGAAAAAAGTATATTCTAACAGTTTTATTAGGATAGAGTACATGCGCAAGGGGGCTCCTTGAAAAAGTTATGTTTCCGAAATCAAAAATAGTTAGGTCAAGTTAGTTTAGGTTCCTGTTTTTATTAATGAGAAAAAAAGGACAACTATGACGGAGTCCTACCTTTATTCGTCCGTTTACGGGACGACTACTAGCTTCGGCCTTTTTTATCTGTATTTAAAAATGTCAATGTCAATTGTCAAGTCGTCCTGATAATACGCAACAAGCAAACAAGAAACAATAAAATAAATAAAAAGTGAATCTGTCTGTATCTGTAGTAATTTAATATGAACATTGTATTTCATTGTAGTGTTATTATGTTTAAACTTAAATGACAAGGACAATGCAAGTGGAACTAATAAATTCATGTAAACATTGATAAAAGTTTTGTGAAAAAGATGGAAATCCCAGTTCAAATTGCTATTCGGCTTAAACCGCCAAGTATTGAGGATTCATTACAATGTATATTTAGCAATCCCGTAACTCAAATAGTTATTACAGAAAGTGGCCAGACATTCCATGTAAACAGAGCATTACCAGTCGATTGTACTCAAGCCCATCTTTTCAATTCTTTTATGATACCACAGATTAATTGTTTTTTGGATGGATGCGACACTTCAGTTGTCGTTTTTGGACAACAAAAGTCCGGGAAAACATACACACTCTTTGGAGCAGGTATAAAAAAACATCTTGTTTTGTGTTGAAATTTCTTTAACAATTCTGTTATGTGACTTATTATTGTTATATTTTTTAGGCTTTGAATGCATACACAGCGAGTGTGACCAAGGTATTATTCCAAGGTTTATTACAGAAATATTTCATAGACTTGGTCAAATGCCAGAACGGGAATTTATATTACACATAACATGGATGCAAGTAGTGAACAATAGTATATTTGATGTTCTTGGAGCAGGTTTAGTAAGGTGCTGTAATATTGAGGAAGCCTTCCAGTATTTACAGTTAGGATGGAGGCAACGGTGTACAGGCAATAACCATACAGTTTTTACTGTGAGCATGGAACAGAAGTGGGTAGGGACTAATGGAGTGCTTAACCACAGAATGTCGACTGCAAGCTTTTGTGATCTTGCAGCTTATCCTGAACCTGGACTATTTGCTCTGGAGAATATCATAAAAGAGCTGATAGCAGGTAATCCACCGAAGCAAATAAACTACGATCAATGCATTCTTACCGCCATGTTGCGTGATTCGTTTGGAGGGCGAGCTTTCACTTGGGTAATAGGCTGTACAAGTACAGAACCTGATGACTATCAAGATACATTGAAGATACTTAATTTATGCCTGTGTTGCCGGGGAATTAAGAACTTTGTTACAGTTAATTTGTTTGCAGACAATAATACACCTGTGTACTCTGACAAGGGAGTGATGCCCGCAGACAATGCATTCAATTTACAGTTTGCTACATCACAGTGGGTAAAATTAGTGTCAAATGCTGAAGGACTTTTCAATAAAATTCTTCAGTCTAAATCTTTATCAGAAGCTGATATGAATCAAGTTAGTGAGTGGTTGTTTTTAAAGGCAGAATGTGATGAATGTTTAAATAGTGACATTGCAGCTGATAATAAAGATGTAAATACTAAACAGGGGTTACCCAGAATAGCAGAAGATACAGAACCCAGTGAGCCTAGTGAATCTGATGTTGAATCAGATTCTGATGATAGTGATTCAGAAACACTGTTTCAAGACAAACTTGAAAAGTTCATGGAATATTTTAGGGAAAAGAATGATCAGCTATTTGCAGAGAGATGTGAAGAGTATCTTAATCATATAGATTCTGATGATATCACTATATCTGAAACAAGTGGATCTCAGTCACTGCCCATTATGACTTCACATTCAAATTCTGGTAGAAGAAGAACAATTCATCCTGGCGAAAGTTTGTCAGGCGCACAATTAGAGCTGTTACGAAAAGTAGCTGCTAAAGCAGTTTCACCTGAATCTCAAAAGATTTTGATAGAATCTCATAAAAAAGATGTAGATCCTGAACCCAAATTAATAGAAAGGGAATTATTAAAAATGATTGACTCACCAAAAACAGCAGAAATATGTAAAAAGTATAAAATGACTAAAGATAAATACACACAAAAGCAAGTACTAGCTAGGAAATTATCAAAAGAAATAACTAGTAGTCAGTCCCAATTAAAAGAGCTTATTAATTTATGCATTGCAAAACAAAGACTGATAGATGATCTCTCCAGGACAATATATTATAGTTCGCACAACAAAGTATATACAGAAAGATTAGATTCTAGTATTGATGATCAAGACACTATTAAAGAGATTAAAAGACATGAGACAAATTTAAAGACATACAAGAAACAAATTGATCAAATAAAAAGACAAATAAAAAAGGATGAAAAGCGTAAAAACACACTAGACATAGAACTTCTTAAGGACAAACTTAAGTTAGATGAACTTTCAGAGTCCTCAGTTGAAACAAAAGACCGTAAATCACATTCACTGAAGCATTTTACTCACAGAATAACTCAACTAGACAGCATATTGAAGGAGAAGACAAATGACTTGGCAAATTTAGAGTTGTCAAAGGATAAAGAGCTCTTACTTAGAAAAGAGATTAAAAATTTGAGGAAGACAAGAGAGTGTTTGCATGAACAACGTTGTAGTTTAGGTCACAAAAGGAAAATATACAAATCTCTTTCAGATTCCGAAGTAAGTTATTAACATTATAGTAACCTAGTTTAAATTTCATTAATAGATTACCATGCATAAAATTGTTACTAATAAGAGATTACAATTTTGATAGGAAATATCAACCTGGGTATGAGTGCCAGAATGCAAGTTGTTTTAAACAAGTCTTTATTTTTAGTTGAAAATTTGATTATTGGTGTAATAGGAGCAAGAGGATCCAACAAAGAGCAGTTCTTTGTTGGCTCTTCTTGTGTTCAAGAATTACGTAGCCATAGCTCTATATTGTGTACATAATTGCATTACAATTCCACAGGAGCGCAAGCTACTTGAATGTGAAGAAGCTATAGAGGCAATAGATACAGCAATTGAGTATAAGAACAATTTAATTTGTGGAAAGTCACCATCAGCGTCCCTGTCTGATTCTGCTGACAACAAGGACACAAGAAGCAGAGGAGAGCAAATGTTGATGGCTAGACTGGACAAGCTTTCACATGATGAAATGAAGACATTGTTGTATAGATATTTTCAGAAGGTATGGTTTTGGTAATGTTTAATTTAAAGGATATAACTCTTCAATTTTGCAATTGGCATTCTTGATTACCACGTTGTATGGCTGCGTTACAATAAGTGGTCATAGGGTTAAATTTTCCTGTACTTTCTGTCGGAGATCCCTTTTTCAATTGTTAAGTCTAAAAATCTAACCACGAGTATCATGTGACATGTACCGGCACTTAAATTCACGCTTTTAATTGACCTAACACCCCAACTCAGAGTTACTAACGGTTACTTAAATCGCTTTTTAGTACATAATTTGTATGGTGATTCTTTACTAAGGAGCAATTTACTGACTCTGTAGCAGTGATTGTCTAGTGTTAGCAGTGATAGCCTAGTGGTTAAAACATTGGTCTCCCGAACCAAGGCGCCTGAGTTCAAATCCTGGCACGCACCTCTAATTTTCAAATATGTGCATATTAGAAGTTAATTATCACTTGCTTCGGTGAAGGAAAACATCGTGAGGAAACCTGCACACCGGAGAGTTCTCCATAAAGTTCTCGAAGGTGTGTGAAGTCTACCAATCTGCACTTGGCCAGCGTGGTAGACTATGGCCTATACCCCTCACATTGTGAGAGGAGACCCCGAGCCCAGCAGTGGGACAATTATGGGTTGTTGCTTTACTGACTCTGAGTTGGGGCGTTAGTGTTCTTAACGTTATTTTATTTCCTAAACCTTGATGAGCAGGTGGTAGATCTCCGTGGCGCGTGCGCAGCGTTGGAGGCGGGCGCGGCGGCGGCGGGCGAGGAGGCGGCAGCGTGGCGCGCGCGGGCCGCCGCCGCCTGGCGACACGCGCAGCGGGCCAGACCCTTCACGCATAATAGGTTTGTTTGATTATTTGTTTGTACAGTAACATGATGTCATTGCGATTTTTTGTAGCACCTACCGCAACTTTTAACTTAACGCCCAGGGTTTACTGGTGGAGAATGGCATCAGGCGTTAAGTCCGCTCATTGTGATCTAGTTTATAGGACAATAAAGATAAATAAATAAATAGTTTCCACATTAACAGGATTTAATCATTTTAGCACTGAATGAATGAGGATTGAACCAATTTTGTCATTATTTATTTTTATTTACCATAAATATGACAAACATTGTTTTCCATTTATATAGTAACGGAAACTAAAACAGAGAAGAAGAAATCAAGTTTTATGATTTTAGTATCTCTACTATCTTTACATGTGTCATTTACCATTACAGATGTCTAGATGGTGGCAACGCAGACAGAATTCTGTCACTGGGTATGACCACGGATTCTGAGACATCGGACGACGCGATGAGACTTGTCGACCGTATGAGGCAGCTTGCTAGATGTCCACCGGTAAATATATTTTATTTTATGTAAATAATAACTGTCAAACACAAAGATGAGCTAATGTTGTTCAGTGGTCGTCGGCTTATATATACAATACCAAAAGTCGGCAACTCTTTAGGTGGTTTCGGCCAAGACGCACCTATGAAGGCGATATTGTTTGCCTATATAGCGAGATTGTTTCAACCAATTAATGGCTTACTACTGAGCCCGGAACTGTTGAGGAGGCCTAGAGCTTCTTCTTCTTCAGTGTGGATTGGTCGAGGGGTTAGTGGCCAATTCAAGTGTCGGGAGCTTAAATGCCGCCCTAAGGTCTCCAACATTTCTCGCTTAATTGCAGCATTTTCTCGTTATCTATAATTCTTAACAATTATACCAAAGAGCCCAGTGAAGTTTTGTCACAGTGTATGGTTCAAACCTAATTACTATGTAAATTTTCTTTCAGGCGCCAGTTATTCCGAGCCAAAATCTACGGCAACTAATGCCAGCCACCAACATGCCCGCGGCTAAAGTCACCAAGGAGAAGAACAAACTAGTTATTGTACAGCAAAACAAGAGAAACTGATATTTAGCACAACTCCTGCTCTTGCTACAAATCTTATTAACGTTCGTTATTTATTGTGATTTTAAAATATTTCAAAATTTAACTTATAGTGATGTACTTTTGATATACAGGGTGAATTTCTCAAGTGTGCGTGTATGGCCAAATTCGAAAGTTCACCCTGTATATCCAACATAAATGAAATACTGAAAGCAATATATCTTAAATCAATAAATTTTTCAAATAGGTATTAAGAATTATTGAACATATTTCACTAATAATTAAATTTCAATTGAAATTAAGGCTAGGTTCACATGACCGCGCGGTACAAGATCCAACCAAATAAAAGGCTACGTTCATATGACGTCGCGGTCATATGAACGTAGCCTTGTGCCTTGTATTTATCTGCCGGTTATATGAACCTAGTCTAATAAAGAAAGTCAACGAATTATATGCAACATTTTATTTATACTTATACAACAGGAATGTAAAATAACTATTGACACAAAATAATGAAATGGTTTGTACAGTAAAGTAAATTTTAGTGTAAAATTAAATATAAATAAATATATGCATCACAAAAAATTGAATATTATAATTCAACCGGATAGACTGAATTATAGTTATTATGAATGATTGATCCATGATGTTTTTAGATGCTGTAATTTTACAATTATTTCTTCTGTGGTAATAACAAAGTAACATGACAATTTTACTAGTGTTTTCTACTAAGTAGTAAGTAAGTAATTCAGCAATTTTAAAATAAAGGCCGAATTCAATACTCAGTTTAAAATCAAAACTAACTATTTCTATTTAGATCTCGAAACAATACTTCAGACTTAATAAGTAAGATGATTATTCTTATACAACGTTATTCTTTGTTTATACAAAAACCGAAATACGTGTTAAATTTTCGTCTAAACAATCTACATAAAATTTTTCAAAGGTGTATCTTGAAAACTCACAAAGTTACAAGCTTGTTGTGTTGTTCCGTTTTTCCCCCATAAACATGGTCACCGGGCGTGCGGTTTGCGTCGATACGCGCCCGCCGCGGTTAACCATTAACCATCTTGGCGACGTATTTAAAAATGTTAATAAACATTATTTATAATACAATAATTAGTTTAATCATTTTTACCGTCAATTACTCACACATAAATTAATATTATATTTTTTCAAAATATCGATGTTTTGCATTAGGTGTCCAACTTGTAACATTTTTTAAATATTTTTAGCATAAAATATAACATGGTGTAAAAATTATTGCGATCGATTCATTTACTGATTCTGAACAAACTACTTTCAGGTTTCGTATATACTAAGAATATCGTTATACAGGGTGTCCAGTAGGGCTTCCAAATATTCGATAAAATTGATATTCGAATATTCGACTTTTTTTTGGGAACTATTCGAATATTCGAATATTATTCGAATATAAAAAAAACTTTAATAATCACGTCTTTATTAAAAACTTAGGAGTGATTTGCAAGTACAATATTTCGATTTTGTTCGTGTTAAATGAAAATTAAGGAAATTTCAGGATTTAAATAAAATAAAATATCTAAAAATATCAATCAACTACAGATCTATACACCCCAACAAAGAATATCAATCGACGCCTAAGTTTTGGAGAAGAAAGGTCTCTTCATGATGAACTCCTTCTTCAGAAAAAAGCCGCAACGCAGGTGGACTTGGATAAGTCCTGATGGTTCCATGAAAAGCGAGATAAACTTCATTCTGGCAGACCATCATACACCTGCGATATGCCGATGATATAGTCATCCTGGCGGGTTCCCTAGAAGAACTTGGTACAATGCTCGGGGACTTGAACAGCGCCTCACAACGGGTGGGTCTTAAGATGAACATGGACAAGAAAATCATGTCGAATGTCCATGTCACACCCGTACCAGTTTTTGTTTACGGCGCTGCTCTCGAAGTTGTAGGCGAATACAATTACCTGTGATAAGTGATCCAGATTGGTAAGTCCAACTTTGAGAAAGAAGTCACTCGTAGAATCCAACTCGGATGGGCTGCGTTCGGGAAACTGCGTCATATCTTGTCGTCGAAAACACTACCTCAGTGCCTGAAGTCGAAGGTGTTCGAGCAGTGTGTGTTGCCAGTGTTGACATACGGATCCGAGACGTGGTGCTTTACTATTATTGGCCTAATCCACAAGCTAGGAGTATGGAGCTATGGTATAGGGCTATGGAGAGGGCTATGCTCGGTATTTCTCTACGTGATCGCATCAGAAATGAGGAGATCCGTAGACGAAAAAGGGTCAGCATATTATAACAACATCAACGGAACTTTACAGGTATGCCAAGTTTTAACTTCATGGGACTATTGCCTCAGGAGTTCTGTTAAATAGCCCTTGGCTTCATCATCAGTATAGCTCCTTGTCACCAGGTTTCCCGGGTATTCCCGAAGTCCGAACCCTTCCATATTTTGAAGAATTGCGCACTCTCACCGCCCAAAACGACATTCTGAAGGTCACGCGCCACGGCGCTAGCTTGAAAATTGTATTTTGACTATTTTGTACACATTGGAATCCAAAGGTGTTGAGTTAAGCTGGCGGTTCGCGCCGCGACAGAGACAAGCGACCGAGACAAGAGACCGAGACAGGAGACCGCTATCGTCACTTGACCATATGCAATGAATAGGCATCAGTTCGCGAACGAGACCGAGACAGGAGACAGAGACGCGAGACCGGAGACCGCGCGACAGTCGCTGCCCTGGACTAGTAGTGTCTCTGTCTCGTCGTGTCGCGCTCGAATTGAACGTGTGTTTATTGTAAAAAATTACTACTTTTCCTGACGAAGACTGTGAAAAGCTGATTGAACTGATCAGACAGCACCCTCCGATATACAATACTCAACTGGAGTCCTACAGAGACGAAAATTTAAAGAAAAATATTTGGAAAAACATAGCTGAAACCATAAATAAAACCTTCTTCTTCCTCCAATGGAAGTTCTTATTAGACAGTGTAAATTAATGGCACAGTACAACATTAGTAACTCCATCGACAGACTCTGAAATTGAATGAATTGTAGCTTTGGTCGCGGTCTCGGTCTCGACCCCCAGTAGATGCTAAAGAGACCGAGACACTTGTCGCGGTCTCCTGTCTCGGTCTCTTGTCTCGGTCGCTTGTCTCTGTCGCGGCGCGAACCGCCACCTTTAGGTGTTGTAGAAATTGATCGACTATTCGAATATTGCAGTTCTTGTATTCGAATATTCGAGCCAATTTATTATTCGAATTATTCGAATATTCGATGGAAGCCCTAGTGTCCAGTAACTAACTAGCGATAATTTAAGGGCATGAAATATACTATTATACATTTTATCGACAAAAATACCCACATGCGGGGGGTTTAGCTGTCTTTCGTTTTGAATGGCCGCCATTTTAATTTATTTTTTATTATATTAGTATAGTACTGAAGAAAGACTTCGATTTTCTGGACTTAAAATTCCCATAGATGTGAAAAATCTTTATTTGAAAGGTAATAATACCATCTATTCAGTACAAAGATTGGGTAGCGTTTCAAGTTACAAAGGTCATTATAGTACATTATGATACAAGTGTGGTATGTTGGTCATTACACTCGAGGTGATATTGCACAGCGCGAGCAGAAGGCGAGTGCTGCAAAAAAACCGAGAGTATAAATGACCAAACCTCACGTGTGTCATACGACGTTTTTCAACACACTTACGAGTAAAAAAACAAATTATTCGTACTCAAATGAACAATGCTCACAGACCAGACGGAAAGTTTGTTAAAAATGGCGCGCTCCGCGCTGATATTTTTTTTTCTGCGCGCGGCGTGTTAGCTATGCGCGCGCAGATTGGAGCGTAGGCACGAACAATTACGCTAAGCAGCCAAAACGCAAAATGTAAAAAAATCTAATATTTATGTATTTATGAATTCGTTTCACGTTGAATTATAAATTAAAGTAAATAAGTTGTTGAAAATTTATCATATTCAAGGTGGTACACTTCTTTTTTTTTACAAAAATAGTGCTATTTTTAGTTTTATGTTGAAACGAAACGTATCTAAGTCAAAACTTTTTTCCGAAATTTAAAAATAAAACTATAACCCGGCTAAGTTAAGAGCAAATAGAATGCATAAATAATATCTTTCAGCAAGGTACAAACTTAATTTGATAGAATATAAAATAAAACACTAGTGCGATCAAGAAAAAAAAGCACAAGTGTTTTCTAAGATACTCCAAAAACTAGCACATTAACATACCTTTCTTAATACGTGCATTGATTAACAAGGATATGATGTACAAAACGACACAAAATCATTGCTCTACGTTACAAGACTGGTGAGTTATTGCTGTTTGAATATGAGCCTTACGCGAGTGTGCTATTCTCCGTGCGTAGCTAAGTGCTGAATTTAAAAAAAGGATGGCTAGACCACCACATGGGTATTTTTGTCAATAAAATTAGTAAAATTAATAAATAAAATTAATTAATAAAATGAAATTTTTGTATTGTACTAATTTCATAACTACATTCGTATTACGTACGTACGTACGTATTTCGCTGTTACATCATGTATAATTCGGACGTAATTTAAAATTAATCATGTACATTTTTAAAAGCTGCTACTTAATTAATAAATAGAACACAATTGTCAAATTATTTTAAACTTTTATTTATCTCTTATTTCCTTGTACATTATTATCATCATCATGGAAAACAATTGATAATAAGTTATTCTTACCAACTTTATAACAATTTGTTGTCATTAGATTTCAAGTATGAACAATTCTCTTTTTGCAATTATATTACAAAATACATGATAGCCGAATTTGTAAGCATTCTTTTATGCTGATAAAAATGTACAGACACATTCTTAAATAATATTCGATAATCTGAATCGCGTTTTTAAATGACCTTGACTATTTGAAATTCCATGGAATACATAGAACGCCTTCAGATAGCACGGAGTAATAGTGTGTTATATAAAGTATATTTCCACGCAGTTTCTGGAAAAAAAAGTAATAACATAACAAAGAGTTTAAATCACTAAAATCATGTGAGAAATAAATTTTTAAACCAATCTAGTCAAAATTACCGTATTTAATTTATCGACTCTAGTAAGAAGTCTTTCGCAGCAAGAGATCATTAAGCCAGGAGTAATGCTGTCATCCTTATGTAATTCCAATAAACCAAAGCGTTCTTTTACTTCTAAATAAAGTGCTCTTTCCACATGTTTATTTCTGAAATAGAAACAAGAATTTAAAAAATGTTTACGATGTGCTTGCGTTTTTTATACAATGTGAAAAGACAAACCATCCTTACAGTTTTCGGTCACATTTATTTAAAGTCACAACCTAGTATAGACTCCTTACAGAATACAGTGCAATAATTATTTGGCTTAGGTATTACATTTGTTATAGTTATTACATCTATAATAATAAAATAGCGTGAGTTTATTACAATAATAAAATAAATGGCTCGATTTTTTTTGTTTCATGTTACGTTTTATGTCTACTCTTACTTATTAATATCACATGGGAGATTTCTTCAATAGTATCTAATAGGGATATTGTAATACTCACATACTATATTCTGTCAACAACAAAGTAGCTTCATCGAGGTGTTTGGTGATGTATGCAATAAGTTCATCGGCCGGACAGGAAGATGGAGTGATGAATTGCCCAGTGGGTGACAACATCAAAGGACCAGCTTCCCTAGAAGATTAAATTATTAATTACTTATAGTACGAGTATATGTAATAACTTTTAGTAATCACTATTATGTCTTCTATGCTATAATTAGTGAAAGTGTGTCATAAAAGTCTTTTAAGTTTTTTTATTAAAATTCTTTAAAATACTTTTCAAAAATATAACGAGGATAAAAATTATTGAGTCTAATTTGAATTTTTATCTAATCAAAATGCTATGTAATTGTATTGCCGTGACCGGAAGTAAGGATTCATCCACACTGATGTTATAAAGAGAAAAGATTTGTATTTTTGAATGTTTGTAATGAATAAACTCAAAAACTACTGGACCGATTTCAAAAATTCTTTCACCAGTAGAAAGCTACATTATTACTGAGTAACATAGGCTATACTCACGGTTCCACAACTATTTCATATTTGCTAAGTGATTCTGGCACTGAAGTGGAAAACTTTCTTCCTCGCCCGTAAAAATCTCCTATAGAAGTTATGAGTTGCCTTAGATGACTGCAATACTGAGCTGCAGAAACTTTTGGCATGAATTTCCTATAAATAAACACAACGAAAAGTATTGCCTATTTATAAAGGTGATTAAATTCAATTGAAATATAATTAATTTACCTTCTACTTATGTGTATATCCCTTAATATACTTGATAAGGCCTTTTCATACTGAGGTATTTCGGTCAAGGCACTGTCTTCTTGACTCACTTTCTTTATCAACTGAAACATTGAAATCCATTGTCCAAAAAAAGTTATTAAATACACATGACTTCTCTTTGCACAGAATTATGATTCTAAAATCACTAAAGCTTAATACACACCTAAAAAAGAACATTATGCTCACCGATAACCATTCATGTCTGACATCAATGATACTAAGAAACACGTCACCGTCTAAACTTACACCGGTAAACTGACCTAGCGCTATTGTCCTGCCTGCAAGTAAAAATAATATTGTTTGTATGAAAAACTGAGGTTGCAAAACCTACCTAAAAATATGATCTGCATGTTGGAATTCTATCATCACTAAACTTACTAAAAAAAATAGTAAGTCAACATGACAACAGCTTTCTTGGTTTTAACAAAGCGTGCCATTAATCTTTTATTTTTATAGAAATAGCCTGCAAACCAGCTGATGTTCCACAAGACATCAGCAGCACCATGCGTGATTGAGGCGTTGCTGGCCAAGAAAGAGACATGATTGATGATTTAGTGAACAAGAAAAAGACATGACTGATGCATTGCTGACCAAGAAAGAGACATGACTGATTCGTTGCTGACCAAGAAAGAGAAAAGAAAAAAAGAAAGAAAAACTCATTACGATTAATATGAGTGAAGGCTCACTTTTGGGACAATTAACTAAAGAACGATAATTACGATTAATATGAGTGAAGTCTCACTTTTGGGACAATTAACTAAAGAACGATAATTACTATGGATAAGAAAGATATCAAATGTGCTCGCCTTTTAAATTCTCCATATGTTGTGGATGCTGCGAGGCCATTGAAACAAGACTTTGTAGTGCTCCTCTTATGTGACTAATATTCCATCCACTGTCGTATTTCACCTGCAATATTTGATTTATACTGATTTACTTAAGCTGTAAAATATCAATTATAAATTTATTTTATATTATTAAGTGGTATTTTGTTCCTTTCATTTAGTATGAAACTTTCATAATACCAATCTAATTTTGAATTTGTCAAAATTCTACCAATTTATGTTACAGTTGGTACTCCCCGAAAATCCTTGAAAAAAATTTGGGAAATGGTTAACCAGGACTCATGAAAATTTACTTGTGAGTTTGATGACATGTGGTTCCATCGTCACTAAATGAATATTTTCAGAAATAAATCTGGGGTCTTTCGTAATAAAAGTTACAAGATTTGCGTAACCGCTTCACACAAAAAATACTACACTTCAAAAACAGATATTTTTTTAAATGATGGAATAAATCAAAAAAACTAAAAATCTGTTGAAAAAAATAGGTGCAGTTTTCAGAATTACCAACTTCTTTTATACCATGTGTTTTGCGAAGATGATTAATCAAAGATTTCACTTGGTCTCTTGTCGCTTTTGTTGACTCATATTTCTCTTTGGCAGTTTTACTATTTTCAGATATCCATTCACTGTAATTTAAAAAATACAAGAAAAAATTAAAAAAAACATAAAAAATAATTGTAAATGGGAAGATATTAAAATTAACATCAAGATATTAATATTAAATTTACTCACATGATATTATGTATGGCTTTCTTTTCCTCAACTTTTCTTTTCATACGTGTGGCCTTATCAAATTCACTAGTGTATTTTTCATAGGCCTTCGTAAATTCCTCTTTACTGTCAAATAAACAAGAATTAAGTGAGCTATTAACTAAATAATACAAACATGGTGCCATATTTAGATGGTAAAGAGGATAGCAACGTAAATTGGCCCCCTGCTTGGTGGTAGAGATTTGCTTAAGGATTATATTATCACTCTAATATTACTCCTGGTATTATTATCTTTATGTGAAGCCCATCTGGCTAGCATCACCATCTTGCTTAAGCCAAAGACTCTTGATCCATCTTAGAGTTTGAGATCCAGTTTCTTTCTTCATTCTTCCTATGCAACACAGATGATGCCTGTGGCGTTGATGATATCCATGGATAATACTGACCACTTGCCATCTTATTGTTTATCTATACTAATATTATAAAGAGGAAAGATTTGATTGTTTGCATTGAATAGGCTCCGAAACTACCGAACCGATTTGAAAAATTCTTTCACTGTAGGGAAGCTATACTATCCTCGGGTGACATAGGCTGTATTATATATTTTTTTACTATTTTTCCCAAAGAAAAGCGAGGGCAATTTCCTAGTCAGCTATATGCATAAAAAAAACAATACCTATATTCATTCTTTGTAGACTTCTTTGGTATTTTGTCTACATAAGTTGTTGATAAGTCACATGCACTTAAAACTTTTACTACCGTCTCTCTTACATTACTTCCATTTAATTGTATGTTAACATATTTAAATTCCCCTGTAAAAAATATATATATTTAGGAAAATAGTAATTATAATTATATTTGTCAAAACAAATATTACTTAAATTTATTTGTTGTCTGGATATATTCAGTATTCTGATATTATTATGGAAATTACATTACATACCTTCAGGCATATCTTTTTGTCTTAAATAAAAGGATAGAGCTGGTCGGGATACATGTTTACTAGACTGTTGGGCCTCTAGTACTGCACTTAGTTGCTGAAGGGAATTCTCATTGATTTTCTATAAAATAACAAAAATATATCTTTTTGCTGGATAAGTTTATGCAACAAATCTGATAATTTTAAATAGTGAAAAACTATTTATGTATAGAATAAAATTAACTGTAATTCGTTTACCCTTTGTTCTGGATATTTTCCAAATAAATCTGGATGTACACTGAAGTAAAAAGGTCTAAGGGCAGTAGAAATTTCTGCAGAACTCAGTGATCTACTAATTATACCCGTGAGGCACTCGCATCTAAAAATAAAGTTACTAGAAATGTATTTATTACAAAAATCTATAATACAGGAAGGAGGTCTTTTGTTATCCAATAACACATACCTTATTTTGAGCCTGGAATACATTTTGTTTAAATTATTGTCTGTGATTATTGTGTAATGGTTATTTATTTAATAGGTATTTATTATTTCATAATTTGCGCACTACTTTATCACGGCCAAATACATATTTAAAAATTTGTTGGATATTTGTGAACTTTGAGAAGCTTCCAATTCTAATTTCTATTTTCTACCTATTTGGCAAAAGTGAAAAGACAAAATGTGATGTGACTTGACTTGAATCTTGATTGACTTTGACATGACAACTGTTTATGTCAAAGTCAATAGGTATATAATGTCATTTATTTGTCATGTTTTACTTTTTAAAATATAATGTTCGTTTTATAGTTTACACGTAAGAGTTATTTAGTTATCTACTTAACTACAGTTTACACGTATTAAGTGTAAAAAGACATAAGCGATGTTGCAGCAATATAGGTACTTTATTGCCACATTCACCAATCCAGCTGCATAAAAATCATAAAATGTATTTTGTTTGTAGGTATAATAGATTAGGTAGGTATGAAATTGGAGGTTTAAGTTTTATAACCAGCATTTTCAGATTTAATTATCTGTGGAGTGGCGCGCAATTCGAAATTAAAATTTTTAGTCGAAAGTCGTGTTATTTGAATTTCAAATTCAGTCATTTATTTTTAGATAGTGTTTTGTTTTTGTGCGATTGTGATAGTTTTTGATGCCACGGATAACCCTGGGAATACACGTCCGATTTTGTTTCCGATTGTCTGATCAGACTATCTGATCGTATTTACTCGATACACGTCCGATTTTTGCGTCAGACTTTTTCTGAACACAGTCGTTCTCGAGCTGTGAGAGCGGTAAGTGCTTGCTTGCCACTCTTGCCAGAAAGAAAAGATGGATGGCGAATGAAAATTATGGTTACTTATTGCATATTTGCTCGTGTTAGCGCGAAAGAAGAAATAACGTCGCTATTGGATTCAATATTCAATTTCAGTTCAGATTGATTAAGTATCAATCTGACAAGACTTACCGAGAGTAATTTCTACTTAAAACATCCAAAGCTACTGAGATACCCCGAAAAGTTTTTTGATTGTTATAGAATGAGTAGGTATAAGCTCTTTTAACGTACTTTTGTACTTGAATCATTCTGGACAACAAAATAACTTACTTCAATATAAGGGATGAATCAAAAACTACTCGTCAGATCTCGCTCAAATTTAAGGTGCTTGTCATGTGGTCCCACCACATGAAAAGCACCAGCTTTCGAGCGAGAACTTTCTAGCGTCGATAGTTTCGGAAATAAGCCCCTCCCTCCCTTTCCCCGCACGAGTGATCCCATAAGGGTTCCGTTTTTCGTTTTTTTGTGCGGAACCCTAAAAATACAGTCGAATTGAGAACCTCCACCTTTTTTTGAAGTCGGTTAAAAATTGGAATAGTTAGCAGCGTGTAGGTACAGATAGCAGAGCATAAAAATAAAAATTTTGAAAAACCCCCCGTATCAGGCTACTGCAGCGCCCTCTGGTGGCCTACTGCCATAAAACATATAATTATAAGCCCGCTCTTTAGTGATACCTTTTGGATGCAAAAAAATGCAATTAAATCGGCCCAGTAGTTTTCATAAAAACGGTAATATACATAAATACAAACTAACAAACAAACAACCTCTAACCCCTAATGCATATACCGCCTTCGTTTCGTTCCGTCCATCGTGGGTAAAAATTAAAATGAAAAAAGGGATAGATACCATATAGGATTAAAATAAGGCACAATATATGGAGTATGAGTGTTGGTAGAAATTATTATACATTTTAAGAATTAAATATTAAAATAATAAAAATAAATTAAAATATTCTTAATAATATCTAAAAATTAAAATAAATCTTGCATGTCCTTTGGTTTCCTAAAAACTAATGATCAACAACGCAAAGAAGTTTACGACTTCCTCGTGACCTACTTAATTACTTAACCATTTTAGTAAATTTTAATTAAATTTTAAGTAAAAAGTGCCCGTCCAAACGTGTTAAGTGATAAGCCCCGCCCACCTACTTAACAGAAAAATTTCTAAATTACCTATTTACTTATGTACTAAATTACTTATCTACTTAACTACTAAAATGACATAACAATGCGACGCGTGCGTTCACTGTCACGCTAGAGAGTAAACTGGCAAGTCGGAAGGAGGAATCGGACGTGTATTGGTCTCTGTAGAAAAGTATGCAGACCGCACCTTCAGACAATCGGATCGGCCATAAAATCGTAGACGTCTTGGCGCTGTTTCCGACTCGGACGTCCGATCCTACAATCTGATCGGACGTGTATTGTGTATTCAAACAAATGTATGGCACGAGGGCCTTCCGATTGTCTGATCAGACTATCTGATCAGACAATCGGAGAGAAAAATCGGACGTGTATTCCCAGGCTAAACTGAAAATTCTGTTCGAATATGTGTTTCTACGTGAAAATACCGCTAAGCAAACAACACGAAACATTAACGACGTGCACGGGCCTAACACTGCTTTCATAAACCCGCCCGGTCCATTATTCGTTCAATCGTTTTAAATTTGGAAATTTTAAATTGAAGAAGGAGCCTCGCAGTCGGCTGGTATCCATTGTCGACAACGAAGAATTGAATGTGATAGTGGAAGCGGATCCAACTCAATCTACGGCTGAGCTCGCTGCGGACTTTGGAGGTAGTTTCATAACAACCTTCAACATTAAAGCACTTGCGTTAAATCGGAAATATAAAAAAGCTAGTTAAACGCTACACGAACTAAGCGACCAACAGCGAGACTTGCGCGTCGAAGCATGCATAGCACTACTGAATCGGCATAGAAACGAAGGAATAATTACACAGAGGAAGATGATGGTGGTCTTGTGGACCCATGCCGGACTTGTACATCACAGCTTCTTACCGAATGGCACAACAGTGACGTCAAATGTCTATTGCCAATAATTGAAAACAATGATGGAGAAACTCGCAATTCAACAACCAAGACCGTAATTCAACAACCAGGACTGGTCAATCGCTCTTCCCCATTACTTCTCCACGACAATGCGCGAGCTCACACTTCACGACAGACCATCGCAAAGCTACAATAATAACAGCTAGTAAGTATGTGTATCAAGTCTCATTTTTAAATCAACTGAAATTTTTGTCAGTTTGTAACCAATCTCAATCAGTGTGTCCAGTGATCGACTAGCGATAATTTAAGGGCATGAAATATACCTGATTTTATCGACAAAAATACCCATATATTGGGGGTCTAGCCCTTTTCCTTTTGGAATGGCCACCATTTTAATTTTTTTTTATTATGTTAGACGACTCTGCCGAAAGACTTCGATTTCTCAGGACTTAAAGGTCCCATAGATGTGAAAAATCTATTAATTGAAAGGTAATAATACCGTCTATTCATTACAAAAAAGATTAATTGAAATTTAAGTTACAAAGGTCATTAAAAAAATTATGATTCTCAATGTAATCAAAATTTTCACTAGTTTTTTAAAGTTTTTCTAACATACTTGAAACACTAGCACATTAATGCACCTTTTTTAGTACTGTATGCATTGATTAACAAGGATATTATGTATAAGCGGCGCCATTAATGAAACGAATCTAAAATGGCGGAAATTATCATTCCCCCTCACTCGCACGTTATTCCTGTCCTTAGCGTGCGAGTGAGGGGGAATGATAATTTCCGCCATTTTAGATTCGTTTCTTTAATGGCGCTGCTTATACAAAACGACACCAAAATCATTGCTCTTAGTTGCAAGAATGGTGACTTACCTATAGCTGTTTGAATATGAGCCATATACGAGTTTCCATACCTACTTCTTGCGTCCAGCTACGTGCTACAATGAAAAAAAAGATGGCTAGTCCCCTCATGTGGGTGTTTTTGTCGTTAAAATTAGGTATATTTCATCATTCCTTAAATTATCGCAGTTGGTCGCTGGACACACTGTATAAACTGTTTGAAACGGTCCAAGGGTCGGTCTACCTCATATGTGAAACGCACTATACAGGTATATCATAATAAAGGTAGTCTTCTAATACAAATTAGATGCAGTTAGTTTTTTACGTGATGAATTTTAGTGTAAATGCGGATAACATGACGGAAATAGAAGGCAAAATGTAAAGCGATGTATGTTGGAGGTTATCGTTTTAAATGAATAACAGGTGAATAGTGGATCAGTCGAGATAAAATCTGAAGGCTGCGTGTAAGGTGGCACTGCTTGTGACGCAACGGTCGGTCGCAGACGCAGTAGCGCCGCACGCCGCGCCCGCGCCCTCCGTCAACGCAGCGCCTGCGACTCGCCGACCTGCCTCATAATTGTTATACAGACGAGTTCAATAATTAAGAGATAAATATACCAACAGTGTGGCGGCGAGGAGGACGGCAGTCGAGTGGCGGCCGCGTCGCGTACCAGACACTCGCGGCAAGTGATGTACCCGAAGCTCGTTCGACATTTTTCTATCGGACGTCGAAGGAATCTCGCCGAACTGGTTCCCGCGCAACGCTGCGTTAGTGCGCCGCTCTGGTGAACCCTTTCGCTTGTAAATGTGCCGATATTTACATATGCGCGCTCGATCTCGCGTCGAACTTTCGATCTGCGCCTGTAGCTCAACTGGTGTGCCCCGCGAGCAGGCCTCGGGCGCGCCCGCGCCGTCGCCGCCGCCCCAGCGCGCTCACCTCCTGCACATCGTGCGATGATCCACGTACGTTGCTTTAAACTTTACCTTACTTCATACTTTACCTTCTACATTGCCTGGATTGCCAGAACAAGCTCGCTTTACGACCACGCAGCTATCTGACGATAAGTGCTTTGTTGGTTTACGAGTTGTCTTACCATTTCTATTTTTATCTAATCTGCATAAATTAATCGCAATGCACTTTTTCACCCAGGCTTTAAGCTCATTTTACTGGGGATAGGTACTTCTGAGTTAGGGTCCATAAACTTGTTACAAAACAAGGCCTGAAGTCATTAGACTAGTATGGTTTACATCTCTCTGCTGCATGGCAGCAGTATTCTCTGAATAAGATCCGGTTTGTAGGATGTATACGACGTAAGATGGATAAACATGAGGCGTTAGAAAGGATCGATAACTACCCACACGAGAAAAACAGGTAGAGCAGATAAAACCGTTAACACCTGATACAACATAAGCCATTTAATTAAAAGTAGCTCTATGTTTCAACCACTCTAATACCTGCTTATAGAAGCAGTTATCTGTTTATGTATTACCCAAATAAACCTCAGCTAATAGATACCGTAGATATTTACTGTTCTTTCTGCATTGCTTGGTGTCCCTGCATAATATTATTTTGTACTCAAGTTTTCGTTCAATGTCTGTACCTCTTTACGGTACCTTAACCCTAATATGTTCGAATCGAATAATTTGTAGTTTCATTCTTATCGACACTTATACATGAATTTTACTTTAAATGTATGAGATAATAAATGATCACGCTTAGAAATCCTAGGATTATTCCAAATGGATTATTCCAAAATTGGACTTCTTCAACTGATAGTTTGATTTGAACAATGCAAAAGTAATATCAACGGCTTCTGGTGTATAAATTAGAAGAGTTGTTAAGATAAAGTGTTAGAGGGTTGTGTTGCATTTGTTACCCAACATAACTGAAGATGGAGTGAAAGAGACATGAAGAAATGAGTAAACTACCTATGAGATGGAGGAAGGAAACAAATGAAAAGTGCCAAAAAAGAGGGTAGTTTCCTATTTTTCGAGCGTTGGAAGCAATCGAATGTCTAGGGGATGGAAATAGAATTAACGTTTGCTACTCAAGTCCTTAATCCAAGATGTTAATAACACAATAGTTACTACACATCTGCCAGGTCAAAGCTGCAGCAGTAGCAAGATTGTTTATAAGTACATGGAAGTTATAGAGATGACACTCACAGTTGAATCAATGAAAACAAAAAAATAGTAAAGTAAGCCATCTTAAGGCATTTCCTCTGAATGATTCAAGCCAAGTCAATGCAGAGAAAGAAAACTGATATAAGTTACATAGACAAATAAATGGATGCTGTGATAAAATAAACGAAAATCGAATACAGATAGCGAGAGGTATCTTACCTCTCGCTCTATATTCATTCTAGGTATCTACCTAGAATGACCATACGTGTCACTTTGAGCAGGACACTCTTCAATATGTCCATGACAATGTTCCGCTTTGACAAACCAAAGTATCACAGTAAACCTCATAAACACCTCTATAATAAATTTAATTTAAAGCCAATCAGATATACTAATTAGAATACCAAATATTAATTGTTGTATTATTTAATTTAATAATTTGAAAGAATATAATCCGTTTTGAAAATAATTAACTGACGGAATGAAGGCTCCGAAGAGTAAAATGGTCTTGGAATTGGTATACAATATTTGTAGAAGGTTTTTAACCAAGTTCACTCCACGCTCGATGTGAATGTCCATGCGTTGCAACGTGATCTCAGAACTATATTCAGGTGTAACGTGTGACATCGTATACTATTTTGATCCCTTTTAGTTCGGGTCATGAAGGAGTTATGGAGCGTTTTGTACCTCATGCAGTGTGTTCTTAATTAATACGATGTTGATCTAATGTTCTACCCGCGGATTTCCTCGCGTTTTCCGGGTTAAGTACTATATGACATATTATGTCATTCTAGATCAGTCTACCTGTGTTCTAAGTTTCATGATAATCGATTTATACGTTTTTGCGAGGAAGAGTAAAAACATCCATCCATCCTCACAAACTTTCACATTTTCACAAGGATTTTTGGCGTAAAAGGACCTACTAAATGTTCGTGTGGTTGCTTCTACCCATTTAGACAATGTTTGTCTTGAGTTAAGTCCTCTAGCTGTTATCCATGGGCGTACCGAGGAGGAGGGGGGAGGGACGTTACATCTCCCAACTAAACCCTCACCCAAAACAATCCCGATTTCCCTTGTGTCAAAAGCTGGATACGCCTATGCTAACAGGGGTATTGCAACCCAAAAAAATCACGGTTTAGTTTTGATTTGAAGGACGTTATATTGATGACCTTATGACTAAATATAGTTAGTCAGCTTTATCTTATAGCCTTATGAGTTAGAATCCTATTATTTTTTAAGTAGGTACTCTTATTTTTAAACTACAAACTACAAAGAAGTTAACTCACGTTAATGTAATAGTATGACGTGCTACTGCTGGTGACCAATCTTTTGCATAAACGACTTATTTTTAAGTAGCTAGACTCTGTTTTTTAATTCAGCAAAGTGAATCGACACATGCTAATGTCACATGCAAATATTCAATTAATATTTATTAGGTAAAACAATGAAAGTTACCTATATGACCAAAATAATAAATACCCGCATCTACGCTAAGAAGTTTTTAGCTTGCAAGTATACATACGTATATAAGCAAATAGAGAGCAGGAAAAATATCGTAAACAGGTCCTTCCCCCTTTTTGATGTGCAACGCTTTGGTAATACCATTAGTGGCTCGGCATTTCGTTGCGATTGTGACCTTTTTTCAAATTTACATACCAAGAAATATTTTGTAACAATCGGACCAGGAAAAACAATGAAAGTTACCTATATGACCAAAATAATAAATACCCGTATCTACGCTAAGAAGTTTTTAGCCTGCAAGTATATAAGCAAAAGTGTGTTATATCCACAATATAACAATTTATTTACACAGAATGAATTTATCAAAACAGGATTGGTGATCACTGGAGCATTAAGTGTAAGAAGGCCTTCTATGTTCACGCTCTGCTGGTGAAGCTAACGCCTCTTTTCCACTTCCACACGGCTCGCTTGTTTATTCTGTATCGGTCATAGTATTACAACTTGTGTACTAAGAAAATACAGCAATATTCCAGCATTGAAGTATTGTTACTAGCGTATAGAACAGACATCGTGAACACGATGCATGTCCCAATGAATTGGCGCCAATAGGCTTCAATCTTCAATGGATTCGTTCGATTTTGAAAGGAGAACGGGGACTCGATTTTGAAAATGGAACCTCCCGGCGGGACCACACATTTTGTTCGAGATGCCTGTTCTATGACATTATACTTCAATGTATTTCACTTACTTTTTTATCTTATACTACCTATATTTTAACTTTAGGGGATTTTCTTCTTCATGCATGTGTGGATTCATCTGCAATCCCACTAATATAGTAATATGAGTGTGTGTGAGGATGTTTGTTACACTTTTACGTAAAAAATTCTGAACGGATTTTCCACAGACTTGAAAAAAGAACCGGACGTCACCTTGTCTTATCGAGAGTGAGGCTGCCCGCTTACCATGTGTGCGTAATTTTTAGTGCGGTACGACCACTCCCACGCAGTAATGGCGGCCGATTAATAACAGCATGGTGTCAGTGTGTGCGTATGATACTTGTACGAATAGAGGAGTTGGTATTACTATGGGTGCTTCACTGAATTTGTTGCTGACAATCCGTCTGGTTCTTTTTTTAAGTCTGTGGAATTTTCATGAAATTTTTCACAGAGGTAGATCATAATCTGAAATAGGACATGGGGCACTTATTATCCCAGAAAACGCCGGCAAACCCGCGGGCAAAGCGCTAGTTTACGAAATTTTTACGGGGGTCATCACCCCGTAATGGGTCATTATGTGCTATTTCAACTTATTTCATAATGTTTCATTTTGTACGGCACACATTTTAGGTAGGTCATTCAACCATATGGATCACATTGATCGCTCAGATTGATCATTAGTTTTAGTTTTTAGTCATACCTAACGGTGAAGGTTTGTTTTGTAAACACTGAAATTGACCAAATATAGAACCAGGAGATTGATCTCTACTTACTTATAAAATGTAGTACTAATCTATCTTTCTATTTATTAACCCAATTATAAGAAGCTGATTGATACTTCCAGATAAAAATTGTGTAGAAGGGAACTCATTTCATTAATTGACTCGTCTATTTTGGATTTCACGGACGTTCATCGAACTTACCTATAGAGTCAGTGTTGCCAACTCGGTATCAGGTTTTCGGGCTAAACACAGTTTAAAAAAGGGCTAGATTCGTCCAATACGTTGAAAATAGGGGCTATTGCTTAAATATCAGAGGTGACGGCGAAAAAAAAGGTCGTCAGACGCTCTACAAGTATGATAATGGTAATTTTCTCGACATCTTTCACTACGTTTTATCGTTTTTTCGACCGATTGCATCAAAAAGTTCGTGGAAAACCTGAATTTATCCCTTTTTTCAAGACGGCGGAAAATGATTTTGGGGCTAGAAATTGGGCTAGGTGCTAAAAAAATTATTTGAGGGGCTGAAAACCCGTAAAAAGGGCTAGATCTAGCCCCGAAAGGGCTAAATTGGCAACACTGTATAGAGTTTAAGATTATCCTCAGTAACTTTTCCCCCGTGTGGTGCCGGGTCCACTTTGTAGAATAGCACCACTCCTACTTCTTCCTGGGATGTCGTAAAAGGCGACTAATAGGATACTCCAGGAGACGGGCAGCAGCGTCTTCCTGCGGACCAAAAACATCTACTGCGGTCACCAACACGCACTGGCCAAGCGTGGTGACTACTGGCTACAACCCCCCAATGATAGCCACAACTAAGCCTCGGCCCCCAGTCCCCGGCAGCCCCGCTATTCCTAGTTACGGTAGCGGCTATGGTAACGGCGGGGCAGGGGGTGCTAAGAATCGCCGGCAGAGATCGGGCTACCAATCTAAAAAACGACTTCTGCACCTGGCAACATACAACACCAGGACACTGAGGACCGACGACAAGGTAAACGAGCTGGAAGAAGAGATAGACAAGTTAAACTGGAGTATTGTGGGTTTATCTGAAGTCCGAAGACAGGGGGAGGACACGATAATACTCAAATCCGGAAACTTGTTCTATCACCGGGAAGGCGAACATCAGTCCCAAGGTGGTGTCGGGTTTCTCGTTCACAAGTCCCTCGTTAACAACATTGTGCAAGTTGGGAGCGTGTCGTCCAGGGTAGCGTACCTTAGACTCAGAATATCCAAACGGTATTCGTTGAAGGTTGTACAGGTATATGCGCCGACTTCGACACATCCTGACGATGAGGTTGAGGTTATGTATGAGGACATAAGCAGAGCCATACATACCTCTAAGGCTCATTTCAATGTTGTAATGGGGGACTTCAACGCGAGACTGGGCACGCAAAGCGGCGCCGAGATGAAGGTGGGTCCCTATGGAATTGGACGACGGAACCACCGAGGACACTTGCTGGCTAACTTCTTGGAGAAGGAAGGTCTCTTCATGATGAACTCCTTCTTCAGAAAGAAGCCGCAACGCAAGTGGACTTGGATAAGTCCTGATGGTTCCACGAAGAGCGAGATAGACTTCATTCTGGCAGACAAACGGCATATATTTAATGATGTCTCTGTGATCAGCAGGCTTAAAACCGGAAGCGATCACCGACTTGTAAGAGGCACATTAAATATCGACCTGAAGCTGGAACGGTCACGCCTGATGAAGTCTACGCTTCGCCCAACACCTATCCAAATCCAGGGATCCGAAAACTTTCAACTTGAGCTGCAAAACCGTTTTGCGTGCCTAGAATCGTGCACGTCAGTGGACGAGTATAACACCAGGATGGTAACAACTGTCCACGAGGTAGGGTCGAAGTATTTCAAGACCCACCCTAGTGGTAGATCTCAGGTTCTCTCAGAACAAACTCTCGGTCTTATGAGGGATCGACGAGAACTATGTGTGCAGTCTCCAACCTCTATGAGGGAATACCGACGGCTCAATGAACAGATCTCCAAGTGCAGGCGACGCGATTTGCGTAAACACAACGCAAATCGTGTAAAAAACACTATTGAGCAAAACCGGGGCTCAAAAGTGTTCGCCAGGGATCTGTCTATTGGGCAAAGTCAGCTTACGAGGTTGAAGACCGAGTCCGGCACCATGGTTTCGTCGAAACCCGAAGTTCTGAGAGAAACTGAGAGATACTACGGACGGTTGTATACCTCCTCTCAAGCTCCACCTCCTCGCGATGAGAGTGACAAGCGAGCTAAACTGACCCGACACTACACAGAGGATATCCCGGACGTCAGCCTGTATGAGATTAGAGAGGCTCTCAAACAGCTTAAAAACAACAAGGCACCGGGAGATGACGGAATCACAACCGAGCTTCTAAGAGCTGGAGGGAAACCCCTTCTAGTGGCGCTCCAAAAACTGTTCGATTCCGTCATTAATACTGGAACTACCCCGGAAGCGTGGGGCAGAAGTGTGGTGACGCTGTTCTTCAAGAAGGGCGATAAAACCCTTCTGAAGAACTACAGACCCATTGCACTTCTGAGCCACGTTTATAAGCTGTTTTCGAGGGTCCTCACAAATCGCATTGCACGCAGGCTTGACGACTTCCAGCCTCCCGAACAAGCAGGATTCCGAAAAGGCTACAGCACCATAGACCACATACACACACTGCGGCAGATTATACAGAAGACCGAGGAGTATAATCTGCCGTTATGTGTCGCCTATGTGGACTATGAGAAAGCCTTTGATTCTATCGAGACCTGGGCAGTACTAAATTCTCTTCAGCGGTGCTGGATCGACTACCGGTATATCGAGGTGTTGAAATGTTTGTACTCATCTGCCACCATGTCCGTCAGAGTACAGGACACGGCAACGAACCCCATCCAACTGCAGAGAGGTGTCAGACAAGGGGATGTTATATCCCCAAAACTGTTCACTGCTGCGTTGGAAGACGTGTTCAAGCTGATGGAGTGGAAAAGACGTGGCATTAACATCAATGGCGAATACATCACACACCTGCGATATGCCGATGATATAGTCATCCTGGCGAGTTCCCTGGAAGAACTTGGTACAATGCTCGGGGACTTGAACAGCGCCTCACAACGGGTGGGTCTTAAGATGAACATGGACAAGACGAAAATCATGTCGAATGTCCATGTCACACCCGAACCGGTTGTTGTTGACGGCGCTGCTCTCGAAGTTGTAGACGAATACAATTACCTGGGACAGGTGATCCAGATGGGTAAGTCCAACTTCGAGAAAGAAGTCACTCGTAGAATCCAACTCGGATGGGCTGCGTTCGGGAAACTGCGTCATATCTTGTCGTCCAAAACACTACCTCAGTGCCTGAAGTCGAAGGTGTTCGAGCAGTGTGTGTTGCCAGTGATGACATACGGATCCGAGACGTGGTGCTTTACTATTGGCTTAATCCACAAGCTCAGAGTAGCGCAGCGGGCTATGGAGAGGGCTATGCTCGGTATTTCTCTACGTGATCGAATCAGAAATGAGGAGATCCGTAGACGAACAAGGGTAACCGACATAGCTCAAAGAATTAGCCGGCTGAAGTGGCAATGGGCTGGCCACATAGTGCGAAGGACCGATAACCGTTGGGGAAGAAAGGTCCTTGAATGGCGCCCACGTCTCGGAAAAAGGAGCATAGGACGCCCCCCGACCAGGTGGACTGACGACCTGAAGAAGACAGCGGGTATCCGCTGGATTCAGAAGGCTCAGGACCGGTCAGAGTGGCGCAAATTAGGGGAGGCCTATGTCCAGCAGTGGACCTCCAAAGGCTGATGGATGGATGGATGGAACTTTTCAAGAAAGAAATTGAGATGAAATTGTGACTTTTGAAAAATTTATGGCTAAAGTCTATAATTTATTTATTAACGATAAAGGAATGTTTAGCGTTAAATCGCTAATTAATCATTTGTTTACATATTTATTCCTTTTGCAATTCGTAGGTATGTTGCTATTTCAAACTCTTCAATTGCATTTGTACGTAAGGTAGGTAAGGTAGTAATGTTGTATTAAGTGAATAAGAAGATAAATAAACAGCAAGATATTATGTCCACGAGCACACAGTCCTCGAGTCGAGTGTAGCAACAATCTTTCGCAGTGTGACAACCTCCAGATGTGTGTAAACCGGACTTAAAGATGCGAACCACCGTTCGATTTAACCATATCGACGCTTGAAAGGAAAAATTGACTAAGCGACATTGAGGTAACTTTACAGGAGAGCAGTTTATAGTTGGAATTTTTAGAAAAGTTGTTCTATATGCCACAATATAGATGATAAAATAAGGATTCCAAAACAGTAAGAATAACGTCGGTAGGAGGATTACAAAAAATACATGATTTTTTTTGTAAAAATTCCAACTTTAAACTGCTCTCCTGTAAAGTTAGCTCAATGTTGCTTAGTCAATGTTTCCTTTCAAGCGTCGATATGATTTAAATGAATGATTAAATATGCTACGTTTCACAAGCTAACTACGAAAACAGTACGATTTATTTTGCCCGTTACATAATCTTAGGTATTAGAATACGATTCCGGATAGCTGGATGTGTGATCAAATATTGAATGTAATTCGTAAAAAACTATTTAATGATTTAATAAATAATTGATTTTATGTGTCTGTAGAATTGGCATGTTTTGATTGCTTAAAGATCGAATTAAAAACATCGAATATATTGAAGGGTCATTAACGCCGATAAACTAAATGGCATGTTTTCATTTAATACGTAAACAAGCAAAGGTCATCACTGATACAATCATCATCGATCAGACGGGTCATGGTCATTGTCTAGCAAGAGTCAATACACACGGTGGGCATGGCTCTTCGATATTATTATTATAAATACGTTCTTAACATTTCACGGCTGACTTCAGAAAGAGTATCGGCTGGACCTCTATCGAGTCAAGATTTCAAAGACCACTAATGGTTCTTTCGTTATTCTTGGCCTGGGAAGGTTGACTTTGAATGAAGGCTCCTCTTAAAAAGAACATGTAGCTTTGAATTACTCAGTCACGACACAAAACAGGGTGCAGGTTCATCCTCAAACCTGAGACAACTTAGAGCATAACTACCACGTTGTAGGTACTGATTGATAAAAACAGATGTTGTAAGTTTTTACTGTCGTTAAAACTAATACATTAAATATTTTAGCAATGTGCATTATGTGTAAGGTATATTTCGGTATATGCGGGGGTTTGAAACCTTATCGATTTGCTTGATGCTTCTCGGCATCTAACAAACATCTTGACAACAGAGCATTACCTCACAAATTAATAAGCGAATAGATTTGTGTTCCAGTTTATGTAGAGATTGAGATATTCTTATCACAAAACTATAATTTCAAATAAATTGATTACTAGACAATGATAGTAATAAATTAGTGAAAACAGCATAAAATAGTTTTGAAAAATAATCCCTTCGGAGATTATAATAGAATTTTGGTACTCGTAGGTAGGTATTACTACAAAATGTAACGACTAGGATTAATTTTAAAAAATCTTGTTATTAGCATCCAACGTGGCAGATAGTATAGTGGAATTAAATCTTATTCGTTATATTATTTTTTAGTGATTCTTGTTGTTTTAGCATAACAAGTTCTTCAAGGTTAATCGTCGTTATTATTGGTACAAAAGCCATACTTATTGTGTCTTCCTCCCTATTATTCGTTCATAGATTTACCTACATGTTAAAATGGTTGCTGTCTAGTAATTCGAGTGTTTTAAATTTCATTTAGATTCATAGGTATTGTGGAGCTTCCTTATAGCTTCATCATCTTAAATACGACACCCTTAAAATGGAGTAGTCTTATCATTTCCTAAACCCTCTCACGGCCGTTTCAGTAAAATCTTTCTATACAATGCCTATGACTAAGTTAGAAGGTAAAATCATAGAAACACTATGACATTTTCACAATTGCTACTTGCTAGGCAACTAATCTGAGGATTATGATTAGATAGAATATTGAAAACGGGAGTTAGGAGTTCTATGATGCGCATTATGTTCTGTTTGCGGTAGTATAGAAGTAACGTAATTTTATTAAATATTTTCTTATTTATCACAATACAGGTATGTATAATATATTCATAGGTAAACAATAAATAATATGATTAAAATTAAGATTAGTGATCCTACTCTATTGACGATGGATAGTTACTAAGAGGTATTTATTATACTGAGTTAAATTAATTTTAGCTTTGACATGATTTATTACTATTATACTGATTACATAGCTGTTACAGATGGATTGGTACAGACTGCTTATATAATAATCCTGTTAGGATTTTATACTTAGTACTTACCTGCCTATCTATTTGTACAACTAGGCAATGATATTCATAATTTTGTAACGAAACTTATATATCAAAACTTATCATTGTAACTACCAGCTATTTTTATTTTTATTGCAAACATTATTGATGGATGAATTATTAATAAGGTATAAATTATGAACATCAAAACACCAAAAGCTTTTACAACGCTAAAAAACGAAATTTCGTAATTTCAGTTTATCGTTTCTTTCATTTTCCAAGGAAATGGCTTCACGGTTTTCATAATTTTCCTGCGACATTAAGATTTATTTTGCACTATAATGATTCAGTAGCAGTAATAATAACTTTGGGGTTATTGATTTTTATGATGTAACCAGTTGTAATAATCATGCATTAGACCAATATCATACAGAAAAATTATATAGATTAAAAATTACCCATAAAAATGTACACCTAACCTATCTAATTTTTGTAATAGTTATCTTGTCATTATGACTACAAACATACCAAAGCTGCAGAAGTTGTTGTGCAATAATGTAATGGATTTGAATTGAATAAGTTGAGATAAATTACCAGGTACCTCGTACTAGATCTTCCGGAATGCGTTCACGACCTTCAATTTGACACGCCGAGTTGACACTATCGCATTATGATTACAATCAGCGCGTTTGTAGGCTTCAGTAATCGGAACCTTTATGCACTAAAATGCAGGTGCACCGAATTGGACTTTACACTGACTGTGCAAAGAGTATCAACTGACTCGTCTTTCTTACGGGTTATAGGGAAGAGATATTGTATACTGATTGGTGGAAATTCGATTATGAGAAGCTGTGCTCGATGTATAAACTCAAGATCCTAGAAAGAGTTTTATGACAAAGTCTAACAATGCACTTGCAAAGTTGCTTAAAGAAGTAGGCGTATAAATAAATGTAGTTAGCTAAATTGCGCGTTGTATATTGTTTTGTTCCACCTTTCTAGGATAATGATCAAAAGGGACAAACATTTCCAAAACAAGTTTGTCAACCCCGATCTTCTGTAAATTTAATTTCACCAATCTATCCAGTGTTTCACCTTACATCTAGTATAACAGCTACTATAACTAATAATATAATTGAAAAAAATATATTAAGAAAAACAAAAAATCCGACTGCGCAAAAAATAAAAAATAAGCCCAGTAAAAAAACTACGCCCAGTGGAAAAACGACCTTTCTTATTTCAAAATGACTGTCCACGCAATTGGATGTTAAATTAGACATTATGACAAAGTGAAGGAAAATACTAGATTTTTACGTTTTGTCTGTACTACGACTCTACCGAGACAATAGTTGGCCACCACTCGCTACTGTAAATGTTTTTACTGAATACTAAAAATATAAAGGTTGTAAGTTGGATTGAAACGGATGTAGTAGATACGTAGAAGAGATAGTTTTGTAAATTTATCAACACAAGCTATATTTATATTTTATTAAGCAGTTATTAAAACTGCATCACATGTTACTTTAAATAGAAGTAATTTGCTACTTCTATTAAATTAAAGTCTTTTGTTTTCGTTTGTATTTTTAACAGACTTCAAAAAAGGAGGAGGTACTCAATTCGATTGTATTTTTTTTAATGTTTGTTACCTCAGAACTTTCGACTGGGTAAACCGATTTTGATGATTCTTTTTTAATCGAAAGCTGGTGCTTATCATGTAATGCCACTTAAATTTGAGCGAGATTTGACAATTGCATCCATCAGAAAACCATATAAGTCTTAAATTTGTATTAAGTATGTGCGCGACAAAAGAACGAATAACTCAATATGACGCCAACCGATTTCGATGATTATTTTTTATTGTTATTGGAAAAGATGTACTTCATTTGAAGTTGGTTTTTTAATTCCTAAATAATATCAAAAGTGATACAAATAATTTGTTAAATCAATGTTGAAAATACTTTTGAATTACTTGAATCAATGTACAATATTTATAGTTATATTGTAGTGTTTAATCAGTGGTCATTCCCGACGTTGATACTTACTGTCACTTTCCTCATTATAAAACAGTTTACTATCGTATTCTCAACTTATCAACAACGTGTTATAAATAATGACACATTAACACTTGACCTATAATGTATACAAGTAGAGCGTGTAACAAAATGAACGCAAGAACGAATATATAATAATTTTACTTGCTGTTCTCTAACATTAATTAAATTAACCAGGCGAGTAGGTACTTGCTAATTCTAATCGAACGTTTTAAAACTATTCGTGGGTTTTTCTACGAGCTAGACGATATGAAATGCGACAATTACAAGTACTTGTACGTTATCCTGAGTATCATTGAGTTGGACCGGGGGGACGTAATATTCTCCGCTATTCCCGACGGTCGTTGATCTAATTGAGCATTTGAGTGGTGCGTGCGTGCTAATGGGCTAATTACGTACATGAGACGTGAATTGGTGAGTCAATGTAGCAGGACGCGGCCTGGCCCGTGGGTGTCAGACGGCATGGCTCCGAAGAGCTCCGCCATAGCTTGTATTGTGATTTATCCGCGCAACACCCAATTTACAAACATGCGCGCATGACGGCGCAATTCGCATGTCACATGCTTACAGTTCCAAGAGACTGACATCATTCCAACAAATCTTTATTTAACAAAAACGCAGATATCGAGCTACTTGCAGGGAACACCTAGGGTATTTTTCCTCTTATTTGATAATTATTTATAACGAGACATCGCTCAGCATACGTAAATGTGAGTAAACAGAAGATACGTGTAATATACAAATTAGTTTGCATTAACTTCACACCTGCTTCTCGTTGTCGCATAGCAATTAGTTATTTATTGTTTATTCAATACCTTGGTTTATCCTATAAACTATTAAGTGCAGTTGAAGTAAATTGAAACGAAGTCACATTTGGTAATTATAATTTGGAGTCAAGTTTCCAGGGTCGATAAAGGAACACTGTACCTACATGTTTGACAGAATTGTATCCTCAAGAAAAACTGGTATAAAATTCCGAGCGACTTCTAACTTTCGCTGGCAGCACCTCGCGTATAACGGATCGCGAGAGACACGCGCCAAAAAAAGAATAAAAAAACAAGAACAACAGTTTGTTATTTGCGCGTAACGGCTCCGGTAGCCGGCTATACCTACGCCGATAAGCCATCTCGGAAATTTCAATTTGACGGATGCAGTTTCATGACTTTTTGTGTTACATACATTATTTACAATTTAAGTTATGGAAACTGGGTACTATTGGGATGAGTTTTTTGTCTTGTAACATCTGATTTGAGATGAAACTAATTATCCCACCATAAATATTTTCATGTAAAATTTTGCCAAGATGAGACCATATGGCTCTACATCAAAGAGTTATTAGATCTCATGTAAAGTCAAACTTTCAACTCTACACGCCCTATCCATACAAGTCCTATCTTCACAAACGTTAATTCTTAGTCAAATTATGTGGATTAGCCATTTCGTTACGAAAATAAATAACAGAAAAGTAATCAACAGTGAATACATTTTTCACTTTAAGCCAATATGACGGTAGCAAAGCGGTCAATCCATTGAATGGCCTCTAAAGGCATTGCAATAGGTATCTCTAATAGTTTGACTAAATACTTATTTACTGTTTCACATCAGGTACATACTACTCATTACTTTCAATAACGTTTGCTGTAGTACCTTTTTGATAGCAAAATCATCCAAGACGTGCCTCGTGTGGGCTATTTATAAGTGTGTGCTGTGTAGCATTCATTTAATTCAATAATTAAGCATTCAACCATTGCATTTGGTAGGGCACCTCGAGGGATTATATTGGTAATATTGATTTTGACTGTTAATTAATACCATTATTACTATTATTATTTCTCCATGAGGTTCGCCTGGATAGCTACCACCCTTGAGCATGGATCAGCCGCCAAACGACTCGTCGTGTTCCGGCTGGGGGCTTGAGAGCCAGATCTTTCTTTCTTTTCTTCTCTTTTTCGTGACCGGCAACGTATCAGTGATGCCTTTGTTGCTGATGTTCATGGGCGACGATAGCCACTTACCATCAGGTAGATCGTCAGCTCGTTTGCCGGCTTTTTCCATAAAAAAAACGTAGCGTAAACATATAATAATTTATAACATATAGTAAGACCTTTTTCAATTCGATTTCTATTCATGGCCAATCTCAAATAATAGCACCATCGTATGTTATAAAAATTACTTAGGTAAGTAGTTTCTTATTTAAATTATTTAAATAAATATATTTAAAAAATATTTACTTAGGTATTAATAAACATATTAAACATTAAGGATTAATATTATCATCTACCTGTATAGTTGTTTGCGCTCCCAAAATATATACGACGATAATCATGTTACGTCATGTTGGTAAATGTTTGGACATGTCCTAACTAAGCCTTTCAGGCCACAACTGAATTTGTCGTAGAGACGTAGAACAAATAGCATACCGTGATAACAAGTGGGTAAGAATTTTAAGTTACCTGTAAAGTTCTATTTATTTTGCACTTCTGGTTTTTATTTTCTTGTGCAGGTACAATAAAGTCAAATATACCTATAATTTATTTAAAACTAGTGTAAATTTAAGAAATTATAATAAAAAAAACCCCGCCTGCCATCAAAAAAATTATCATGATGAAATTCTTATGGTGCACTTTTTAATTTGATACCCATATTGCATTATTCGATTTATTTTTATTTTTTGATACTTCAAACAATGACATCTTTCAGCCACCATGTTTTTTTTAATTCTACTTATTAAGAATACTTGAGTTTTAAACTAATCTAACGATATCTTAAATATATAAAGCCGTTCAGCGGTTTGGAAGATATGAGGTAATAAAGAATATTACATGCATACATACAATATATGCGCGAAAATCATAACCCTTCCTGGCAGTCGCGTAATAAAGTAAAAAGATACACTGAAAAATTCTTAGATATTGCGTTTCCCAAAAATGCAATGTATAGGAGCTTAAGGAACTAACATAATAGGTAGTACTCATTAAAACAAATCCAGTACCGTTATTTCCATTAGGTACATGCGAAAGGAAATTCTTATCACAACGTCCTATTATGATACTTATAGGTTTACTTTGTTATCAACATACAGAAGGAGCGTGAGAGTTACTGTAAACAAACATATTCAAGGAACTGCGTTTGAAAGGTAGCGGCTATTAACACAAAATTTGGTAACGCAAATACGGTTAGTTGTCGGCATATATTGTTTCGGTACAAAAGCGAGTATTAGTCATGCATCCATTTTGACAATGCCTAACTTAAGATAAAGAAGTACAAAAGGGATCGTTATCCGAAGTCCAAACAGTTCCTTGTAATACTTCTGCCGTTAACTCTTTCACGTACACTAGATAACCGCAAGAGCTAAACTGTTATCATTTTTCTCACCTGACCAGATCAAAAGTTTAATAATAGACGCGTGGAGTTAAGTAAATACTAGAAAGAAAAATGTTACGCACACATGCACAAGTCATATGCACACATACGCACAGATAGTGTCCGCATGACTGTGTCCGTTAACAATCGTTGAAAGTTTCGATCAGGTGTAACAAGATTTTATTTTGATTACGAGCGACTACGCACGTGCCAGAAACGGCCGGTGTGGCTTTCATTACAATAGCGCAGAGCTACTGTAATTATATGTTTTCATTTTTTCTATCATTATACTTGAGCTGGTTTTATCTTTTTTGTGTCTGCTGCCAGATGAGCGGATGGTCAGCTGATGCTACATACCCAAAGTTATCTCTTGCATTATGACAGACTCGGGCCTATTATGAACTTTTATAAAACCATTCATGTTCCAGGCAATTCATTTATCGGGCTGTAAACGACGTATGGTTGGCTAAAAAGTGTCACGTGACCGCTTTGGCAATACGAATTTGACGTTTACACTGGAACATGGCTGGAATTAAGGGTTCATAATAAACCCCCAGGTGCACCACCATCAGTCTAAATAGGAATGCAGTATCTACATCGTCACATAGACAAACCTTCCTAGTTTTCCTGCTACGAAAATTCAAGGTTTTTTCATTGAAGTATTATTACTAGGGTATAGAATCGACACCGCGAACACCGTGTTTGTCCCAATGCATTGGCGCCACGTGGCTTCAATCTTCAACGGATTCGTTCGATTTTGAAAGGAGAACGGAGGTTCAATTTTGAAAATCGAACCTCCCGGGCGGGACACACATTTTGTTCGAGATATCTGTTCTATGACATTATACTTCAATGGGTTTTCTTCATTATTTCTATTTTGATTTCTTGAAACGATGCGGATCACAGAAATAGTTTTTTAATTATTTCTCTTTTCCTTTTCTTAATATATGTTTCCCACATAAGTAGTTCTCCGCCGAGTTCTAACCAATCTCAGCTATCAAAGATGTACTTACCCCGAAAATCACAATAGTACCTGCTCATATCATGAACGATCATTGAAAACTTCCGTTAGAATTGACAGAAATTCCATACTTGCCTTACTGTAAATTTAACACTCACGTCAAGAGTAATCTTATGACGACAAGTTATAACAAACTTGATGATTTAAAAAAATATTGCTTGGACATTAATTACAGCCTTAAGTAGTTTTGGGTGTTATCTAAGAAGATAAATTAATTCTTGCCACTTAAAGGGACCATTCACTTTTTAGGGGTTCGTTGAAGACCATGTTGATTGACTTTCGAATACTTAGGGTGAGAACAAACGAGTGTATTTTTTGGACTGTGATCGCCTAAAATGAGTCGCGAAATTCAATCGATTTTATACAAAAGTCCAAGCTCGTTTTGCGTCGCTGTGTGGTACAAACAGGACTTTCGTATAAGACCGAATGCAGCTTAAATTTCGCGACTCATTTTACGTGACTCACAGCTAAAAAGTACGCTCGCTTGTGCTGACTCTTAATGTTTGTAAAAACCACGTTGATACATATATCCTTAAATTTATTCTCATTTTTACGCGTTTCGGTTACAAACTTGAAGAAGCAGTTACAACTTATAAGGTTGATTCACCGCTTTATTCTAAGCCGGTTATTTTTGTGACGTCGCGAAGGCTATGGTTATCCAAAGACAGCAATGTCCTATTCGTCCAGTGAAAAGTGACATTTAGGATTGTTAGGAAAAAATGGTTGAACAAGTTTTTCATCTACTTAAAAAAATATTTATTGAATCCGACACGTATAGCAACCAAATTTTGATGAATTAAAAATTCTGTGTGTGATTAACATACAGATTATAATATCAACGAAAAATTTATTTGATGAATAGGTAGTAAAGTTTAGCGATTGTCTCATCTCAGGCTAATTTACAATTTTACGAGTATATCTATCCAATCTTGTTAGATTGGTATTGTTATACCTATTGCTTTTTTTGATCAGGGAAACCTATCATTTAGTAACAAAATAAATAAAATATATATCTTTTTGGAAAATGACCTAGTGTTTGGTACTATGGATATCTAATTAAAACTAATACATAATTTCCTTACCTATTATTTTTGCCAATTATTTAAAAGCTTATCTTCGAATTGTATAATAAAATGATTGCATTATAAGTACATGAATACGGACAAAATTTACTATATTATTTTATTAAATAATAAAATATTTCATATTGCCATTACGAATCGAATATGGTATATTATAATAATTATTTGCATATTTTTTTATTCATAGAGTATAACGTAGGTGCTACGTCAAAAACCAGTGTTTTCAAATATAGAAGTTGAAATTACTTTTACGTCATCAGAGGTCATTCATTAGTTACGTAAGGACAAAGGCCATTTTTGACCTAACCTTACCCCCATGTTAGACTGATAAGATTTCTCGGATTCTTACGTAAGATTTTCTATGATTCTAGAAAAGGATTAAAATAAAACTCATAATTTTCGGTAAATTAAATATATAATTTTTATTAATTTGCATAACTTATAATATAATAATGTATAATATAAATAAAATATTAAATGAAAATGGCTTTATCGTCCTTCTATCCTCCCTTTATGTCATGTAGAGATTTAGAGAACCCTCGCTCCCCCTCGGGACCTCTACGTAATTAACAATGGACCTTAAGTACAAAATGAAAATCCGCGTCGAGGAAAACAATAGATACATAAGTCGTCAGGATTCAGGATAGAAAATCGTTGTGTTATCTCATCGGAAACCTTCCCCCACTCCGACCGATCGAGATGATTTTTATGTGGGGCCGTATTGTCTAGTGGAGACACATCCGAAATATTTTCTTTAAACTGTGTTCGGTAGTTCTTGAGACAGGTGCGTCACTAGTGCGGTCAAGAAAATTTTGTGTAATTATTTTTTATAAACAGACTGATATTTTTGTTAATTTAATATAAATATATTGAAGATACTAATCGTTTTGTGCAGTGGAGTGGATACGTTATTGAGAATTCTCACTTATTAAATCTAAAGGGTAAGAATTATACATATTTTTTTATTGTTATTGGTGTAAAGAAGGAATACTTTTTTTTCATACACTAATAAAATTTAATAATTTGGCAAAAAATATTTAATGGATTTTCTAAAATTCCATTATTATTATTTATTACATTTATTATAATCACAAATAACTACGTTAGGGATATGATTAGCACTAGTTGACTTCAAATAAATAAATAAACTTTTTATGTGAAAATGAAGAAAACCCAAAGAAAATTTTGATTTAAAGAACAATACGTCTTAAAATTAAATTTATTACTCAAGATACAAAATACTTTAAATATAAATAAAGCAATGAAACTGTCCGACTTTTAATAGAAGCTATTTTGAACTGTGCTTAATAATGACACCGTAATAGTATTTAAAAAATTTAAATTTAACAACTATTTCTTGTAATCTTTTTGGTTGTTCAGTGTGTTTTAAGAAACCGTTTAATAGTTTGATAAAGTTTATACATCTCTTATTTATACTAAATATTTTGCACATTTCCAACTTCAATTAATCAGAGATATTTTCAATAAAAATTCAAATAACTATTATTTCCACAACTATACGAGTATAAACGAACTCAATTCAATATTAAACAAAATAGAAAAATATCAATCTTTAGATTTTAATTTAAGTCTTAACTAAATCAATTCACACAAATTAAACTCTCTTATCAGCGACCATAATAGATCTTGCATTCAAAACTTGCTACCAAAACAATGCATTTTTTTAATAACATAGTCTTTGTGAAAATTTTAGTCAAATACACCCTAAGCCTAAGTCGTAAGTTATGAAAATATCTACTAATTAAAATAATCAAGAAGGCTGTATTATTCATAAGTATGTCAGGGCTGCCAAATTTATGATTTAGGTAGATATATGTTTGACGAAGTGCAAAATTAATACCTCTTACGCCCCAACTCAGAGTCACTAACGGTTACTTTAATCGCTCCTTAGTACAGAATCACCAACCAAATTCTGTACTAAGGAGCGATAAAGTAACCGTTAGTGACTCTGAGTTGGGGTGTTAGTAATCTTAATAGCTATGTGTAACAACTGAGAAGGTAATCAACGTAGGTATGATTTTTTGAAAAAATAAAAATATACATTCTATTATTATATTTTGATAACAGCCATATCTAATTTCAATTAGGTGTAAAAATATCACTATACTTGTTATGTGAGTGCATGTGACAGTTATTGCATTAAATATTTAACTGAAGCGTTGAAAAACATTCAGGCTGCGTATGGTTTTAAGTTAATTTGGGTCGATCTAATTCTTGAAAAACCCTTTTCCTTACTCTATCTGACTCTACATGAACTAAATCGTCAATCATTATGTATTAGTAGGTACAATAAGTTGAATTATCTTGATTGGAATTCTTGAAAAACTCTTTTCTTTACTCTACGTGAACTTGACTTTATATAGTAAAACTCCTAAATATAATAATCGCTTCAATTGTAAATTATTTTCATGTGAATGATCAATAAATGAGCGGAAAAGCCATCATGCACCATTGTCAATAGACATGCTTCTTAAATACGCATTACCAATGCGTTGTTAGTCAAAACGGAAGCTAGGACCCGCATTATGTCTCCGTTATTAATTTTATAGAATTTTTTAAAAGTAGACATTAAAAGGTAACACCGTAAAAAACTAATAATTTCTAAACGTATTCCTACATAAGGCAGCATCTGCCACATACATAAACATTCCGTGCCATAGGGCTTAGAGCACAGAGATTTTCGGGTTGGGTACCCCGCGGGAGCCGTCCGGGGTAGGAAGGGCTGACGTGGTGGGTGTGTGCGGAGGAGGCGCGGGGGAGGCGCGGGGCGGGGCCGGCACGCCCGGCGCGACGCCGCCGCGTCTGGAGCCCATTCCGGCCGCGACCGCCGCGCCGCGAGCACACGACATGTGTCCCTCCGCCACGGACGTACCGCTCGCACCGCTCGTACCGCTCGCACCGCTCATACCGCTCGCACTGCACGTACCGCACGACACACGCCGCGCACGCCGCGACAAACGCCAGTGATGTTACCCGCCCGCTCTGTTGTTATGTGCCAAGATCGTGAACGAGTGCAACGTTTGTTCCCGAAGCGTTGACGACGACGGATTGCGGATTTTGTACGACGTTGGATGCGTTAAAATTTCGGGTGAGTGAGAGAGCGAGGCTGGTTTGACCGCATTATTTTCGAAGTACGCCGTCCGGTCGATCGAGCGCGATCAAAACATTGCGCTGTAATAACAACAGACCCCGCGGACTCTAGCTAGTAATTGGAACGGAATGTTTTTCGAGTCGTTTTCGAGATGAGGGGCTATTTTATTGACAACGAGTAGTAATCTTAAACATTGACTGTATGCGATGCAATACACGGTAGAACTAGAGACATGGTAGAGATGTGAGATGTAACCGATGTTATGGTAGAGTTCGCGACGTCAAACACATCTCGTTGATGTCTTTTACTCAAGGCATTTGGAAAGTACTTGTAGTTGAATCTGTGGTTGATTGTGAGTGTCGATTTCTTATCGAAACGTAATGTATGTTTACCTGTCGAGTATTTCACTTTCATATGACTATCTTGGTCAATATCATACTCACGATACGACCGATGTGTTACGCGCAATACATTTACAAATAACGTTCTTTTCATTTAGGTAATAGTCGATGAAACAAAATAATCACACACATTCATAATAAGGAAATAATGTGAATTACAAGTGTAATGTGTAATGTAACATTTATAATTAACTTCGATTAAGAGTATAGGTCAAGGCGTTACATAAAATAACAAGTAGAGGTAACGCCTAATTTGGACCTGTCGTATCATATCATCATATCATATTCATTACAATCTGATTATGAAAATAAACGCTGTATTAAGTTTATTAGCTATCTTATACACAATGAGATGTTAATCACCATTTATCTTATTAAAAAAGTTTAACATTGATATTTAAGTTTTTGATACTATGTAACATATACTAATTTATGTAACATATACTTGTTGGATAGTGTTTCTACCATATTAATCAATTTTTTTTTGATAATTTAGACCTAACAGGTAATCGTAAATCAGATCGAACTAGCTATCAATTCACACACAAGCCAGCCTTCTAAGCATCGGCTTAGCCATATTTTGTAAATAATATGATATAATTTGCATTTTCCTACTAGCAGATAATCATGAATACAAATTGATAAATTAATACAAATATCCCATTTACATGACACAGATGCAGCGACCAATAAACAGGAGGTATAGTGTGCGGCCAAGCGTGTCTTGTGGGGTTCCGTAGCCTTTTAATTTAATGCTTTTTTGGAATCGATTACATTTTGTGATTTATTTATTCACTTGTTTGTTACACGATAACATGGAAGTAGAAAAATTGGTAAAAACTACATGCAAAGCCAAAAACCTGCACTTCCACATTAAGATGTTATTATAATATTATACATTTTCCTAATCTAGACACTAATCCGTCATACATTGCTGTATTAAACAGTAAATAACGTTAGTTTTGGTTAGGAATACAGCAGTGTGCCTGTTACAAATTAGTCCGAATTAAATCACTGAAATTGGATAATGTTAGGAGTCCATTAGTTATTCATTACTCTTTACCATCGCCTAATACGTCTTTATTTAACTTTAGGTGGAACTGTTGTTAGCATTAATTTACAAGTTAAAAAAGTAGCAACGCATCAGTGACTTACCGAAAAAAAGATTACTGCGCGATTGTTATGTTTCATGTTAGTAATAAATTTATCTACTAATTAATTACACGTTTCTATAAGGTCATACTATTACATAATAATTTGTGGGTAGTAAATTCTTTCTTATACAAAATTTATTGGAATGGAAATCTTTTTGGTAAGCTGAAAACTCATCTGTGACTGACAGAGGGTGTGGAAGTACGGTGGCTACTACTTATCTCAAATGTCGACAATTTCTATTAAAAAAATATCTTGGATTAAGTTGCATTAGCTAAAGATATATTAATTGCATAGCTTATTAAAATTATTTTACACTAAATTTCAATCTCAAGTTATCAAAATCATGTTGAAATAACATTTAATCATTACCTAATTAAGTGACTTGATTAATGTGCTTAAATATAAAATAGATTACAAAATGTAATTTTGTGTCTTTTTAGATGTGATCAATTTTAAATAGATTTCTAATAGAATCATCGTTAAGTTTGTGTTCATGTAGGTAAAGTTTACATGAAAAGATAAGATCTGTTTGGTGGTTAAAATTTAATTAAAGATAGTGTGTTCGCACGCTCAGTGGAAAAAAGGCATAAGATGAAAATTTCAATTTTACAGGAGGGCGAAAAAACTGTTAAAATATCAGTAAGTAGTTAGTCTAAGGAACTTACATTATGATTTCTTGCACAAAACCATCAGTATTAATGATAAAAATTTGAAAAAAAATTGCATATGCTTTTGTCCCTCTTTACAATCATATTAATAACTGAAATTCAACGTAAGACGACTTATGCTTTTTTCCACTGAGGGTGCGATATAATATACGTTCACCTAATTACAGTTATAGTACTCTTCACTAAACAAAAATAAATATCTAGAAAGTAATCTCTACCTGTTTCTCTCTGTGTACCTAAAAATCTCAAAAAGTACTATGCTGATTTTCTCGTAGTTACTGATGTATGATACAATTTTCAACTAAACTTATTTAAATCTCTATAGGATAAATTTTTGATTAACAGGTTTTGCTATTTTTATTACTGAATTCTAATTCTGATGAGTTTGGCCTATCAATCTATAGGGAAATAAACTTGACAAGTCCGAGTTAAACTTGCTTGGAAAGGGTTTCGTACGTTGATTATGTGTGTACCACGGATGTACCGTTATTTTCCCATTTTATTTTTTACTGCCGTTTTTAAGACCATAGACTTCTTATAGGTTTTCCTATAATATTTAAGTAAATAACTTTTGGTCCAGTAGTTTCGGAGTAAATTATCTGTGAACGGCGGTTGCCTAGACACACGAGTGATCCTATAAGGGTCTAGTTTTTAGTTTTTTCGTACGGAATCCTAAAGACTGCGTAAAATTAACGCTTTACATTTACAATTTCAAAATACAACATAATTATATTTTTCTTGATACACCTTTCTATGTACATTGTTTTTATTATTTTGAAAAGGAAAAGAGGAAAGAGTAAACCAACTCCTCAGCACATCTTTTTTACCAGTATAAGTAAATCAATTATAAAGAAAGTTTGTAACGTTTATAATTGTCTTCTTGTTATTAATTTGTTCGTTTTACTGATTATATTATCCTGTATTTACCGCAATCTGTGCTTCTCACGTCACAAATCTTCTTGTATACTCGATAAAAAGGTACATTGAAGTCATCATAATGCATGAAATACGATATGCATTAAAGTTGTATTCCATTTAGTATATATTCAGTATGATGCTTTATTACTATAATATATTCCGTGACATCCATTAAATATGGTCATATAATTACGCATTTGCATTGATGGCCCACTAGCAATAATGACGTCGTATTTGTTAGAAATGGCGAGATAACCGACCGCCGACCATCGACTACCGGTCGCCTCGCACAATGTTAACCTTTGTTGTGTAACTGGTATTTGATCGCAGCATTACCTGGAAACATAACTGATGCTGACGGTTTTAAAACAGCTTACACTTTTGACTTATTTTATTATGTACATATGAGTATATCAGATATGTTGAAAGCTGGTAAAGAAAGAGATGGGCTATAAGAATATTTTCTCCCGTCCATGCGTCCATGCACATCTTGCTCTTCGCCGACGCATTGCAGTCCACATTACCGAAATATTTTAATCTCCTCACACTCTAATATTTAAGTTAAAAAAGATATGTCGTAACCAATGATATTAAACTATAGATACGTTATGCCCTTACAAATCAACCAAAAAATCTGTTTCGACCGAGCTACAACACACACACGTTTATCTTTTGTTTCACTACATCAATCACTATTACATTGGTAAATTATGTAAAACGGATGGCACTACTAAAACCATAATAGTGTAAAAGACAGCTAGACGGCCTCACTCAGAGGCAGCTATCAACTGTCTGAATTAAAATCGCTACACTTGTCTAAATTCGACTGACATAATTTTAGCGCCATCTTGGCATATCTTGTATGTAACATCATTGGTCGTAACGTTATGTTCTCCTGGTTACAGGTGGGTCGAGGAGAATTATGCGTGGGGCGTGCGCGTGCGCGGTGGTGTGCGCGTTGGTGGCGCTGTGCTCGGGCGCGGCGCTGGACGAGGAGGCGCGCGCCGCCGCCGAGCGGCAGCTGCTGGCGCTGCTGGGCCTGCCGCGCCGGCCCCCCCCGCGCGCCGCGCCGCCGCCGCCCGTGCCCCGCGCCATGCGCCTGCTGTACGACCGCCGCGGCGCCATGCCCGCGCCCGCCGCCAACACCGCCCGCTCCTTCCGACACACGACCACCGCACTCGACGACCGCTTCCCCGGCGAACACCGCTTCCGACTCTTCTTCGATACGAGCGGTGTACCCGCAGACGAAATCGCTAAGGGAGCGGATGTGACGTTTCAGCGAGCGAACGGAACTGAGGGGTTCCAGAGGCTCCTCCTGTACGACGTCGTCCGGCCCGGCCGGCGGGGCCGCACCGAGCCCATCCTGAAGCTGCTCGACTCGATCCCGCTGCGGCCCGCCGAGAGCGTGGTCACCGCTGACGCTCTCAGTGCGGCTCGGAGGTGGCTGCGCGAACCCAAGGACAACCATGGGCTTCTCGTGCGGGTCATCGAGGAGAGCGCCAACGGCTCGGACGCGCGCCTCCCGCACGTCAGGGTGCGGAGACGGGCGGCCGAGAGCGAGGAGGAGTGGCAAGCGGCCCAGCCGCTGCTGCTGCTGTACACGGAGGACGAGCGCGCGCGCGCCGCCCGCCAACGCGGCGAGACGCTGCTGACCCGCAAGAAGCGCGCGACGCAGCGGAGAGGCCACCGAGCGCATCATCGCCGTAAGGAGGCGCGCGAGATCTGTCAACGCCGGCCGCTGTTCGTCGACTTCGCCGACGTGGGCTGGAGCGACTGGATCGTGGCTCCTCACGGCTACGACGCGTACTATTGCCAGGGCGATTGTCCGTTCCCCCTCGCGGACCATCTCAATGGTACGAACCATGCTATCGTGCAGACTTTAGTAAACTCAGTGAATCCCGCGGCAGTGCCTAAAGCGTGTTGTGTTCCCACGCAGCTGTCTGCCATATCGATGTTGTATATGGACGAAGTGAACAATGTGGTGCTTAAAAACTATCAAGACATGATGGTGGTGGGCTGCGGCTGCCGATGACGAAGGCGAGCGCCCGGTGCGGACCTAGTGATAATCGTGGACCCAGTGTACATATAGTAGTGGCCTCGAAAATTGTACATAATCTATCTGTGTATATACTCGTGTAATTATTATTTTATTGAAACGATACTGATATAATAAAAGATTTAATGAAACAGTTGTTAGTAACTTTTATTCCCATTTCACCCCCTGTTCTACCTCCATATATAGAGGACACGTACAGACAGTACATACACCCAATTTATAGTTTACTCAAGAATGAAGTTTAGTTTAGAATACATAAAAGTTATGAAGTAACTAATCTAATAATTATGTTGTTTGTCTAATGGAAACGAATAGGTACTTTGTTTAATATGCTAAAATGATTTTTTATTTAACAATGTTCATAACATTTTTATTTTTCAGAATGTAACTTCCATTTACCATTAAGATTAATTCTTAATTAAGATTATTAAATCCTGTTCTGAATACGAACAATTAAAACTAAAATGATATTAGCTAAGAGCATACAAACAACCCCTAGAAATGATTTTAGAAGTGTAAGAAGTAGACCAGGTATTATAAAAATTCTAAAATACATTACGATATTTTGAAATGGTTATGGCATTTTTTCTTTGTACCTACTATACAACGTAAAGTTTTAGTGAGGTGATAAGTTTTAGGTAAATGCTCAAACGGATAAGACAAGTTTTTTAAATTACCATTAGGTACGAAACTTTAAATTTAAAGAAGTTATTTCATATATAATCTTGAAATCAGATGAGTTTTATTTCACGAGTAAAACTTAATTAGCTCTGAAAGACATTTTGTCTTAATTATAGTAGCAGCTTAAAACAAAATCGTCTTAAAGGCTTTGTGGCTGTCAATAACATTTATTTAATATTTACATTTTATTATTTGATAGAGGAATCATGTCACACCCGTACCGGTTGTTGTTGACGGCGCACAGTGGGACGAAAATCAGCTTTCATAGACATAGGAATGTTAATTCATAAATATCGCTGTTTTTGTTGGATATGGCTTTTGTTTACAGTAACTAAGCCTACATATGTAAAAAAAAGTAATTGGGCATTTATGCGAATGATTTATATTGTTTTCGAGAAAAAATTGTATGGAGCTTTCTTGAAAAATCCGATTTTCTACGGACCTGCAAGTCAAACCGTAATATCCTTCTAGGGAGTGTTACTACTAATTATTTGTAATTTTTTGACATATCACATACAACGGTTACTTCTGCAGAATTTTTTTTAAAAATCGATATGTGTGATCCTTTTTTTATTTAATTTTATTGCATTGAGTTTTTTAAACACTAAGTACTAATTACATTTTATTACCTTTCTGGTGTGAATAAGTGATATTAACTAAGTAAACAATTATATTTTCTAATAGAACATACCAAAAAAAATTGTTATTGTTATTTTATTCTGAAAAGTGATTAGGTAATTAGGTAGGTTATTCTGAAAAGTGATTGGCTAATTAGGAATGAATTCTAGTAATAATAAAGAAGTAAAGATATGAGCACTAATTAACTATTATTAAAGAGAGTAATTAAGAAATCGTCAATTTGCTAATCATTTAAAATCAGTCCTATAACAACTATAAATGAACAATATTTTTAACACATAATTCAGTTTATTTCAAACTTTTGTGCTGTTAACATTAAATCGTAATCCCGAACTGTGAAATATTTAAAATGGAAAGTCTGCGTACCAATTTAGACTTGTTTGTTGTGCTGAGAAGGGAAGGTACTTCATTCGATTATGAAGTATTGTTTAGTGCAGTTGTAAATCGACTTGGTGATAGCATTTCGGACGAAGATCGGGTGACACTTAAGGAATTTTGTCGAAGATTCACACGTGCTGCATCACAAAGATGGCAGAAATCTCACCGCATTCTGGATACATTCAGAAAGCAGTACGAAAATTGGCTTCAGTCTAATGTCGATTGGCCAAGTTGCGTGCCAATCAGTATGGTCATGCCACAATCCAGTGAAGAAGAACAGCCAGGACCTAGTGCACTTTCAATCTGTCCAGGACCATCGACATCATCTATTGGGACAATGACAAAAACATCAAGGAAAGCATTTGAAGATCTTGGAAGCAAACAAAAGAAGAGAAGGTCTGATGATCACAAAAATGAAAATCCAAATGAATTGGCATATTCCGCTGCAGTTCTTTTAAAGGAAGAAGGTCGTGAAGATATCGCATCTGTTATCGAATATATGTTGAAGAATCCAGAAGCAGCAACAAAATTTAACGAAATGATTAACAAACCAGTTAAAAAAGTTATCTTTACTCCAGAAAAAGCACTAGGATTGCTTCTTTCGCTGAAATTGTCAAAGTGGCAATATATGACGCTGAGAGAGACTACCATCCGAGAGGGTGCAACTGACATTTATCCGTCATATTATAAAGTACAGCAAGTAAAAAAACAGTGTTACCCTAGTAAGCAATCAGTGACTGTAACGGATTCATCAGCAAGAATTACGCTTCAAGCATTGCTTGACATCACAGTGAAGAGGATCCTGGAAAGTCTTCCTGAAAGTGTGCAAAATAAGGACTTAAAGTTAATATCCAAGTGGGGCTTTGATGGTGCTTCGAACCAAAGTCGTTATAAACAGAAAATGGATGGACAACAAGAAGATTCAAGCATATTTATGACGTCCTTGGTGCCATTAAGCCTGACTGATGGAGACGAAATTTTGTGGTTGAATCCCAAGCCATGCTCAGCGTTATATTGTCGTCCAGTGCAGTTCACATTTATTAAGGAAAGTGAAGAAGTGGTCATCAGTCACAAAAAGCAAATGGACGACGAAATTAAGTTGCTTATCCCCACTGATTGCAACAGAAACAAGGTGAGCCATCAACTTAAGATGACAATGATTGATGCTAAAATTTGTACGTATCTTTCGGAAGCCAGATCGAATGCATCGTGTTATCTCTGCTTAGCTAAGCCTACAGAGATGAACCGCTTGGATATTGCAACGTCAAAAACAGTGAACAGTGATGTATACGAATTTGGACTATCATCGTTACACGCTCGTATAAATACGATGGAATGCCTTTTACATATTGCATACAGACTGGACTTCAAAAAGTGGGCTGCACGAGGACAAGAGCACAAGGATTTGCTAGAGAATCGAAAAAGAATAATTCAAAATAAATTCAAAGATGAACTCAATCTATTGATTGATATTGTGAAACAAGGCTCAGGGACAACAAATGACGGGAATACAGCAAGAAGGTTCTTCGAGTTCCCCGATATAACTGCAGCCATCACTGGGTTGGATGAAGAGCTAGTCAGAAGATTTGCTGTTATTCTTCAAGCAATAACATCTGGAGAGGTAATTGAGCTAATGAAATTTAAAGAATATGCACGTAAAACTGCAGAAAGATACGTGGAGTTATATGATTGGTACCATATGTCATCGACCGTTCATAAGCTGCTGATACATGGTGCAGACATAATCGCCAATAATAACATTGTTCCGATAGGTAAGCTTTCAGAAGAAGCCTCAGAGGCCCGCAACAAAGACTTTAGGAGATTTCGGGAACATAATTCGCGAAAAATGTCCAGGCAAGCTTCAAATGCCGATATATTAAATATGCTGATTCTTTCGTCTGATCCATTAATCTCTTCTCAAAGACCGAAATTGGAAACTAAGAAAGGTAAGGATTTCTTCGCTGAAACTTTAGAATTGATCAAGTTTCCAGAATCTCCATTTGAAGTTGTAGATATGTCCAATTTGGAACCTGATTCTGAATTGGGATCAGATGAAAGCGATTTTGATTAATTAGTAGATAAGTGCTTGTTGTATTTTTATTTTATTTTTTATACATTTTTTTATCATTTAAGGAAATTTTTTATTGCCCTGTACAAATTTTTCTGATCACAAAACATGGGGTCTGTTGACTTGCATCAGCTCCCCTCCCACAAACTTTAGTTAGTAATGTTATTTTTTTCTTTTGTAACTCTAGTCTTTAAGAGGCCTTGTTTGTAGAGATAAATAGACATTTTTATTTATTTATTTCTTGTATTGTTTTGTATAGTATTATCATACATAAGTAGTGTGTAGTAGGAGAGTTTAATTTTTTATTAATAGTTCTTTATTTTTATTTGAATATTATATAGGAAAATGTTATATAGTATACATTTTTTCATTTTTTTAATCAAGTGTTTTTGATATTTTTTGTCATAGTATTTGATATTTAAGCTCATTTAAATAATTTAATAAGCTAGCAACAATAAATATATGATATTTATAAATGAACAAAAGTATAATTATTTACTGCCCTCACTTCTCATAACTTATTAACTCTACAACGTGTCTGGGTTGCATGCTCTTACAAAATGATAATACACAATTTTTATCACTCATTTAGAGAATATTTAGAGTGGATGCCGAAAAATTAAGCTTTAAACTAAATAAAAAATGTACATTATACTTAACGATTTTTAAAAAAAATTCTGCAGCTGTAACCGTTGTATGTGATATGTCAAAAAATTACAAATAATTAGTAGTAACACTCCCTAGAAGGATATTACGGTTTGACTTGCAGGTCCGTAGAAAATCGGATTTTTCAAGAAAGCTCTATACAATTTTTTCTCGAAAACAATATAAATCATTCGCATAAATGCCCAATTACTTTTTTTTACATATGTAGGCTTAGTTACTGTAAACAAAAGCCATATCCAACAGAAACAGCGATATTTAAGAATTAACATTCCTATGTCTATGAAAGCTGATTTTCGTCCCACTGTGCGGCGCTGCTCTCGAAGTTGTAGACGTTACATTACCTGGGACAAGTGATCCAGATAAGTCCAACTTCGAGAAAGAAGTCACTCGTAGAATCCAACTCGGATGGGCTGCGTTCGGGAAACTGCGTCAGTTTCTGACGCAGACACTACCTCAGTGCCTGAAGTCGAAGGTGTTCGAGCAGTGTGTGTTGCCAGTGATAACATACGGATCCGAGACGTGGTGCTTTACTATTGGCCTAATCCACAAGCTCACAGTAGCGCAGCGGGCTATGGAGAGGGCTATGCTCGGTATTTCTCTACGTGATCGAATCAGAAATGAGGAGATCCGTAGACAAACAAGGGTAACCGACACAGCTCAAAGAATTAGCTGGCTGAAGTGGCAATGGGTTGGCCACATAGTGCGAAGGACCGATAACCGTTGGGGAAGAAAGGTCCTCTAATGGCGCCCACGTCTCGGAAAAGGAGCATAGGACGCCCCCCGACCAGGTGGACGGACGACCTGAAGAAGACATCAGGCATCCGTTGGATTCAAAAGGCTCAGGACCAGTCAGAGTGGCGCAAGTTAGGGGAGGCCTATGTCCAGCAGTGGACCTCCAAGGGCTGATGGATGGATGATGGATGGATGAAGAGCAATCAATGCCTTACTATAATATTATTAGGGCAAAAATTTTAACTATCTATCTTTTAAACTTGTCACTTGTAGTCTCATAATATAATAGGTTAAAAGTACCCAGAGCTTTTTTCACTTTTAAGCCTCCTAACATTCTAGATATACCTAGCTATTAAACGATCATTTCCTTCATGACATACCTACAACCAAATCCGTTCATAATGTAAATTTTCAGAAAATATCTAATCAATCTTAGATTTGATTAGATCTTAGATATGATTTTTTTAGATCTTAGACCAATATTTTACGAAATAGTTTTTATGTGATAACGATCTAGCAGTGTCACCATATTCACCAACGTTTTGCCGCTAGGAAATCTGTGACAAATCTCGAATAGGACAGGAGAGGAGAGTCTATACTCAGTTAGTTAGTACATACCTACCTACCTAGGTCCTGTGAGTTTAGATGTTAATAAGAATTTCGGTTCATGTAAGTAAGAGTTTTGTGGAATTTTTGACTGCTAATGTAGGTTAGTACTGGTGTTAGTAAATAAGTATTAGTACACTTAAGCCCAAACTCAGAGTCACTAACGGTTACTTTAATCGTTCCTTAGTAAAGAATCACCATACAAATTCTGTACTAAGGAGCGATTAAAATAATTAGTCTATCTACTATCTAGTTAATAAATCTTAAGTAAAGAAGTAATGGTGCCAATAATATATAATAGTACAATATAATGATAGTATAATAATAGAATAAAATTAAGGAAAAATAAAAATACAAAAGTGGGCAAAAAATTTGTTAACTTTTGTCAATAAAATAATCATGTCAGAAAAGGTTTCATCTTAATACGTTCAAACAAAAGGAATCCACTTAATAGTAACCGACATGTAAAATCCGTTATTAACCATGTGCATTCTCCAATATTTGTTAATTATAATTAGTCATGTTATTGTAATTAATGTAAGTGATAAAATTGGAAAACAATTTAAGTTTGCATTTTGTTGATGTGACAGAAGCGGCACGAACTACAATACCTGTTCGCTCGAGTTAAATAATAATTATAATTAATTCATAATTAATTAATAATTAAAATTAATTAATATTATAATAGTTAATTATCGATATTGTTATGCTCGCTGGTTAGAATAATACACGTAGTATTATTCTAAAATATTACTGAAATATATAGGTAATTTGTGTACCGTGTTCCCTGATAAGGTAAGCTTAATGATGGATGGTTATATTATATGTGACGTTCAGTTTATTATAGAATAAGATTAGAGACACTGCTGTAACGTTAAAATGCATAAGGTATTCTCTTAATGCATCTGTGCGCATCCACGAGGCGTTTTCGTGACCGAAAGCAGAAGCATAAGTAATTAAGCAGTTACTTAGCGTAACAATAAAATATATTAAGTATAATAAATAATTATTTATTAGTGAAATTTTTTCCGTAATACACAATTTGCTATTTAATATCAAACAGTAAATAAAAAATATAATAATAAATGATGAAGTTAGCTTAGTTTTATTTAAGTAGTTATAGGAAAGTGAGTGTCCACAATTTAGATCATGGATATTTACTAAGACGTATCAATATAATTATGTATTATATTTAGGAATCATTTCCTAAAACTGTATCTAACATGGTCATCATGGACAGTTTTTTTTTATTTATTTAATATTTTTTAATAAAGTTATTTTGATTAAGGAACTCTAATAATCGGAAAATAGAATTTTCAGTCGAATTTTTCGAAGTGTTCTTCATCGCCGTACCTACCACCTACCTAGAATGCCTACTTAAGTTAAGTGGTACATACAGGCTGTTATAAAGTCATTCAGTAAGAATGTCAGCGATAATATTTGAAGTAAATTCCATTTAGTGTGTCGGGTCTCCAAATTTCAAATATTTCGTCACAAGGCGGCGATATATCATGTTTTTGCTCGGGCGCAGGAATGCCCGCCTGTATAATTTGGCCGGCCACCCGGCAACTCCGCGTCTGCCGTACCCGCCGCCCTACGTCTATATTATCAGTAGATAAATTTAAGCTTTGTCTTTGCCTCGTATTTCGTCCTCTCGAGGCTTTACTTTTGTTTTTTTCTTCGTGAACGGTAACAAAAAACTGAGTAGAGGCGAACGAAGTGGGTATAATTTATTTTATAGTCGGTTCGCTCGTAACTCGGCGGTGGACGGCTGGACGCCGATTTATCCCCATCTCCGCGTAATTAACGTAAATGGATTGGCCGGAGTCGGTGCCTGTGACTGCCTGAGACTGCCCGAGAGTGCCCATCCGCCTCGCGGCCGACTGGCCTTCAGCCGACCACTCCCTGCTTCACTAATTCCGATTCTCATCCACTAAACAAGATATTACTGCCCGTTCTCTGCGCCGATCTACCTTAATCCAATTAAGCATAAATTTTTCCAAACCGCAATTCGAATAAGATATGAGAGAACGAGAATCGCTTGCGATTACGTGCGCTCGATTCCCGAGCGCGGCGACTTATCCCTGAGGGAATTATAATTGTTTTGCATTCTTGCACGGGTATAAAAACAAAAGGGCGAGGTCCGGGCCCCCCGTGCTGTTGGTCTTACAGGCCAGACCAAAGTCTGACGACTCGCATTCCCTTGAGACAAAAAGCTACGAATGAATCGGAGTAGGTAGATGAGCTTTCGATACCATCTAATCGCTCACCGCTGCGCGGATACCTGATTTATCGTGGATTTTCTGTACAGAAAACAATAAAAGAAAACTCAAATCTTATACATACATATGGTAATGTGGTAAATTACCTTTGGTGATTCTTTGTTAACAAAGATGATAATTATGAGTATGTAAGATGATATTATATAAAACAAATTTGGAAAGTGAGTTAGAAGATACACTTTATACGTTGATATGAATGTAAAACCTATGTAGCCCAAAAACAGACAGATTATTTATACATACAATGTTATTTAAAACATAATTAAAATCACAAACAATCAAAAGGTCATTATCGTTTTCGTTGCGATGTTAATAGAAGACGCTTTCGAAATTACGGACCTAGACTAACAAATTAATTAAGTATACAGTTGATACCTTGTATAAGAACATTGTCGAAGCTCATGCTCATACATAGTGTTGTGTTATCGGATATAACTTGTTAAGATAGTGTATGTAATGGATAATTAAGTGTCACCCGCATAATATGTGTAGCATTAGCCGGCGGGACGAGGTGGCGGCCATCGACCGCGGCCGCGGCTCAAAATATTCCAAGCATGCACAAATTAAACTGGTTTTTTCTTTATTACTTTTGCAAAAAAATATTGAACTTAGGACAACACAATTTTCTGTCTATTGATGTAACACATTAATTCTCCGTTAGCCTTTCTCATTAAAATATGCCATTTTTATCGCAATGATTGTGATGTCCTTTAACATTCTTATGCCTAACTAGTCATCCGCTTAACAAGTTTGTAAAGGAAGTTGTGCTAATATTATCTAACAGTTGAAAATTTATTATTTCATAAGTTCACTTTGCTGTAACCAGTTTATTAATTCTTTTAAACCTGTTAAAGTAATAACTTAATGTTCTTAACATAGGAAGATAGTGTGGTAGAGGACATAAAATTCCGAGTAATGTGGGTAATTAAAATAACTTAGACGCAGAATATATGCATGGAATTCTTCTATACGTGTTATTCTGCCCAGTTCTCCAAGTTGTGGCACTTGTCAAAGCTTATCAAAGCGAATATGTGGGAAGTCATTATCAATTAAAAGATGTATCTAAGATAGTTCCCTTGATGAAGTAGGTATCTACATCGTTACAAAATGCTCAGTTTAATAGGGTATTCTACTATGTTTGAAAAAGTACTTCAAAATATTGATTTTCCTAATAAAAAGCCACAACAAAATAAATTTGGGCAAAATTAACACGCTTTCTTGCCATAAAATTAAATTAAATTTTAAACCTTTTTTATTCCCGCGAAAACGCTGTCATCATTTTGGTGACGTAATATTGGTAAAAACAACAATCGTCTATGTACGACCGGCACACGTAGCATAGCTGTTTACACTGAACTGACAGTCACAGAGTACTTACTACTAGACATATGACGTCACACCGTGGTGGCTCGTGTTTTAGGTCACGTGATATAAAGGTTAAAAATTACGACTTTTAATTTTAATATAATAAAATAATAATGTGCTTTTATGACTCAAAATCAAAATATTTAAGTATATTTCTACATAAATTTTAATTTTTATTAAATTTCATACTTTATTTTTAACTGACGAAAGTACCCTATTAGCTAAGTTTTCATACAGTAAGACTAATGGTGAACGCACATATATCGGATATATGGGCGTTCACCATTAACTAGTGATATTTTTGTCGTTGTCGATTTGTTGTTTAAGATGTACACTTTCCATTCTTTTGCTATAATTTTGAGGAGAGGGAGAATATTTTCGATATTGGAAATGTTTATATCTTAAGTACAAAGTACTACCTAATTGTAATAAAAATAAGATACTGAAATTTCAATTTATTTAAACATACGAGTCCTACTTAGGTATGTTACGAATTGGAACAAGTACGTATAAACATTTTTTTCTTCCGTATGTTTTATATGCCACCCTTATTAAGATTTTATTCTCTCTCTTACTTCATTATTTTATGAACTACATACCTAATATCCAAATTTAATGTTATGGTTTTAACGAAAAGACATGAAAAGTTCAATTATAGCATTAGCGACGGAATCCTAATTCCTTAGATATGTCAAATATAGAACATGAAATGTGGAGTAAAATGAAAGGCAACACAGACCAGTATAATTAGAAACATAGCATTGCACATACCCTAAGGGGTGGCTGCGCGCTCATAATCAATCTCTGACGGAAAATTTTCGTTTAAATTGACCTGTGGTTGTCTATCACGCCAACCGCTTTCCATTACCTGTAATATACCCGTTACATGTTACCAGTTAGTAATAAAACTTACACATTTTAATGAAAACCATTAACTGACACACAAATCCTATCCTATTAATATTGTAAATACACAGCGGCCGTGGTTTTTCCGCGACCATAATGCTGAGAGTGACCCCTTTTCACCTTACATTTAAGTATTATATTGTTCACTTGTTTAATTTTTAGAATTTAAGGTGAAATAAACATTTCTTTCTTTCTTTCTTTCTTTATAAATGTGAAAGTTTGTGAAGATGTTTGGATGTTTCAATGTTTATTCCTCAATCACGCCCCGATTTGCCTGTTTGGAATGGAGACAGTCTATACCTTGGATTAATACATAGGCTAGTCCCGGAAAAGTTCAGGGTTCCCGCGGGTTTGTAAAAAATCGATATTCACGCGCGCGAAGCCATGGGCATATAGATCTAAATTAATTAATTAAAAATATCGCTTCGAAACCACTCTACCGTGGGCGAAGCCACGGAAAAAAGCTAGTGATTTTATACATCTTTTGACTCGTTGTGAAAATCAGATGAGGGAGTTCTTCCGAAAGAGCTAAGAAAAGTTCTCAAATAATTTCCTTTACAAGGTCCTGTATACTGTTATTTATGTCAATTGCCGACCAACGAGCTGAAGAGCCACCAGATGGTAAGTGAGCATCGCCTATGGACATACGGATAGGTTCCCGATGATGAAATGATTAAACAGACCGGCCGGGATTGAAACCGCATATTTATATCGCTATGCCTTGAGAGAAAAAATTCATTGCTGAATCTCTCTTTACCAAATTTTTGAGTAAGATTTAAAAAGAAATAAGACTTAGAATTACGAAGTTCACCGGGTCAGCTAATATCAAACAAATAGGGAGTAATATTATGTCGTTCAAGTAGAGACATTACGTAGCACGTAGCGTAAAGCGATATTTATTGCGTAGCGCGTAGCACATCACTAAAACGATGATAAATAGGTTCTACTTTAATAAAATTTAGATCTGTACTTTAATCTAAATACGTACTTGTACTGGACATTCTCGTACACGTAAAAGTATTTGTAAAATAAATCTATATGCGGAGATAAAACATTGAATGTAACCCATTTTGAGAATAATACATGCGCAATAAGGAGTGAGGGATTCTTCATAGGTATCTTTAATCTACATGGAGAAGAAGTGCAGCAGGCTTTCTGTCATAAATAAGACACATTTATTCAATTATATTGTATGTTTGCATTTATGAAAGAAAATGTTTTCGTTCACAGTAACAAGTGAAGTTACTTTGTCATAACAAATTACGGTCAAATTCGGAGCGGAAACCGGGTCTCTAGGTAAAGGTAATGTGTTTTTATTTTATAACAGTGATTTTTTTCTTGTAAGTATTAAATTTCAAGTGACGTCCGTTAATATTTTTATCCAAATTTTTCCCGTACAGAAATATGTCTTGAATGAGTAAATTACTCATTTAAAATATAATAGTCTACATTTATAAATGAGACAAGACAATTTTTAATCACAATAAGTAATTTTACTTTATAGTAAAAATCGCTGTGAAAGGGTTTCAAAAATAACGCCTGCTTTTTCTATCTATCTCTTACTAAGGTTAACGGTCTCTTTTCTTTTTTTATTAACTTACATAACAATTTTACAGTTTTTAGGGTTCCAAAGTATGGTTTCGTCATGTCCGTCCGTCCGTCTGTCCGAGGTATAAGGCTAAAAATTTCAACTTTAAACTGCTCTCCTGTAAAGTTAGCTCAATGTCCCTTAATCAATTTTACGTTTCAAGCGTCGAAATGTTTAAACGGTCGGTACCACTCTAGTGCATGGTCCGAGTGCGTCGCAATTCACCGTCAACACCGGCCGCAGTTAGTGGATACATAACGGTGATGACATATCTTACCGGCCACCTGCTCCCAGCTAGATGCACTGCGCTTCGACAATTAATTCCACCTTTATATTTATTTTATGCCTTTTATTTCTCTCCGGATACATTTTACACTTTTTGTTTATCGCATATTTATGATAGTGTTATTAATATTCTGATTTAAATTCAATAAAACTTAACTAATAAATAACTAATTAAACGGCTTTAGGAGCTATTTATTAAATGATATCAATTAAATTCACATTGATTTCTACATTGACATTTGGAGGTAGGTAAGTACAGTTTCGTATGTTAGTTCATTGGGTAAGTACTACCAATTTATTATATTTGTAAAATCAGAAACAGTTATAGACATAAAATATGATATGTTTTGGTACACCAAAATGTTTTTTTTATTATATAAAATAGATTTTCCTAGAATCAACATATAATCACAGTTACAATAATCAAATCTATTTACTGAAAACGTTGAAACGTACCTATACGTATGTATACAATAAATAATTAATTATTACTGGTTTCCATCGCGCAACCGTCCTGTTATTATATCTGAGTACAAGCCACAGCCACACTAAAAGCCAGCAGATGCATTACCTCGACAAATTCCTACAAACTAGTATTTAAATTAGCCAGCGACTATGAGAGAATCACTTACGTAGTGTTATGTTCATTAAAATGCGCTTTCCCCCTTTCCGTCACCGGAGATGAGGTTTCCTTTTATTCATCATTATAATTAATTTGATACTAAAAACTGTTCACTTCTCAATTTTATTGTTAGCAACATTATTTTATATGTTAAAAAAAACAAAATCTTTTAGAGCATCATGAATAAAATATTTCGCTGTATCTACCAAACATACATTTAATAAGTAGATAGGGTACAATGAAATTTTTACAAATATTACAATATGTTTTACGGTTTGTCAACTTCGAACGGGCTCCCTGCTTTTAATGCAAATGTTCGATAATTAACAAGTAATTCCTTGGGAAGATATCATCGATGCCGGCCAAGAAAGAAAAGAATAGAAGGATCGAATGAAGATCACAATCTATTCAGTTATCTACATTTTATATTGTAATGGGGAAAATAATGGAAGGAACCCAAGGCAATTTCATTAATAAAAGATTCAGGTTTACGTACTAAAAGAATGAAACTGAAGATTAAACCCTGTTAGTAACGGATACTCACAATATATTTTATACGCCGATATTTCAACCCAGTTGCAGGGATCATGGTCACGGCTATACTCAAGCCGATCAACTAGACTCAAGTGGTCTAGCCGTAACCACGATCCCTGCAACTGGGTCGAAATATCGGCATATAAAATAAATGCCGTGAGTGCCCGTATTATACTAAAAATGTTTTCAGTCCACGATTAGTTAAGTTTTTTTAACGCTTCACACTCCCATACACTAGGATTCCCTGTGTCGTGGGTGCCATGGACAACACACAAGACAAGGATACACACCCAGACCAAGAACAGAAATTCAAACTCAACATTCAAATTTCCGCCTCACTGGGAATCCAACCCAGGACCCTTTAGCGGCGATACGCGAAGTTTAAAATCATGTACCTACTTACTACCTACTACAATAAAGGTAAAAATGTCTGTAGGATTATTTTGAGACTAGTATTTTTCTACTGTTAGGTACTACCTACTTATTAAATAATACAAAATAATTGAATTAGTATTAATATACCTAATACATTTTTTTGTATAACTACAAATATAGGATTATTATGCTTTTTACGTACTACTTATTTTAACGTAAGTATATGTCAGCAGTAATTATGTTAAGAATTGTATAAAAGAAAGTTGTTTATGATTGACAAGAAACTTTAAGTGTAAGATAATTGCAATGCGAGTTTTAGTTGAAGGTGGTACGCGTCACGGGCAGTCTAGAGAAGCTATGCTCAAAATATCCTACGCGGAACCCTAGGACGCAAAAATACTAGCCATCATAAAAAAACTGACCAAGTTCGAGTCAAATAAGCGCACTGAGGGGTCCGTACAAACTTGCAGAACCTTACATTGCTCTTAAATGTAATCTGTACTAATATTATAAAGAGGAAAGATTTGATTGTTTGTTTGCATTGAAAAGGCTCCGAAACTACCGAACCGATTTGAAAAATTCTTTCACTGTTGGGAAGCTACACTATCCCCAAGTGACATAGGCTATATTATATATTTTTACTATTTTTCCCGAAGCGAAGCGAGGGCGATTTCCTAGTATTATATAAAATGAATTGAGTAACAAACTAAACTTTGAGATAAGTAAAGTTTTTTTCAGTGATCTAATAAACATTTTTTGTTTTTGGATTTTTTCTATTAAAAATTTCCTTCGGGTTTTGATTTCCTCGCGAATACCAAAATGATTCAAAAAATACGGAAGAAACGAGAGTATCTATTGATTTCGTTGACTTACAAGCTTGATTTTTCACAGCTCCTAGGGACTGCAGACTTGAGTTTTAGATATTAATTTTATACCTCCACGGGTTCCTGAGAAAAAGAGGCAGACGGACAACAAAGTGATTCTATAAGGGTTCCGTTTTTTCCTCTTGAGGTTCGTAGCCCAAAATCTACTACTACTACTACTACTACTAAAGAGTAAAATAAATCGTATCTAAATATCCCAAAACAAAGTAAAAAAAATAACTTAAAAGTAGTAACTTAATTCGTCATACAACTACATACCTACCTAATTATCTGACAAGTAATAAAAATATTTAGTTTTTCTAAAAGGGTTCTATAGTCGAAAATTCCCAGATCTAGATGTACAAAATACAAAAGTACTGTGTGGTCTGTATGCTAGAGGCACAAGTGAGGTGGAATCCGAGTAGGCAATGTGCCTATACGCTAGACAGATTTCTGGCAACGAACTGGCGTCCTTGGCGCCGACCTTATATTACACAACACCGGTTTCGAAAACACGCATACACGCTCTATGTACATGTACACCGGTCTATGTACGTATCTTTCACGCAGGTCTAGTTTGAATGCTGCTATGAACATATAAACAAACTTTAATATCTGTGGCTAAGTCAGCCTTACCTATACTAATATTATAAAGAGGAAAGATTTGATTGTTTGCATTGAATAGGCTCCGAAACTATAGAACCAATTGGAAAAATTCTTTCACTGTTGGGAAGCTACAATATCCCCGGGTGACATAGGCTATATTATTATTTTTTTTCACTATTTTTCCCGAAGCGAAACGAGGGCGATTTTCTAGTATAATTATAAGCTGATACATATGAAGATATATAGTACAATCTAGAAGGACGAAATAAATTTTAGGATTGGTAGAAGTTACAAAAAGTAAAAAAGTTACAAAACATGCATTGCCTAGAAATCTTATTGCAATATCCGAAATATCATTTCTTGTTTGTGACACCAATAATTGTGGATGTTATGATAGAACGGGTATATTTCATACAAGGTGTATTTTAGTAACTATTCGAATACTGGGTCAAGTATCATCAGCTTGATGTTCCGTTTTTCGAACAATATCTCATGTAGAGCCAGCCCGAGAACATTTTAGTGCCTAAAATACTATAGTATGGGCGGAAAATATTAATATTAAGATATTTAAAATTAATAAAAGATTGCCCATGCATGTCGGGATATATTTTATATGTAAGTATGTACCTTAATAGTAATATAATTTGGCTTCGAAAAAACATGGTCTTTAAAATTTTTATTGCTCCCGAAAACATAAAAATTATTCTCTCTTGGTTTCATTTTCTATGCAGGAACCTAGCATAATAACATATAATATTTTCTCGTGAATTACTCCATCTCTTGATAAAAGCCAAAGTCAGCACACATTTTTTTTCATATCGCGTTCATGCAGACAGACAAACATACACAAGCAGAGACTTTGTTTCACAATTACTGACACTTCATAAACACAAACTTAATGTTATTTTCTGACGACTTAGTAGGTGCTGATTTTATTTTCACCTTGCTTTGACCTTCCACTCGGAGCTCGTAAATGGTTACTAAGTGGAGTAAAAGCGATACCTACCACATCCAACGCGTGACTTCATCTTAGCTGCGAGTCGCTGAGTGAAAGTGGCAATAAGCCTCTTGGTTCTCGGGCGAAGGCCAGCCGCGTCGCGCCGACCAACATCTTAAATAATATTCTGCACCCAAATCTACTTTCTGTATCGCCTAGCTCCTCGTAACTAACCTAGCCTAACCCATTGCTCATGACAACGTACAAATTTGTTACACCTCAACAAGTCTATAGCGTTCTATATTTATTTCATCTTTGCCTTATTGGGAACGTGCGATGACAGCGCCAACTATCGATTGCAAGTAATCTTTGAATTATCAAATAATTACTTATTTATTTTAATTATTTTAAATTATTAAACTTAAAATTTATTTCTTTTTGATCAGTTCAAAATGAGGTCACTTTAATAATTAATATTAACTTTATTTCATTTTTACCATCAATACGAATGCCACATTTTCATTAACCCTTTACGATTTATAAACAACTATTTATCAGACTACTTGCCTCCAGTGCTGTTGAGCATTTGATCACACAATACAAATTTCAAAAAAGTATCGCGTAATCCATATATTATTTTTGACCTAAAAGTAATTTAAATAAGACATACTTATACACTAATATGTACTAAACAGATTAGATTTTTTAACCTCACCTGGAGAAAAATTTTCAGTTATTCTTAAAAAGAAGCAAAACTAAATTCAAAGATTTTGAAAATATTCTATTGGCCAATTCGAGAATCACTTAAAATGCGATAAAATAGCGTCCTGTGCTTTTATGGCGTGATACAGCGTTAGCGTGGAGGAATATGCTCTAGGCTTCCTCAAGAGCCTACGTGCTCCGAAGTAGGCAATTATTGGGATGAAGCCAAACCATTAGTTGTGTTACAATGCAAATAATATATTTAATCATATTATTTATAACGTTTTAAATGAAATTAAAAATAAAATGATATAATAAAGTAATTATTGTATAGTTTTTCCACATCTGGGTAAATTTTAATTCTGGGTATTTTTTTTTGTAATATTTTATGTACTTCTAGTGTGCACAATAAAGAATATTGTATTGTATTGTATTGTATTTTATATTGGGGAAAGTCTACTATTGTTGACACCCCCCCAACGATTGACATCTTTTTCGTATTATTATGCCATAAACTAAGCATTTTTTTTGGTAAGTGTGGTAACTTTACTTTTAGTTACTATTTGTCATTTGATAAATTGGCAACGTTCACCGAATTGCTGCTCCTGCCATTTTTTATTAGCTGCTGCAATAGCTGCTGTTTCAAAACTAACAGGATTCATGAGTTGATTTAAATTGATAAAATTAAAAAAAAAACTCAAGGCGACTCATTTCGTCTAACGTTTTTGTTCGCCCATGGCAAGTTAATGTAGAGGTTTGATGTATTGGCTGTTGAATTATGACATAAATTGAGTTTCTATCATGATTTTACAAAACTTGGTTCATTTCCGTGGAGACAATCAATAGATTTAAAATACTATGAGGATGTGACGATTGACACCCAAATGTCAATGAAAATATATTCACCACGAAGTTTATACCTAACTATCTGTCTGTCTTCAATTAATAGCCCACTACTGAGCACGGGTCTCTCCCCTTGAGGAGGAGGGAGGAGGAGTAACAGCGTGGTGGAGTAGGTATACTCTATATACTCCACCACGCTGTTTAGTTTAGAACTATCCAAATACAATAGGTATAGGTTGTACCCGAGCAATTCACATAGCACGCAGCCGATAAATCTTTCATCGTTTTATAAAAGATAAATTACCCTATCCTTGCCAAGTAAATTGCTACTATTGCAAGTACAGCCATATTAATTAATACCAGAACGCCATTTGTCGAAGCTGCACATGAAAAAATGATCTTAATTACTCAAGACTAGTTGAGTTGAGCTACTTTATCAAAAATTATCTGTGATTAATGTTGTAGTTTTTAAAAACAGTTAAAAAACATAGTGATAAATCAATGTACGAAATATGTAGAGCACTAAAATTCTCATTAGTTACGAGTCACATTTTAAGTGGATCAATCTGTCGAGACAATCAATATTTTTTTTGTATTTATTTACGCTTTATTGCATCATACAATGGGCGGACTTAATGCCTAATGGCATTCTCTACTCGTACCAGTCAACCCACAGACATAGTCAACCCTTGGCGTTGCCGAGAATGTGCGGTAGGGCCGGTAGGCTATATAAGTAAAATAAATAAATATAAATAATACCTACCTACATACGTACCCTAAACAAATACATAATACAAATACTAAAAAACATATAATATATACCTATATAAAATAAATACTGCACATATATAAATTATAACATATTACTCTATATGTGTCTTTAAATACAGTTGATGTTATTAAGACTCTAAATATCTTTGTCGAACAAGTTTTTTGAACAAATTCTTGGTGGCGGCTTTCCTGATTTGTTCGGGTAAGGCGTTCCAGAGATTGTGATAAACAATTTTAACATTTAATTATGCATTAAGCTTTATTTATTTAAACTTTTGAACCTTACAACAATGTAAAAGGTACAAAGGCGGACTTAATGCTAAAAGTATTCCCTGCCAGTTAACCTCCTAGTCTAAGAATCCGAATCCTACGAAACCTCGAATCCGAATTAGAGGTGTTTCTTCACTCATAATGAACATGATCTACAGGGTAGAAAAAAATATGTGGTTGGAAGAAAAGTACCTACCCTGAATATTAATGAGAACAAATTTTACTGAAAGGAAACATTCCTTTATTTTCACAAATAAGTAAAACTGCATTCAAAGATTTTTAATAAAATATCACCTGCTTGAGCTGGAATTTGAACCTGTAAAATGTGAAAAAAAACAACACAATACCATCTTAAATTAAAGAATCTACCTATTCATCTATTATTTTTCACCATCACCTGCATCATTTATATTAATAACAGAGTACAAAACACTTCTTAACTATTAATGATTTTTATTTCATTGAAGTTAAAACCATTGTCGAACTAGTACTAGGATTTTTTCTATTTGCTTATTTATGTTCGAATCATTTGGTGACTTTGTACTCCGATAACAAACCAAATAATACCTTTTTTATTATAGATAGCTCATAATGTGTAGTTATTTTTCTAATAATCTGCAGGTATAGCCACTAGGATTCTTTTTAAGAGAACTTGCTTTTTTGTCAAAGTAAATTACGAAAAGTATTGCAGTAAGAGGTTTGAGTCCTAACTATCTCAAAATTAGTATTAGATGTATTAATTGATTTCACAGTTCAGAATTATTAGAGTATTAGGGTGTCATGAAACTCTAGATAGTAAAAAAGTATGATTCGAGGCTAGAATTTATTTTTCATACACTTTTGTAGCGACCTATCCTTTGATTTTCGATCATTAAAAATGAACATATCTCTGAAACCGTAGACTTTTAGATAAAACTTAATTGTGATTTTATGTAGTGCATGACGTATCCTACTATAATCGTGACCAATAACCCTGTATAATATAAAAATGGATGATAAAGAAATGCTTTACTGAGATACCTATTTACCTACCTTAGCAATGTCTGAAGAGATTATTTTTAAAACTTAATTTACTGACAGGCTTTCGGAGATCTTCAGGTAGCGCATTCCAAAGCCGCAAAGTCTGTCTTTGAATATTGAAGTTTGTTAAAGTTTGTTTTTACTAAGCTATGTAACGGATTTGTGTAATAAATTTATAACACACTTATTACTTAGTTGTAGAATCCGGATATAAATAAATCTACGCTAAAGCTTCGTTCGCAATGTTAGGCCGGGCCGCCTCGAGCGGGGCAGCAGCGGCCAGCGAGCTCTGCAATTACCGCCGTGGCCCGCGGGGCATTCCGCTGAACGCTGAGCCTAATTAGTTCAGTATGCGACGAGGCTTTGTCTAACAGTTCAGTTCACCTTGCCGGCTTTTTACGACTGACTTTTAGATGCTGATCGTTCGCATACTCGACCTTTAGCAGAGGACGCGTCCCTTTTGGCACAAAATAATGTAGTTGCGTATTCGATCCATTGCGTGATAAGTTACGAGTGTGACCTATAGACACAGATCCATTGCTTTCTTATTAGAATTGCTAATGTGTTTCAAATATGTTCAATTCAATGTAATAATAAAATGTAGTGCCTGTAACGTTAATAGTAAGAAATCAAAATGATCGTGTCTCAAGTGGACATAGCGGTGTCTCGCACGAGCCAAGCATTGTGAGTAAATATTGCGGAGAGTTCGGAAGCCAGCATTGGTGTGTTTACCGGCGGGCACTACGTAAACGGCTCCCTCCATCTGAACACTGTTACGTAAACATGTCGGACACATAGTGCGCAAACACCGGCTACACTGATCGTTAAAAATAATATTTATTCTGCTACCGCAACGCTAACCACCTTGTTGATAAGGTACAATAAAATACTTAAACGTTTTTCTTTTTAAAGCTTTTACTGAGATTAAACTTCAAAGAAAGATCTAAAGGAATGTTGTTTGTGGAAAAATATCAAATAGGAAAACTGCGCAATTTTATGTATTGAAGATCGTTTTTAAAGTACATCGTTAGATCGTTACGTGTATTGGTAGGTAGGTAGGTATTGTGTATTATTTGTATGTATATGTACACTATCCCAACGTAGTTGGAGAATAAAATACGCCGCGCACCTATGGACCAAAGAGTAATGTTGTTCAATTAATATTCTAGAAGAGACACTTCATTTTGCTTAGAGCTATCACCTCTTTTATATCTTTTACCATTGTAACTTGCGGTAAATAGTTATATTGTAGTTAATGAATGACATTTATTTACTTATTTGTTATGTATCTTGTCGACTTTACAATTGGAACTGCTTCAAGGAATGTTACATTCAGTACTAACATCAGTTTCCATTAATGCTGTCAAAGAATGAGGTTCCATCCGCATCAAGCGGATTCATGGCGGGCCTCCATATTACGGTTCACTTGGTATTTTTTCCACGCACGTACAATACGTGGAATGAGAAAGATCATCATTCTAAAGAATTTTAATAGCGCATGGAGTTTTTCCAAAATCGCGTAACCACGTTTCACCAAGTTAGATAGGCCTTTTAATAACTTTGAAGGCGTTTAAAATCCAAGACTGCATTGTCACTTACCCGAACTGTAGTTAAGCATTACTTTAAGAAATTAAAATATGATGCTAACGGTAACTACCATATAATAAAATCTTGAGCAACATAACTTCCAAGCAGAACAAAGGAATGCCTTGCGCGTATAGCTATACGCTACAATGACTCAAATTCCAATTCCCTCAACTTTTCCATTGCAAAATATTTAGCTAATTTGTATTCATGAAAAGCCTGAGAGTTGGCAGCATCCTCCGCATACTTTTAATCTATGTGCGAGGTACGGTCTGGTTTATAAATAGCCCGCGGCAGAGGCAGGTGTAGCGCGGGCAGACGCGCGGACGCCAAGCTTCCGCGAATCAACCCGAACGACGCCGTTCCACTGCTCTTACCATAATAATGAACACTCTTATGGTATGACCCACTCGGCTGACTCCACTTCCACAGAGCGCAGATTACCTTGGCTACTAGCTAATTACAAAACTTACAACGTTACTAAACGGCGTGCGATTTTATTTACACGCAAATGTATTTTATTCACAGATAAAACATGTTTAGCTGCATTTTGTTACCCAAAATTTGTACGTAAGAACCTATAATAATCATTAATGATGACCTCAAGCAATATATTTTGATGATAAATGGCCCTCGATTCGGGGACGCGCGAGGCTTTGCGGTAGATGCAGTGAAAAAATGTTGACATTAGTAACCAATTTTCAGAGCCCCGTACGTGCATCCCGTCATTCGCAGCTCGTTTAACTTTTGTTTACTTATTTACACAATACTGCCAGAGAAATGGTCGTGTTAGCCCATTTTATTTGAATACTTAATACCTACTTGGGTACCTACTTGACATTTATGCACTTTTCAAACATACGTGTTTAGAATCAAATACCCACTATTGAGGTCAAAATCTTAACTTATTTGTTACAAATTCCACTGTTACGTCTTGGCAACCGATTGCAGTTGTTGGTTTATTGGTATTAAATGCGTCAAGTTGGCAGACAACTTAGGCTCTAGGCTAACCCCGGTTCTATTTTCCAGTTGCTTAAAATTACAAAACCCTGTCTCAACCAAGAATACTCTTTTGTTTTTATCTCATACAATCAGAAAGGATGCTTCAATGAACGCAGTATTTCATCTTTTTATTTTACATTTATGATCTCGAACATAAAAATAAAAGGATGTTATAATGCCGATATGTGTATTGTGTAGGAGTGGGCGCTGAAAAACTCATATTGGTCTCACGCGTGGAATTCAATTTATTGAGTACAAGTGGGAGGAATGAGGTAGGTAACGTCCAGCGGCCTCAGATCATCGCTCTCGAAGTGCCCGCACCGGTACAGGAAAACAGAGACAGATATAAATGGAATCCCGATCGTGAACGTGGCTTTATCCGGTCGGTACACATTGTTGAAGAAAAATAAACCTGACTCCCGAGGACATTCGATCGCGACAATACTATCGATGTATGAATGTTTTTTGTCTTGTAAAGTTAACAAATAATGCAGACGTAAGGTTATCTAACGTATGTCGCGATGCTGAGGGACTTGTTTTTAATTTCCTTGGTAGATAAGTATCCTGAGCCTGTTTCTCGTGTATTCTCCTCTGGTAGGACCAGGGGAGAATACAAAAAGGTCGTTTGGTGAATACTTTGGATGGGAATAATGATAGGCGGTCGGTAGACGATAGGGCGCCGCGCGATGACGCCGCGCCGCCTGACCGTGTCGCGTTACGTTATAGCACATACTGTCACACAAGCCACCAAGTTTTTAACGAGCACACACGACTTTGATACAATAATATGATTTTAAGAGTTTATTGTCGCGAACACTGTTATTGTATCTGTATTTTGGTTTTTTGAATGTTTTATACAGATATCTCGATTACACATTGCTCACCTAGTAATATAATGGCACATCTGCAAAAAATGCGAAATTGAGTTTATATGGTATACGTGTTTAAAAGTGCCTAATCTACATAGTGGTAAATATGTTTTAATATCTACACTAGTAACCAAACCCATACAATGTGTAAAAAATGTAAACAGAATAAATTAATTTTAAACATTTTCATTAAATTTTTGAAATTCGTTTCTGTAAAATATGACAAACGTAGATGTGCCGTTGTATTACTGGGTGAGCGATATAAGTATCTCACCTTCATGGGTATTGTAAGGATTGATTTGGTAACTTACAAATGTTTCAACTGATGGAAGCACTTGAAATATTTTGGTATTCTTGAGATAAGTGTTGATAGAACAGGACGATGACATTTTATCACAAGTTGAGCGATCTGCAACATTAATTCATTTATATTGGCCATGTTCACATTAGTGTCAAGTAACCTTGTGATCTCTGTCAGTAGCTACTCAGCTATCAGTTTGCGTCAATATTAAGGCATATTGTATTTAATGAGCGCTATTAATGTGATTGGAGCTTGATAATAGCATTGACTTTTATATATTTTCACACAAATATAGTAGGTTACATATCACTTTACATTACACCGATTAAAATTAGGTACTCAAGTAGGTACTTTATGTTAAGTACATTAATATTAGAATTTTGAATGTACGTGTAAATCAGATATCGTCAACATTGGATTCTTCACACCTCACGAATATAGAAGATAGAAATACTATTATAGTCCAGTCAAGGAATGACTCAAAAGAGGGTATAGAGTGCGTGAGCGGGAACCTAAGCGATTTCTTCAGAAACTTATTCAGGGTGCTTAGGGTGATAAAATACTAAAAGTCCCCGCGTCTAGGAGGTGAGCCGGAGGGAGGGGGGGGTTACAAAGGTCTCAATTTTAGGTTTTTCGCCAATATCTCAAAAACGGTGCGCTATAGCTGTTAAACGGTGCGCTATATATAAAAATGTTCTAAGATGAAATGAAAGCTTATAAAATTCTCTATAACTTTAATTCTATACACTTTTTCCGTATCTCCAACCGTTTTTGAACTATACGCTCCAGAAATGTAGCAATTTAAGTTATTCAGCGTGATAACAGCGTGATTCACATCAGCTGTCGTAAAAATGACACCTGAACTGATACCATTAAAAAGATGTTAGGCAGGCATCTTTATATAACGAAGAGGCAGTTCCATTGCAGCTCAGATTTTCTGCTGCACCAATTGACTTCAAGAATCATTGTTTTTATGTACATATTGCCTCAATGAAGATATAAAAAAGCCTTTGAACAAAAGGCGGGTTGTACATTCAGTTGAGACTCTAGCTGCTAAATATTGTATCAAGCAGGAATGTTCTTCGAGAAATGAGGCCTGGGGTAACGAAGTTCTTGATATTTTTTCCTTCATTACCGATATTGTTGCTGAAGGAGCAAAATATCACGAAGACACTATTACTCACTTATAAGGCCTGTCAGTTACCCAAAACTCTACAAAACTGAGACCTCTAGAGATACCCATGTCGTAGAGGCTATGGAAGAAATATTTGCTTACATGGATTACTTTCCCACGATGAGATACTCGTTTTTTTGTTTGTTTTTGTTAAAAGGCTTTTTTATATCTTCATTAAGGCAACATGCACATAAAAAACAATTATTCTTGATGGCAAATGGTGGAGCAAAAGGTCTGAGCTGCGACTGCCCTGCCTCTTCATTAGATAAAGATGCCTGCCTAACGTCTTTTTTAATGGTATCAATTCGGGTGTCATTTTTACGACAGCTGATGTAAATCAAAAGGGATGTCAAGTCAAGGAAACTTCGATATTTGCCGTCTTTCCTTTCCTTACTAGCTTTAATACGACCCGGTATTCCCTTTCCTTTCCCTCAGAGACATCGTTACTTCCTTCAACGACATTCTCGTCGTACAAAATGCATACAGGACTCTTATTAGTACTCATGTTGGATAACCCAATTGTGTTACTAATAACAGTGTATGTATATGTGAAAAGAATATTTTGTGGCAGCCCCCCTACGTTACCGGCTAGGCTACCGTTCCAGACAAAATAAAATTGCGAAAACCTATAATAACATAAGCCTGAAGGCAAGTATACAATATCAATAGGAGCTTTAGCCAAGAAGGTCGCGTTTCCTACAGCGAGCATTAAAGATATTGAGCGAAAAGAAATCTTCATCAATATCATGATTGTTTTCCCGCCTCTGCTCAGTTATCCACTGTTATAAAAAACGCGATTTCTTACTGTTACTGCCTTTACTACGTGGAGGTACTCCCAGCTTAGGTTACTATAAATTTTAAGATAATTTTCGCATCAGGTAATGGTTATCACGCTGAATTACTTTAATTTCGACATTTCTGGAGCGTGCAGTTCAAAAACGGTTGGAGATATAGAAAAAGTGTACAGAATTAAAGTTATAGAGAATTTTATAAGCTTTCATTTCATCTTAGAACATTTTTCGCTACAACGCACCGTTTTTGAGATATTGGCGAAAAACCTAAAATTGAGACCTTTGTAACCCCCCCCTCCCTCCGGCTCACCTCCTAGACGCGGGGACTTTTAGTATGTTATCCCCCTAAGCACCCTCAATAAGTTTCTGAAGAAATCGCTTAGGTTCCCGCTCACGCACTCTACAACTACTTTATTGACTGTACTATTAGCTAATTCCCCAATGATGTTTAAATAAATATAGATACGTTATGCCCTTACAAATCAACCGAAAAATTTGTTCCGATGTCCGCAAGGCACGCTTTATTGCTTTATCGCACGTCTTTATCGCTCTCGCGTCAAAACTACATCGCTATCTCTTTCTTCACCTGAATAAGAGTCCCCAATTGGGAACTTTTTGAGTCACACAACGCGCGCGCTTATGACATATCTGACTCTTTTTAATATATAATATCATTGTAATTCCCAAATTAGAAAAGTTGAATATCAATGTTGCCGCCCGTATGTCTCGGTCCTCATGTTACCGTATACGCACCACCTGCGCCGACACTTGCGTCATTTACAAGTTACAACTTTAAAATAATAAAACAGGTTTCGATTGTGATCTATAAGAAGGTGGATCCACGATTAATGTCCCAGCGAACACCTGGCAGAGACCCTGTCACGACACTCGATACCCCACCAACCTGAACCGAAGAAAATCTGTATTCAAACCGTACCATTATCGATTAAGTATGAATATATTTGCAAAATTGATTTAGCAAATAGGGTATTGTATTTCAAGAATATATTTTTGATGCGTGGCAATTTAAACGTTTCAAACAACGAGTCTCTCAAGGTGCAATATTGTTTGTAGGTACTTCAGGGATCTTCATCATAATGAAGCCTGGAGCAATTAGTAACAGGCTCATCCAGTAGAGACTGGTGAAATTAAAAAAAAATATGTAATAAAAATTTTAACTCTACAAGAGTTTTTTACACTGATACGAATTACAAAGCTTGTAAAGTACCAGCTCGGGACGTAATTTATTGCAAGAAATAAATTTCACTCTCACGACAATTTTAATTCCTCACAAATTCTTGAAATACAAATGTTGCCTTTTGTCACATTACTCAACCGCAGTTGGCTTTCTGTACACGTATAAAAGACTTGTGTTTTTTTAAACAAAGACTGCGGTGCAACGACCTGCCCTTATTTGGTGAAGTCAACATGAAGGCAACACAAGATGAGCCTGCAATGAAGCTCCGATACTTGGTGCCAATTTTATATTTTGTACTGATGTTTGGACTGAAATATCACATATCTGTATAGGTAAATAAAAAAAATATTGTAAGTATTTAGTCACAAGTACAACTGCACCTATGTTGTGGTAAATCTAACCTCACGTAAGTAACTATCATACTATGAAAATGGTTCTCATGTATGGGAATGGAAATCAAGATTTCTGGAAAATATCAAAGGCTAATTTGAATGGTCTATTAGCAGAGTTGACGTGAGCTTCACAGGTGTACCAGCAACCTGTTCGCTCTCCGTATCATATTACACTAGGTTTCACATTAGGAAATTTATACGACGTCTCGTATGACTACCGACGTTGTTAATTATTGTTTTATCGGCTATATAAATTATTATAATTATTAATCGATTCCAAGAATGAAGTGCAAAACAAAATGATTCATCCGCGTGCTGTAGGATCGCAAGTGTGCAAGTCTCGGGTGCGCCGCTTCGCTGCGGGGAGCGTTGATTAAATTAAGTGACATTTCATTTTAATTCACTGACATAAATCTCGGACATTACGAGGACTATTACCGCGCTTGCAGGTGCCGCGCCACGGCCGCGGCCGCGTATCGATGTAAAACACATAACGCTATCGAATATTATAATATTTACTCAGATATCCTCTAACACATAACCGAATTATAGAATCCAATCATATTTAAGCGGGTGTTATTTGATACTAACATATAACTTACAGTTGAAGCTCACGTGTTCGCATATAAAGTAAGATGGAAATAGAACATGACTTGTTGATTATTGTGGGATATGTTGTAAGAAAATTATAACAACAAAATCCTCTTTTTGTACACCAAAATTATATCTAAATACATTTGATAATACAGGAATTAGTATATTTATTGGTCTGAAAATAATCTAAAATCGGCTTTAAGTACACGTTGGCTGACCGCGACGCTTGCGGAGTGATGGTAAGTGCCAACGTGTATTTGTGTATTAGGCCTCATTTGCATAGACTCGCCGAGACTTGTGGTCGCTCTCATGGCTGGCCGAATGCAGGCAAGCACCAACGGTGTATACGGTTCGCTTGCGTAGACTTGCCATCGCTTGGGATCGCTTGCCACACTCGTCTCACTTGGGATTGGGAACCATGACGGTTTTTGTGCAAAAATCAAAGGTGCTCGCCTCTACTCGGTAAAAATCATCCATACGTTGGGTCTGCCACCATTTTGCACTTGCCGTTCATAAAGTCAATACGTCCAAAATGTCACTTGGATAGGATCAATTGTCAAAATGGATTCATTGTTTGAAATTCCAGAAACACATCACTAAGCTAAAAAAACTCTTGACTCCATGTATTTCTGCAGGCTAACATTGGCGTACCACAAGGCGGTGTTCTCTCTCCTATTTTGTTTTCATTGTTTATCAATTCCAAAACTTCTTCATTTGTTAGTTCGTTCCATCTATATGTAGATGACCTTCAATTATATATGGAATCAGATATAAACGATCATCATTAAGCTTTTGTTACTTGAACCAAAATTTAGACGCATTACAAGATTGGCGCCAAGCGATTATACATAATAGGTAGCTCACAAATGGTAAACAAAGTAGACCATGATGTGGCGCCCCTCCAAATTTGGCGCCCCAGGCCCTCACCCGACCTTGCCCCCCCCCCCTAACGCCGGTTCTGTGTAACCTTGCAATAACACTGTAGGTTCAAGAACTTCTTACCAAACTCATGCTTATTTACTCTCTTGAAATCACAATTTTTGATTACAGGGATGTGTGTAATCCAGATCTTTCTGAAGAGCATCTTAAGTAATAAGTTCTAGCACCTGCTCTATAATTGCATACTGCATATTTTCAGAGAACGCAAATATTACCATGTCTTATATAAAATTTATGTTTGGCAATAAGTTTATTTGTGTGTATATTTGTATTTTTATATTTATCTATCTAGAAAATTCCACAAGGAATTTGTGAATTTTCAATAAAGGATAAACAAATTTATTTCAAAAACATCTTTCTAAAATCTTACAAACACTTATTACATATTTTGACCAACAAAACGAAAAAGTACCAGATTATACGCCTAAGTGTGACAAGTTCATTTACATAGCAGAGGTAATACGTTATGCATAGGTGTGCATTACATATATAGCGGCAACTACCTTTCATTATATTTCTCAATACAAACTGATTAGGGCAACTGGCGGAGACTTGCCGACGCTCGCGTTGGTCGAGACTTGCCCAACTTGTCTCGCCTGAGACAAAGTCTCCACTCGTGTTAGCTCAGGCTCGTCCATCAGGTATAACATATTAACTAAACATGAATAGTTTGAGCAAATGCTCACGATAAGGAATGTCATATACAGCCTCGTCCACGTGCATATCGAATCTCGAGCGGCCGCATGTAGCATGTAGGTCGCCGGCCGTAGCGCAGTGTAGCGCTCCCCTTACGGTGTGCGATGGTAGCCACATTGCACTGAGCACACTAAAGTCGCTGTCACTTCACGTCCACATCATATACTTCCATGTATATTGTATGTCACTTCACCACATTTGCATAAGTGAAGCAAAGGAAATATTACTTAGCCACGAAGCACGAACATGCCCGAGCTCCGTGGTGCGTTTCCATTTTGCAATTGAATCGACGCAGTGATACGCCGGCACTAGCAAGTGTACCTTATTAACATAAGTATTTACGACTCCATAGTAAATCATGACATTTATGTGCGTACTTTACACATTGCAGATTAGGTATCTACGGTCTTAATGGTGGTGTAACATAAATTCAACCTGATAAATATTCCTTTCGTACCTGCGTCCTGCATAAACATGTTTAAAGGTTTTCTGCAACATTGACGTGGTGGTAAGTTTGAGTTGAGTGAAGTTGGTTGTTGAGTTAATGGTGTGGTGTCTGGTCTGGCGGTTGTGTTGTGTGATGGCATGGTGGTGTGGCTGGGTGACGCGTGCGCAGTGCAGAAGCCGGCCTTGCGGTGGCGCGGGCGGCGCAGCGGTATCGGGTTGCGGCCACATTTCTGTCGCTCGGCGCGCGTGCGGTTCAATCCCGCGACGGAATGCCCCCATCACTTGATAGCTTGACTTAACATTTGATATACTCGAAGCCACATTTCTCGGACGCCTGCGACTCAACCAACGTATCTAACTGTTCAACATTTTACGATCGACTCCGTATCAAGGCCGTATAGATTTCACCGCAAAGAAAAAGCCCTGATGTTATGCCTGATTCATTGGTATTCAGGAGTTTATGAAGAAACTGGTCTACTATGAGTATCTTCATAAATTTGTCTTAAGATTATCTATGAATAAAACTATGAATGTTCGGATAATGAGACTACAAAAAGTAGTATTATGTTTACGTTAACCATAAAAGTCAAGGCTTAGACTTTTATACAGGTTCATAAATATAAATATGTAGTTAATAATTTTCAAATGATACTAACTACAATAACATTATGGACAAAATGAAAACGTTTAGGCCTCATGTATACATTATTAACATTATGACATGTATAACATATTTCAACACACACATAGTTCGGAGTATCGCTAGATATTTCTAAGTGCAAATGACACCAATCCCTATCTGACAAATGCAACTATTAAAATTTATGCAACTACGTCTATTAATAACACAGGCACTGGATGTAATAACGAGGTTCATATGATATACGGTGGCGTTTGTACGACCCTCAAGACTGGCCGACCCTTCTAATTGAAACCTAAGCCCGATTAAGTTAGAACTTTAAATATTCTATTGCCTAGTAGAAGGTAGGTACCACACAAACGCTGCGCCCTCATCAATATTCTATTTAACGATTGCGTAAATTGTAAGTAAATAGTTTTATTTAACCACTTCATTAGTACTATAAATTCCTAAGTAGGTACATATTGCATGGATTCTTCTGGGATTAGATCAACATAATGGATCCAGCGACGAAAATTGTCTGCTAAAGATAAGAATAGTACTAATATTTGAGCTAAACGAGTATGTACATAATATTTTTTTGTATTTAAATTGGTGTAAAACAAACAAATTAAAATCCATTACATGCGCATTGCAATACAAAAGGACAATTGATAATATAATAGCTGTAAGGTGCGCTACTTCTATTTTTAGCTCGGTCGCTATTCTGGTTCGCAACCGCAAGTGATAAATAAAGCAAAGTAACCTTTGCACGGGGCTATAGTTATCTACTGGAACTAGCAAATATTTAGTTAATATTAACATCTAGTAAAAATGTATTTTACCTGATGGTAACAAATTTATCCGTAGATACCATAGAGTATGTAATATTCGGTGTTCCGAAGAGCCAATGTCCACGGCATAGTCTTACCTTACGCACCGTCAATTCTGGTAGTACGGTCACTTATCACGAATGCCAAAAGAACAAGTAGCAAAGGGTTTCGTATTCTCAGAGTTACAGCATGGCAAACGTAAACCCGTTCAATCAATACCTAAGATAAAGGATGGCTTAAAAGGTTTCAAATAGACTTAGATCTTTCGCAATGGGAGGATTTGGCAGGTGAGTGCGCAGTTGATGATGTACATATACTCAATGCGGCGGTACATTTAAAGCTTAAAAAGAGGGTACATAAGTCACTGGAAAACACATTAAAGCATGTAGCCAAAACTGGCTTTGAGGCATCATTGATGATTAATAATAAAAAATACAAGATGGATTCAAATGGAAATCTCAAAAATCGGTTTTGCATGATAGCGTTTCGACATTGTGATAAATCCATCATACGATACGACCAGGCTAAGTCTAAACCGAGATAAGTCGTATTTTAAAGAGTCCAAAACCGAGGTCTACCGATCGATCATTAAACCTTATTTGTTTTTTGACGGTGACAGGACAGTGAGCGGGTAGTGGTGGACGTCTTCGTTATTATCTATCGGTTGCATCAGACCATTCGTCATGCTGTCACCGTGACAGCGCACTACGAAACACTCAAAGCGGCCGCATGATAACGGTGATGGTTATTTCATCTTTTGAAAGATTTTCTGGCAATAGCCGTGAAACAAGTTGAAACCTGTAATGGTGTAGCCGTAGCAACACCACGACTCTTCCTAATACGTTGCCAACCAGACGAAATCAGTGAGCCCTTTAGTGCCTATGAGCTAACTCATACGATGCTATGGTAATAATATGTTTTGTATTAACAAAATCGAAAGAAAGAAAGAACGAAGAAAGAGAAATGCAAAACCGCTCAAGCAATATATGAAGGGTCTAATCGGTAACGAAATGTATCCGTAACTTTTGAAATTACTTGAACAATTAGCGGAGCTTTCCTGTGCAAGCATTGCCGTGACGACGTCGGATGCCAATGGAGCGCATTCGATTAGCCCGCATATTATCACTAATTCTACACCTGTACAGCCTGGCACGAGAACTGAATTTATCGGCTCCTCAATGCCAATTGAACCGTTAGCTATATTAAATGTATTTTAGTATCACATTTGAATGTCCCTCTCTATTTCCCTATTTGAGTAACAATACATTAGTATAGTTCAATGTAGTACTCGTAAAGAGTAGTATTCTATTATTTTACCACAGAGTAAGGTATCATCATTGTGTTTCTAATTTAAATTATACGAGTATTTATACTCTGCATATGAAATTATAACGTTATGTAGCAGAGGATAGGGCTTGAAGAAGCCAGAACTTTCCGGCCATTGAAGGCAAGTTCTTTTACATGAGAAGAAGATAAAAAGTAAGGTAAGTATTGCCTTTGTACAAACTATTTCATATACGTTTTATTTCCCGCAATATTTATTTTGTGTACTAAATAAATCAATAAAGAAAATACAAAAAATATGAGGAAGCATTAGATACCATTAAAATAAAATCAGGAATAGTCAGCAAACACTTAAGAGTAATAAGGCTTGTATTCGATAAAATAGATTCTCGTCGAGTGCAAATTTAAACTGGTATTCGTTCGTAATTACCGAAGGAGAGTTTCACATACCGCAGGCCGCGGCCATAAAATATGATACATAATGAGCATAGCCGGGCTTCTGTATTACGTGCACATAAGAGGATAACATTCTAGTTAGCAGTCATAAAACAACATGTAAATCAGATTTTATCGAAACTATCTCTATGGTTGTACTTATTAATCCAGTAGGTACAGTAAGGAGGTTATTAACTTGCGAAATGTGAAAACATTTCCTTTTCTTCTGAGAATTGGGAATTTGTGACTTACTAGCAGTACGATGACACATAGTTCGAAGGACCAATAACCGTTGGGGAAGAAAGATCCTCAAATGGAGACCACGCCTCGGTAAAAGGAGCAAAGGATGCCTCCCGACCAGGTGGACCGACGACCTAATGAAGACAGCAGACCAGTTTCAGGACCAGTCAGAGTGGCGCATGTTAGGGAAGGTCTATATCTAGCAGTGGACCTCTAAAGGCTGATGGATGAATGGAGCACGATGACGTCGACATAAGTAATGCTTGTTAAAATATATATGATATGAAATGAAATAAGTGAAATGAAATAAGTTTTATTTGAATTAAGTTTTTTACAAACGCAAACTAGTGTAATACTTGCGAAACAGTCTTACCTACTTACGTCATCATAACATTTTTTTCCTCCTATCTACTTTAAAAATTAAAGGTGTATCGTTAGCAAACAATACCGTTTCACACATGTCCTTATATGTAACATTTTTAAGGCTCTTTTAAGGTTACGTTATCAAAATAGTTTCACCGATGTCCGTATGTCCGCCTGCCGCATAGCTCAGTCAGTAGTACTTTGGCAATGCTGTAGTTTTGCATGGGTGTAAATAAACATTTATAACGCCAATAATACTCTAAAACACAGTTAGGTAGTTAGCTTAACGAGTTAACCTAACCCTATACTGCGTATGGCCTGAAACGCACTTCGTTGGTATTTCTTTTTGTGCTGTTTTGAACTATATTAAATTATATAAAAAAATTAAGTTTGTCATCTAATCCGTTGAGGATCGATAATAATATTATCAGCAGCACCAGCAGCAGTAAGTATTATCATAAAATGTATTGTCAGCTGAACTAAATCAATTCAACTCCGTAGTAGACGTAGTTACATAACTTCTAAAAAACTAACAAAGTAATTAAAATCAGACAGTAACACTAAAAGTGTACTTAGTCAAAACAATTCATTTTAATAATAACATTTAAAACTTGAAACTTATGAGTCCATGTTCGACTATTCCAAATCCCATTACAGAAATATATCGCAATAGACAGTTTGTTAGTGTTTATGGCAGTACAGGCCACAGGGCTTTTATCATCATTATCCGTAATGGCAATAGAATGAGTTCACAGTATAAAGTATATTATTAATTTATTATAAACTGGAAATCTCATGACAAGAGGGAGTTGCACTGTGGTTGTACGTCAATCGGATGATGTGCAAAATATGGTCGTTGGAACGATGCAACTACTAAAATGACACCAGTTTCCATTAACTGTTCATTGTAATCATAGTGCACAGAGAGATGTAGGAAAAGTAGACCTGAATGTTAATATAGCTTTGACCTTTTAGGGCGTATATTTCCAAGCCAGAGGAGCCCCACAGTACATTACATATAGGTTGTGATGAATTATTGTCAAAGTCAATATGAAATTCAAAATATTTTATTCATATAGGTATCACTGATGCACTTATGCACGTCATATTTTTTTCGCTTTTCGGAAAGGTGATTTATCATGGAGGAGAAGAAAAGCCGTAAAGAAACACCTTAGCACATATTTTAAAAGAAATATTAGAAAAAAAAATATTACAAAAATATTTACTAATCTGAGCGGGACAGAGCAGAGCTGGTCATTTCCATGCGTCTTTGTCATTTAAATACTCGTCTACACTAATTGTATTTTTGCACGTATCTATTTTGAAAGAATCTATTGGCTTATTCTATACTTTCTATTTTTAACCGACTTCAAAAAAAGGAGGAGGTTCTCAATTCAACTGTATTTTTTTTTTTTTTTTTATGTTTGTTACCTCCGTTCTCTGGACTGGGTGAACCGATTTGGATGATTCTTTTTTTAATGGAAAGCTGGTGCTTGTCGTGTGGTCCCACATAAATTTGAACGAGATCTGACTACGGTATCCATGTCAAAAGTACAATGTACTTCATTTGAAGTCGGTTATTTTTTTGTTAAAATGTTAGATTATTATTAAACGGTTTTATTTAGCTTGCCCTGTTTGGGTCAAATCTTGCAAGTATAATTAGACCTATTTATCCTAAGGAGTGACATTTTACATATTTTTTTTTATATCTTATAAGTTTATTTATTTATTTATTTATCTTATTGCTTTAGTTCTGTCTGATGACAATGCATTTTTGTGATAGGTATGACCTGCGGGCCTATTATGAACTTTTAGAAAAGCATTCATGTTCCAGGCAATTCATTTGTCGGGCTTTGAAAGACGTATGATTGGGTAAAAAAATGGTTGTCTGTAAAGTCAGTTTACGGACGGTAGTTTAACGTGACAGCGTCATGACAAAACATTGATGAAATGATTGCATACTTTTATAGATAAGAAACTTTTATTTTTATACTACAACGCCATCTAGAACTCCTGAACTAAACTATTTTTTCAGCAAGTTCCTTTCTGACTTAATTGTGTATATATTTTTGTTCATAGATGGCGCTTTCTCCATTGTTCACTCGCTCGCGGAACGCGACAAATGAGTCATACTTTTTCGTGCGTGCACCCGGCATCGTTTTAGTAGACGTTATCACGTCAAAAGTGTCACGTGACCGCTTTTGTAACACGAACTTGACGTTTACACTGGAACATGGCTGGAATTAAGGGTTTATAATAGACCGGCTGATACTACACTCAGGTTTGGCTCCAGACTGGGAACTCCTTAATGATTAACAGCACAGTCCCAGTTTTTTTCTTCAGTATCTACATTGACAATATAAAACCGTATATATAGTTTTTAAAAGTATTAAATTCTTCGGTATCTCTAGTTTGCTTCATATAAAAATATTATATTATCTTCCTTTAAGTCAAAAGCTGTTAAGATGCGATTAGGTGAGTAGGACAATAATTCTCCCTGTTCTAGAACGAACTGTTTTGTGAATGAATAAAATATTTCAGTATCGTTGTTATCTATACTAATATTGTAAAGAGGAAAGATTTGATTGTTTGCATTGAATAGGCTCTGAAACTACTGAACTGATTTGAAAAATTCTTTCACTGTTTGGAAGCTACATTATCCCCGGGTGATATAGGCTAAATTACATTTTTTTTACTATTTTTTCCCGAAGCGAAGCGAGGGCGATATCCTAGTGTATAATAATGGACAAAACTGTAGCCTAGTTGCTAGCGACCCTGACTGCAAAATGAGAGGTCCCGGGTTCGACTCCCGACCGGGGCATATATTTTTGGTACAGATAAATATTTGTATTCGGGTCATTGGTGTTATTGTGATGTGTTATATGTAGGGATTGCAATCCGGAAAAGGGGATCCGGTCGGTCGGATCCGGCATTTTTTACACATACCGGATCCGGTCACGCCAATTTTTGGCAGAATTCCACCACCCTTTTTCTAGAGTACATGTTTTGAGTGCTAGGTATAGATGATGTAATTAATCTAAGTAGTATTGCAATTGGGTATATTTAACGTTCAATAGGGATGTAATGCACAACACAAAAAACAAATTATAAAAGCGTGAAATTATTGGTGATTGAAAATGACACAGGATTGCAATCCCTAGTTATATGTGTCGTCCATGCCACCCGCGACACAGGTAGAAATCTACTGCCGGGTATGAGTGTGTAAGCGTTTATTATTATTATTAATAATAATAATATAAGTATGTTCATGACAGCGATTTTTGATGCAACACAAAAACTTCTATTTTATCAGAAGGAGGAATCATTTTATTATTTCAATCCCAGTTCGGTTTTCTATAATTGTGCAAATTGGCGAATCTCGCCCACTAATCTCTGTAAAACTGAATTAGGTATACCCGAGCCAAGGCTTAAGTCAGAACAGATTGCTAGTCCTATATTAGTATATGAAACTCGTTCAACATGTTCATTCATCGGTTATTTCCGAGATGATACCGAATCCCGATCCAAAACATCGTTATCTGCATTCCCACTCAAATCATGGGACAATAAAATTTCGATAGCCCAAGAAAAACGGGGCATCTCGATAACCATAAATTTGGACCGAAACGGATGGGACAAATTTTTATAATGGGCCTCCCCCATTTGGTTGTGTGCCGCGTTAATGACAGCCTAACAGTTTGTTTTAACATCATTATAGAAGCGTATCGGGCATTCCATCTCAGGTAGATACCTGCGCCTGCGAGATACACATGTCGGAACACCGCGCTTGGCTTGATACAAGCTTCGATACCTCTGTGTCCCTTCCTCTTTTTATTACTGCGTGTGAGTCCATGAGAAGCCGAGTGCTTCGTGGGGTGGATAGAAATTATTTTACGTTTAGAAATGTAGTTTTAGATGACAATTATTGTAAATTCGCTGAGTCACTTGTTGCATCAAGTTAACAGGTCTGCTCTCGGACAAACAGATAAACTGAAGTGACGAGATAACATTGTTAGCGAAACTCGCCTTCGGTATGGGTCAGGAAGGATGCGTCCGGGCGGTCGGCAGTGTCGGCACAGGCTCCTCGCAATATATTCGAGGGACAGCTACACGCATTCACAATTACCTTATCTCGCTTCATGCTGGCTCCTGACATCACGCGACAAATATTTGTGATTGTCCAACAATTCCAAACAATAAAGAATAAAAAATTATTTGTGACTTTTAGATTTTCCTAATGACTTTTAAGAAGTTCTATTAGATACCTATTGATCATCATCTATGTTGTCAACAACATTATCGACGAATATCACAACCGCTGACGAATATGAGATTTTTATTTTATCGATAACTTTTGAAATGTCTTTTATCAGTTCTCTTGCAAAAGTTCGGATAGTGCCTGTAAACCCATTTTATGCATATCTAAATTGAGGCAATTTATTTATGTACATTGCATCAAGCAATTATATTTTATAGACCAGGAAGGTGAGAGTTTCAAAAATTCAATCCTTTGAATAAATAAACAGTTGGTTTTTATATTTTAAAACGCAATAAAGCAAGAAATTCCGAATCTGCTGTTAACCGTTACGTAGTTCTCTTCATCTGGAACTAAACCTGAGTGTCTTACCAGGTGACCCACCAGGTCATGTTGAGCACAAGGATGCATGGTCATCAGAAAATTTCAACTTCTTAGGATAAGCGGAAGTACGTCTAATTAAACTTGCAAGATTTGACCTACATGCATTTATTTATTAAGCTCGTAATTAAAGCATGGAAAGAAGAATAATTTGTAACGACGGTAAAAAAAATCTCTATAATAGTATGCTATTTAAGGTATAGGCATATGTTCTCAGACATGCTTATGCAGATACAAATTTATGAAAACACTCAGCGATATTAAATAAAATTAAACGCGAACGATTTTGCAGAGTAGAGTCCTTCGTAAGTGAAATGGAAAAAAAGGTAAAACCAAAAGAAAGTGCTCTTTAGTCAGTTTAGGAAAAGGGTTCGGGATGTGGGGAAGAAATTGACATTTGAATGGAAAAAAAGAAATGCAGCAGTCGTAAGTGGCAAGTCGCAGTGAAGTGATTTAGCGCGGGTTCGCGGCCACAGGTTCCCATGGGAAAGCGTCTGCAAATATTGACACTGCACCAACATGTTTATATGCACTTAATGCACCGCTCACCTCTTTTTTACATTTTATTTGCTCTGAACGCGTGAGGCAGACGGAACGTCGGCCTCTTGTTTAACGTTTTTTATCGTTATTTAGCAGGTAGGTACCTGCTTTGTGCCGTATCCAAAATTAAGTATTACTATAACTCTTAATTTGTCAATAATTCTACATCATATTTTATACTATATATTCTATCTATACTACAGTAAAACTCAAGGGAAATATTTTCAGTACATTCAATATTTTTTACAAATTTCGATTAAGGGGCACTTCAATAACGTGTTACAGCACAAACATATTTTTTTTTAGAATTATTGTCTGTCTGTCTGTTTGTCCGGGCGTCACATGAAAACCCTTGAACGGATTTCGATGAAAATTGGTAAAGTTGTTACAAATACTCCGGGTTATATTTTAGGAAACTTTTTATTTCGGAAAATTAAAATGTTTCCCTGCGAAACGGGATGAAAGTTTGTATGGAATATTTTTAAAAACATCAACCGATTTGCTTCAAATTTGCAACAAAATTCCTTACTTAAATTGATAAAAAACATATTTTTTCACTTTTTTCAAAATTTTTAAAATCCGCTCCAGGAAGATTCCTTTGTGATTATATCGTGGATTTCAATGTAATAACATTATCGGATATCTATATCGGTTGATGTGATCATTATTTATTTTAATAATAATATATTATTCCGTACAAGACTTGTCTTCGATTAAAACTTTGTTGTGACGACGGAGAGTCTGGAATGACTGAAATAATTAATTATTTATCGTAGGTATTTGCGTAGTATTTACTTCGTTCCACTTACACAACGCAGATAAAGATAATGTCTGCTCATACTAATGCAAACGTTTTCCGTCCGCTCGTATTAAAATCTTGTATTTTCTAATATTAATATCAGCGACAACTTTAGAATGTCAAATGTTAAATGTTAACGATTGATTCAACTCAGTCGATTATTTAATTAAAACGTTATGTCATATTGTCTTCACCTCAAAAACCATGTGTTATCTAAATATATTAAAACTTGGTTTAGAAAAATTACTACATACCTAATAATATAATAAATATATCAATCATTTCAAATATTGATAAGAATCAGGCATTATAAGTATTATATGTAAATCAGAAAAAAAAACATGTTAATTGATATTCATATTCAACAGAACAATCTGTACTTTTGCCTCTACGTATTTGTTGAGGAAAATAGGTGTGACCTCAGTATTTAACTCATGTAATTAGTATTAAAATGTATGTAAATATTAAACTTCATGTCATTTATAAAAGACAAATATCAACGGGGAAAATTCTAAACTTTATTACATATTCATTTGAACATATTTGTTTGTAGATATCTCTGCCTTCAAACCATAGGTAAATGGCATGGCACGGTCTCTTCTGGTAACTCTGGTAGAAATCTGGAGTCTACATCATGGTAAAATGACGCTAAAGTAGAAGCTAGACATAATATATTACTTGTTTAAAGTAATACAAATATACAAAGTTCATGTAGAACCGCATAATTATATCTAACTAATTACCAAAGAATGTGAGATAATTTTTATTATAGTTTGCGTTTGAACTTATGCCACTAACTGGCCTCTAACATGGGAGAGAAGATCAGCTATTTGCGGTCAAAGTAATGGGTCAAAATTATGTGTGTCCTTGCCGTGTCCAAGTGGGAATGTGCAACTTATTGCGTCACGTCCCCTCTAATTATTTGTGTCGATGGATGCACAAATTATAGCTTTTCGATGGCGGCCACAGAACAGAGGCCTCCGGTCAGATATCGACTAAGTGGGATCTTCGAAACTTTTTGTGTTGCTTTTGTACACTTCATTTTATATGAATTAGGACCGTGATAAATTATAACAATAAAACGTGAGATTATACCCATTACTTTTTATTTCCGTAATAATGCCAGTTGTTTTATATGTAACTACTGAGAACTGTTTTCATTTTACTGCGTAATATTCACACTTAAAGTACTAAGTATTATGTCTTCTGTGACTTAAGGTAATATTAGTTATATTATTCTTTAATTTTGCACTAGTGCAAAATAGTCATTTAGACGTGTCTATGTTAAAGCAAGTGTAAAGTAAAGAGATACGATTTAAGATTAATGAAAATTAATAAAAAATTAAAGAAAATTGCACTTTAAAAGGTAAGTATAATAGGCTGTCTTAATGCTAACACAGCATTTTCTTCCAACTAAACAATGGTGAGGAAATATGAGGGGTATTGTTGCCATTAAATTAGGTAATACGTGTATAATTTACGTACACTTTTTTTATCGAGTCATGCAATCCCAAATTCAGATGAACGATAATTCCTCGACTAGGATTAGGATTGTGCAACAAGTAACTTATAAATAGAAGTTGCCTTTCTTATGATACCTACCTATAGTGAAAGGATTGATAAATGAAGTGCACCTGTGTGCAAATCTCCGCTGTTCGTTACCTATTTACTTACCTCACTTGTTATTACCTGCATGTCTACGATTGCCAACTATAAAGTTATTTACAGAGATAGAAATAGAATAAAAGATTTTATATCAAATTCATCTTGTTATAAAAAGATTCAAATCTGTGCCTCCTGTGTTAAGTGATCTAAGTCGAGTTGTACCCTTTTTGTGATTTCAACTTAGAAATTTATAAGAAAAAATTACGATTTTTTTGGTCTAACTCACGTTCTTCTATCTGCTATATTTTTGGAGATAATTTTGTGCAAACTGATATAACTGCACAGGTTTTGGAAAAAAATCGTGAATATAGATATATCTAAAGTTGTAACCCCTATAAATAATTGCTCTACAGATAGTTTTTTGTGCTTCGTGCTGTAACTGCGATTATATTAATTTTCACATTTTATTTTTCAATATATTTATCGTGAATATTGATTTATTTAGAGTTATATCACTATAAACCAATACTGATTAGGGTACAATTATATATGAATCTTTATAGAACTGTTTTCATCAAAAACCTGTGAGTTGTACCTCTATATAGATTCATATATAATTGTACCCTAATCAGTTATAATATATATCGGTTTACACAAAGACAATTTATAGGTGCAACATAATTTAACTCTACTTGTATCATTTATCACATAATATTAGCACACATTTGAAATAAAAAAGGTACAAATCACAGGTTTTTGATGAATTACTTTAATATTATAATATTTACTACAAAAAAACTAAATGTACGGTGACAGTAAATGTTTTTGTCTACATAAGAAGGTACTCATGTTACACCTAGCTCACTTAGTTTATGAACTAGAATATTTTTGAACTTGTTTTCGTCCTCCTGTAAAGTGTCGATTTTTCACTTGTATCACTTATCACACAGGAGGCACAGAAATATAATCACGAGTTCTACGGGCTGCTGAATAAAAATATGGAAAAAATATATGCTGCTGTATGGTACTTATATATTCTTCGAACATATAATAAGGATGCAATATATCGCACCCTCAGTGGAAAAAAAGGATAAGTCGTCTTACGTTGAATTTTAGTTACCTATTAATATGATTGGAAAGAGGGACAAAAGCCGCATATGCTCATTTTTTTCAAATTTTTATCATTAATCTTGACGGTTTTGAGTAAGATATCGTAATTTAAATTCCTTTACTTACTTACTGATATTTCAACAATTTTTTTGCTCTCCTATAAAATTGCAATTTTCATCTTATGCCTTTTTTCCACTGAAGGTGCGATATAATGGTATATTTTATTATGAAAATACCTAGCCGACAAACGAGCTGTCGATACACCTGATGGCAAGTGGCTATCGTCGTCCATGGACATTGGACATACCACCAAAGGCATCACTGATGCGTTGCCAGCTAAGAAAGAGAGAAGTAAAAGAAAGAAAGATAACTTTAATATACTTGTAATTAGTGCAATAAAATATTAAAAACAAAGAAGAAAACTTATTTTAAAAGAAAATAATCACAAACCAGTTTTAAATTTATATTATTGAAAATCTAAATTACCTAATGAGAGTTCACCCATAACTTTTACTAAATATGTATGTATGGCTAGCTTCTACCCATTAATGGCCCACTACCGGGCACGGGTCTCTCCTCTTGAGGAGGCCTAGAGCATACTCCACCACGCCGCTCCAGTGCGGATTGGTGGAGGATATGCTACAGGTATATTTATGAATACTACAGAATATGTATGTATATACTACAGTTATATTTGTAGTAAGTTAAGGAATTGTTTTTATTTGTTGTTGCGTCAATTTATTATTTTACCTTTGAGGACTAGATAGAGTTCACTGTCACTCTTAGAAATCATAAGCTGAGCAGCAAAATAGTTAGGGATGTAGATAATTATAGCGCCGCCGTCATCATAACGCTAATTAACTCTTTGACAAATTCAAATATTTTCAAACACGAACTTACTTATTATGGTTAAGACATCAGAATCAATTATTATTCTCCAACCGAACTTATCTTCGGAGTTATTTATCATTATGATCTCGATCACAAAAAGAGGATGTTTCAGAATAACTTATTTAAAGGGTGCAGAGGATTGTGGGCTTTATTAGGAGGGAGGTAAACGTACGTCCCGAGTAAAATTAAAGCTCGATGCTTGGAGCGATTTCGATTTGGGATACATGAATGCGTGCAAAGGATTTGGACTGTTTACGACTTCGTGGGTGGTTGTAGGCGTGGCATCTTCCATCCTTCTTACACCTGAAGATCCTGGGCATCGCTCTCTCACCCAAGCCGCTCCCACAGGACCTTCTTGTTAAGACATTTTTTGCTCCTCACAGCTCGCTTTATGAAACGGTCAGACAGGCAAATATTTACTCACGCTTTTGAAAATCTTGTAATCACATACAGTCGTGAAAGGTATCTTCAATCACTGCTGAGTTGCTAATTGTGTTTAAGCCACCATACTTATGGTCTATTATAGTAGTTCCGCTGTTGTGAAGGCTTACGAAAATCGTGGTAGGCTTTTGCATGCTATATTATGGCTGGATTCTCTAAAACATCTTCTATTGCTTAAAGCAAAAGATATTAATTATTGTGGTTTTTCATCAAATAAAAGTATGTATTGTCTTAATTGAATTGTATTACGAGTACCCACGAGCTACCTATTTAACGCGATATTTAACGTGGATCAACTCACTCAGAGCTAGAGCAAGTCGTCTATAGTAAAAAATCAATTTTGTCCGCGATCGGTAGGTAACGTAAGATAGCTACGTAATGTATGTAACCTATGGATGACCATGTCAGCCACCTGGTACCTGGTAGTTCTCTAGCACCTGGTCATCCATGTCCCATGGAACAACATGTGTGGATCGTAGTTTTTCCTATTGTTCCTACCCCCCCGAACTCATTACCTACCCACGTAAGATGACCGCTAGTGGTAAAATTTTTTAAGCGCTTCCATGCTCCAGAAAGCACTCGGATAAAGATTAATTATGGATTCATTTTGTAATCGTTATATCAAATTTTCGTTAGGCCATGGACATTGCGTGACAAAAAATACTCTCACATTTTGTCCTCTGACTAATCCTTCCCTTGAATGTACTAAAGTTAAGAACTTTAGGTCTCCTTAGTTACAAAGATGAATATGATTTGCAGAACATTGCTCACGGATTGACGCTATCATACCTACTATATGCTTATTAGGTAGGTACTTCTACTTTTAACTTTTAGTTATAATTCTGATATCATTTCTTCAATTATGATGATGCACGGTACCTCCCTCCTAGCATAAAGATATTAAGCATATTATTGTATTCTTATGAATGATTTCAGATAATTAAAAATATATCTAACATAATAATTACCGCCGTCGCCTTGAAGAATTCAGACCTAAGTATTAAAACTTACCCAAATGTTACCTATAAGTACGAATTGTACTAGAAAATGTCTTTTTTTGAATAATTAATTAATTAAAAAAGGTATTTATTAAATACGTTTTTATATTTAACAAACATGTGGGAAGTTCATTTATTATCATCGAATTATTTATTTTATTACTTAGTTAATAAAACAGTAAACACTTGAATACAAAAATCAACCTACTTATGTTTTTTTACGCACCTAACCCTTACTGTAACCGCACAGCTATTACACTTAACAATTTCAAGGGGTAAAAGAATGACTCACTTCAAATAATGGTATGAATCACCATCCCATTAACCGCTACTTTTAACGATAACTCGATAAAATGCTACAAAAATGTCGATAATGAAACGATTGTGTCTGTAATACCCGACAATTTCATAGAAGCCGCAATGAAACATTCTCATCTCACGAAGATTTAAAACCCGAGTATTATATGAAATAAATAAAACAATTCATTGTCGAAACGTAAACAATGGCTAATGGTCGGAGTGCTTCTGCTCAGAATATTTAACGTGAAGTTCTTTTCGAGCCGCCCGCGCTGGCGCTTGCAGGACAATAGCGATTATTTAGCTAACGTGCAGACAAAACAAAAACACTGCTCCCCGACATTACACCATAGTGAAAAAAATGACAGCGACACTCGGGGAAAGTTAACAAGCGCACAAAAGTTGTGGCTAAAGATTTTAAGATAACGCAAATACGCATTTTAAAAGCATGCGGTGTCCTGTACGGTACCTTTTTGTGATATGCGTCCACATTGTGCAGTAAGCGCATTATGTACAGTTACTTTTGTAAAAATGACCCCGAACCAGCTAATCCTTTTCGGTACTTCACTTGAAAAATGTTGCTCTTATTTTAGTCGTGGAAAATTACACTCGCATTTTTCTACGCAGCTTTTAACTATTGCTGTCGTACTATTTAAGACATAGCCTAAAAAGGGTTAAATAAAACCAAATCAAAGCTCGTATTAGTGTATATTTTGAAAGGTATTTTATGTATTTATTTGGAATGGTGTTAACTTGGTCGAATTTCGACCTTAACTAGTCATTATTGAAAATTAAAGGAAAATGCTCTCTTTTTTTTTAATTTATTTAGTACACACAAATAATTAAAAGAATAATTACAATAGTAAATTTAGTACTAGGGCACTGCTTATTCCATGGAGGAATCTCTTCCAGCAGACCCATAAAGAGGAGAATTTCATTAGTCAGGCAAACTCAGTGTGCACTTTGTAAATATTATGTGTCTCTTATTGTGTTTCTCAATTTTATTGATTAATAGATGAAACTTCAATAGCTAAGCAACCAAACAAAAAATCGATTGACAATCACAATAAATAAGAAATAATCAATTGGTCACATTAATTAGCGCTGGTTTAAAAACCTGTCCGCTTGGGAAAATGGATTGAAAACCTACTTGCGCCTATCACTTTGCAATCACCAGGCATTTAAAATTAATGGTCGTCCCAAAAATTAGGCAGGTACTTGCCGTGTGACAAAAAAATGCGGTTTGACTGTTCACAACTCAGGGTTAGTAAAAATGGAAAAGTTAGAACCTCTCACTTTCATTATTAAACAATGCCTCAATAAGTCATAGAGTCTTAGAAGAGAAAACTTTTCCTGATATTCGACCGTACTTACCTCCAATGATTCTAACTTCTTAACTTGTAAACAATTAGGAAAACATCGATAGCGCGATTCAGGGATAAGGTGTTAATCACCATTAATATATTTGATTGTACATATCTATTGTATTTGTCATTAGTGTGATGTGCCTTTACGTGAGACTATGGCCTTGTTCCTTCTCATTCTTTGAGAACCCCGACTCCAAGAGTGGGAGTCATGAGTAGTAGGTAATGACTGCTGATGATACATTCAATTATATAACGTATAATTGAATATTGAATATAAGGTACGTAATTACATTAAACTTCTAAAGGAGAATGCCCATTTAGTATGGAGAAATGTACTGACTTTAACATTTTTATGTCTTGATAAAAATACCTTTATTTGATTATGTTATCTTAATAAATTATGCATACTAACTTTAGTCAATGATAATATTAGGAAATAAGAGATATTAAACAAAACTAATTTGTATTTAGGTTATAGTAAACTCACAGTAATATGGACTCTATTCGGGTGTATTAAAGTGGATTGCGTATGTAATGTCGATCTTTTAAGTTTCAAATTCATTTGACAGTCCCCAAACACCATGAAGTTTGTAATGTATTATAATCACAGAACACTATTACTCCTGGCTGATTATAATAATTTTTTATAAAAAAAAATTCATTTGACAGTCCCCTTACGTCATCTAGTTTGTTGTCATGGATATATTATACTATAACTGTTGTGTCATAATTATAATCGAATCAATGCTACCTATTGGCCCGAAGGTTCTTAAAAGATTCCTGATTGGCCCTTATCCAAACATAAATGGCCCAATGGTTTTATTTTGTAAAACGGAAGTAAAGTTACTTATTAATTTCAGAAAATTATTCCCAATAAGGATTTTTTAGGAAATAGGGTAAAATACTTGAAATATTTTAATTTTATTTTTTGTCCAAAAATCATTGTGACACAATTATTTTTTTAAGAGTACTGGCTATGGGCATTCTCCTTTGCTAATTAAAACCCAACCTAATTACAGTATCGAAGGTTTTATGAATGCGGTTAACTTCTTCAGATAAAGGTGCCGAGGATGGCGCTAGCCGCTTCGTCACTATTTTGGGCTTTTGTAACCAAAGTAAGCGCCACAATAAAAAAATACCGACGGAAGTAAGCTCACAAAGCGAATGCCAACGAGCAAAAACTGGACAAAAAAACTGCATTATGCGATCAAGTGGGAGGCTTCGACCGCTCTTGTAAAATTTATAACAGCTCTATTTTGTTTACCTGCTGGACTCCGCTTTATATTGTCCTGTAATTGGAGGCATTTGACGATGAGTTATTAATTTATTGACCGTAGTTTCGCCTTAGTTTTTATGGAAGTGCTAAAACGTTCGTCATCCCCGGCCTTTGTTGACAGACGCTTGTGCAAGAATCTCTTTTGGTTTTATTTACAAACGAAGAAGGTATTTAGTGTTTGCTTTTAAGTCTAAATATTTATGGAGTTAATTAACGATCTTTTATATGTCGCGAGTTATAAAGGTTATTGTGGACTGATCAATAAAATACATTATAAGCGAAGTAGTTCACATGGTCCAATTGATTTAATAGTTACCCGATGATTGTAATTGATAAGCAGCGATAGCCTTGTATTTTAAATTTGAATCTCCTGAACGGAGGAAATTGACATCTTTAATATTTAATATGGGAAATCTACGTGATGCCTGAATTAATCTTTGTAAATCAGAGTCTTTTATATTGATATCAAAAGTATTTGATGATAACCCACACTTTGCCAGCAGATTTTCGGGTAGACCCGAAAAATTGTGAATTGAAAAACAATAAATGGCCACCTGATTGTGAGAGATCACCATTGACCATGAATACCACAGCGAAGCTCATTTACCATTTCGCAATATGTATTGCATAGTGATATACTCGTATAGGCAGACAAGTAAAGAATTACCATAAACGGGGTGGTCACCATTGCACAGTTTTTTAAGCGTAAGACGATTAAGATTACTTGCGCTTAAGGCTATCCTTCAAATGTATAGAGCGAGGGGTCCCAGGTTCAATTCCCGAAGCAGACATTAATGTGTTTGTTGTCGCGTCGCGTTTTTTTGTAATCTGGTGTGTCCGTAGTGTCAAGTGTCCAATGTCCATGCCTCCCGAAATATTTAACCCTAGTGCGGGATTGTGACTATGACAACGTTTGTCATAAAACATATTTACGCCTAACAATAGGTAGGCATTTAGTAGGCACACAGTAACATACATTAACGCCCCAACTCAGAGTCACTAACGGTTACTTAAAACGCTCCTTAGTACTGAATTTGTATGATGACTCTGTACTAAGGAGCGATTAAAGTAACCGTTAGTAACTCTGAGTTGGGATGTAAGTAATCTATACTACTCGTAATATTATAAAGAGGAAAGATTTGATTGTTTGCATTGAATAGGCTCCGAAACTACCGAACCGATTTGAAAAATTCTTTCACTGTTGGGAAGCTACACTATTCCCGGGTGACATAGGCTATATTATATTTTAATTATTTTTACTATTTTTCCCGAAGCAAAGCGAGGGTAATTTCCTAGTGTATTAATATAATAGTTTTTGTAATACTTCCTGTAATACTTTATGTAATACTGCTTTATGAGCAAGTGTTCATAATATCTTATTTACTGATATAACGTTCGGAAATTCTTCTTTTGCATCTGTGGTTGTTACAGACCTTCTCGTACCATACGGAACACGGCGGGTGACTAGGCCCGAGTAAACACAGGTATCCCATAACTGTTCCCGGTACTGTGGATGCATTCGATCTCTATTTTAATATTATACATTTAATCAAAAGGTTACAAAAATAACACACTTAATTAATTTACATATTGAGTTTTGAAAAAATATAACAAAATAATGATTTTAATCATTAACTTTTAGCGTTGCGAATTTATACATATCGTCACCATACGTTGAGGTCTACTATAGTACTGATTGAATTTTAAAAGCACAAGTAGAATTAGGTACCAGTTAAGTACTCGTAATTTCGACTACTTTTTTCGTACTACTCTTTGTACAACTGGTCATAATTATAATCGATTACCACTGCTGGTCAGTGGTCACCGCCGCTGCGCCGGCTACTGAGATTCTTCTTATCAAAAGCATCAACAATAAGTTGACAGGTCTTTTGGAAGATAACCCGACTTTAGACATTTTCACGATCAGATTTTATAGAGCATCGATTCAGGAATTATCCTATTCAAAAATTCTTAGTGATCGTACCATTATAATAGTTAAGGTCAAGTTGTAAATCCTAACAGGGAGTACCTTTGAACTTCACAGCCGCCTATCACCAGTGTTTCTTTTGGAATTTGTGCCTTCACTAAATGATTATTCTCGTTGTTTTATTTTCGTCTGGGCTTCCAATCGAAACGTTAAAACATTATTACGAGTTTTGTACGTCGTATCGCTCCTACCTCCACACGATGATTGCGTTGTATGATTGTTTATATTACTCTGGACTAAGGTATAGTATAAAAATGTAAGGAAATAATGCATGTTATAATTACCTGCGGTAGGGTATTATAAAGCAAACGTTGAAAGTATATAATATCAGTCTAGATTATGTAAGACTCGCATTACCTACATAGAAAAAAAATGTTTTGAAAAAATAATCTAACAACGTTATGCTCAAAACAGTCGAGTTCGAATCAAAATATTTAGGACAGAGCTCGACCGTACTGTAAATATATATTTAGAAAAAAACTACGCTACACTAGGATTCCCTATGCCGTGGGTGCCATGAACTAGAATAAAAATTCAACTCATTTAAATTTCCGCTTCGCTAGGAATCGAACCCAGGAACCTTGGAATAGCGCTGCCGTGGCGCGGCGCGGTCTGCCGTGGTAACCATTACAACCCGTCTAAGGTTGTCATATCGAGAAATGTTCTTATTTCTATACATTTAAAATGACTGAATTTCGTTTTTTTTTATCCTTAAATTCTAAAAATTAAATTAAAAAATTATATTCTAAACCAACTTGGAGATAATAGAAAAGTGAATTTCACGTATTTTCTTTCATTCTTAAAATCGCTAATTATAGTAATTTTGCATGTAAATGTATTATAAATCATTTAAGTCGCCACCCGCGACCACCATTCAATCAATGTTACCCTTTCCATCGCGCCGATGAAAACCTTTCGATAAAAATTATTGTCTAACGATACATCTAGCTAGAGGCTTTTAGGATTTGTTAGCCACATAGAAAAAAGGAATTTTTATCGGATCTGTCTGTCTGTCTTTGTCTATGAATAGTTATATTATGAATATTATTATTAACTTTGTTATTTCCGTGAAGTCTGACTACCTGACTGATAAGCTACCTATGGCAATTGGTACCTAAAGCTGGCCATACACGATCAAGTTTACTTGTCAAGTTTGCAGCGGACTTGATGCATTTGAATGATGCATTGATGCATTGCATGCTTGATGCATTGATGCTATATAGTGCAGTCATTGAAGCATTATTGCTCCGAATTTTTTTACTGTGAACCGATTTGCGTGAAAATTTGGAATTAGGTTCATCTTACCCTTAACTTCAAAAGTGAAAATGATTTAAACTCCGCACTCACCCTGGGGGTGGTTGCCACCCCTTCTCGGGGGTGGACATTTTTTTTTTCAAAATAACCTCGGATATCGATAGAAGGGCTAATTTTAAGCTAAAAATCACCTATAAAGTTTTTCGAAAAATCCAATACTTTTCAAGTTATTGGCAATTGAAAAATCACAATTTTTTCACGTTTTTCATCGGTCTTTTGCAAATATCTCCAAAAATATATGTTTTATCGAAAATTTTATAAGAACCAAAATTGTAGCAGATAAAAAAACGAACAATTTAGTTTTTTTTAAATCATTCTAAGTGCAATATTAAGCTAGATATTGAAGATCAAAGCCGTTTTTTATTTTGTCTGAAATTTAATCTATGTGTTCAATGCCATCTAGCGGCGAACAGATGCATTTTATGCATTCTGCCATAAAGAAAGTTTTTGTATTGCTTGAAATAATCTTTAAAATGAGCACTGTTAAAGGTCTTTTGCACGTAAAATAAGTGAGCTGTATAGAAAATAAGAAGACCATTTAATATTTTTTCTTTTAAATCAATGGGTTTCATAAGTGCCATTTCCGCCAAAATGAAAATTAATCGTATTCTGCCTAGAAATAACTTTATTATGAAGAGTTTGATAGATTGTATCAGTTTGGCTGCTTCAGGACACATATTTTTTTAAAAAAATCAAGATTTAAAAAAAAAACAAAATTTCAAATTTACAAATAAAACACCTTTTTTTCATAATATCTCAAAAATGACGACAGATACGTAAAAAAGTGTAGGAATGAAAAATTTAGGTATTTTTTTGACAAACAATTTGGTTTTTTTTTTATTTCTGTCAAACAAAAATTGACGGAGATATGATTGTTTAAAGAGCGCGCGGCAGCGCAATCACAGTCTCTCTTAAGCCCTTTAACCCTTCACCGTTTTAAAAAAAGGTTTTTTACTATATATTGCAATGAAGAATGTTGTAGCTCTGTTAATTACCTTTAAAATGGTTTATTATAAATTGTGATAGCACGAAAATTGAAGGAGTTATGGTCCAAAAACTTATCATATTTTTTTCTACTCAGTAACTGAAAATTTCGGAGTGTGAATATTTGGAGCAAGTTTTCTCAAAGCTGCTACAAAAAACACTGCTGTAAAATTGTCATCGCTAGTTCCAACCGTTGGTGCCATAGATGAGCATACCAAGAGAGTTTATCTGCAAACCCAGATTTGGCTTGGTAATAAAAACATTTGTCCAACGGATTGGGGGTGGATCATGAGTGACGGCTTATTGACTCCACTTAAGTCTGTAAATCCACCCGCACCACAAGAACTCCTAAAAATGATTTTTTGCAACTGCAAAAAAGGATGTGGAACGTCTTGCGGGTGCAGAAGAGTTGGCCTATTCTGTAATACTACATGCGGAACGTGCAGTGGAGATAATTGCCAAAATAGCCCATTAATTCAACCAGATATTAATTGTGACAGCGACTCCGACATTGAGTAATGAAAAATAATATATTTTAATAATCTGGTACGATGTATTTTATGTAGTATTTTATGTAATTTGTAAATATTTTATTCAATAAATGGCAATTTTTTACTCTATAATTAAATTATTTTTAAATATGTAATCATATATATTTACTGTTTTAATTTAGGGGTAGTTTTAAGGGTAGCAAAGTTGAAGGTTATGATAATCACTTTCGAGAGTGTAGAATAATATTTAAATCCTTTTCATTTAATAAAAAAAAATTTTAACAATTTTTTATCAAGGGGTTGTTTTTAAGGGTTGAAAGGGGGTTAAAAATTTGACTATTATTATAGAGAACAAAATAATACTTACTCTACACTTACATCTTTTTATGTCATACCAAAGTATTTTTTTGTGATTTTTTTTAATTTAGGGGTTGTTAGCAAGGGTTGTAAGAATTTCAAAGGGTTGAAAATGATTTTAATATGAGGTAATTGTGTTAGAAAACACTTTACAATTTCAAAACTTACTATTACACATGTTTTCTAGCGATAAAATGGCTCAATGTTAATTTTTCCATTAAGGGGTTGTTTACACCCCTTAAAAATAATTTGCGGAGTTCAGATTATTTTCACTTTTGAAGTTAAGGGTTAGATAAGCCTAATTCCAAAATTTCATGCAAATCGGTTCACAGTAAAAAAATTCGGAGGTAACACCGTATTTTTCGCTTCAATGACTGCACTAATATATGAAATGTGTGTGTATACCTAATTATGTATTCTGTGCTATTGTGACATGTAAAGGCGATCCCCAATTTTCGGCCTCGAACCATATGTAATCTGTGCTAGAACATCGGACTAGACAAGAGTAAACTATATACCAAAAAATTCGTCTTATTTATAAGATAAACATATTTAAATCTTAGCTTCAGCTGCTCTTGCCAAATGAACAAAATAATGCAAAAAGTTTTCACAGTATTTACCTCATTACATACGATTTTATAATCGATTGAATCGATTGATAATGATCGATTGATGGAACATAATAATATATTTTATGTATTATTTAGTGATTATAATTATAATATTAATTTATTTTTTACATATTTTCGTATTCCATATAAATCAAAACTATGTAATATATTATAATTACCATTCAATCGTTACGCTAATTTTATTAAATTACATTTCGAATATTTTGACATCGATTAATCGATTGACAACAAAGATGATGTAATCCCTAATAATGTCATTTTGGTAACCATAGTATTTATAAATAACACCACTGTATTGTCATATTTGTCATCGATCTTTCATCTTTCTACGCGTGTTCTTGTATATTTTTGCTATCAAATATTTTCAGCGTATTTGGAGTCCTATTTACTATTAAAACTCATCGACACGTACACAGTGATTTTAATTTTCTATTGTATTCGCTTTCGTACTTGTGTTTTGGTGAATGTGTTTCGCAGTTTCGCTACAATTTCTTGCAAACCAATACTATATGAATATGGTCTCCTTAATCGCCTGTTTTGTGACTGACAAAGGTTCAGAATAAGTCCTGAACACTGGATAACGTACCCTATACATCTTTAGAAGATCAGGAAGTTGCTGTGGCCATACTTACAATGAGTATATTATGGTATCTTGATTGGGCAAGGTACTAACGAAATATAACGCCTCCTGCACAACTACACGAAATATTAATATATTATAATGATAACTAATAAAATCTCTTGAAATATGCAATAGCTTTTATTATACAACCTTTTTATGACATTCGTTTTGGGTGAAAACCATTGAAGAAGTAGATATTATAATAGACACCAGCCAACGTAAGTGTAACATACATATTAAATAGCACTGTGACACGAGTATGACATAATCATAACCTATAATTAAGGTGATTCATTCTAGGATTTCCTTAGTTGGCCATTGCTGGCAGCCGTGAAAATTGGAGAAATTGAACTTTTTGCAATAATCTAATTAACAGCCAATTTCCAGTCTTGTCTACTTAGGCCTGAGTTTCTATGGAAACTGGGGTTCTCCTTTGCAATTAATAAAGAATAAAGAATAAAGAATTTAATTTTAATTTAAATGGGGAGGGGGTCCGAGAAATCTTACGTATCCTTACATGGGGGTAGGGGGATCAAAAATAGGCAAAATCGTCCTTACGTAATTAAGAAATGGCCCCCAACACGTTTGGTCTCTACAACGTCACATAATCAACCATACATACAAAGACTGATAAACACTAGCTGTAGGTACCTAATTCTTATAATTACGTACACAAAATAATAACCACAATACTCAATACTAGGCTAATAAGATGTGTATTTTGAGTATAAAAAATTTAAAATGCTTGAGTAGCGTGGTGAGTGTAAAATGTTTGTAATATTGAGTAGTGAGTTCAAGATCTCTATGGCACCTGTAGACGAATGTGCCATTTACATTGTAATGCTCGCGCAGCCTCCAACCTGTTCGATTAGGAGGGGAATGCCGTCTGCATACTTACTAACTCGCCTTAACAGATAAATCTATTGTAATTGACTAATTGTAAATTAATAAATATCGGTAATGGAGAAAAGTACATTTCTATTACAATTTAATTTTATCATTCAAAACTACGTATAAAAGTCAATGCGAAATAAAAATCGAGCATGGCTTACATTGCAGCTAGGCTTCAGATAAAACCTACACATTGTCTATGGTGTCCTAGGTGTAACAGTAAAATAACATCGGTACACACAAATACGTGATTGATTCCGGCGCGGGGCGGTGCGGGGTGAGGGGGGTAAGGGGGGCAAGGGGGAGGGAGGGGGGGTGCAGCGCGGCAGTGACCGGTGCAGCCAGGTGCGTGCGGCCATCGACACCATAAAATTAATAACCCGTCGAGCCTCCTAACCAATGCACTCTTGAGCCTCATGCGCACTTCACACATGATGCATTCGAAAACACGCGCTTCAACTACTTTTATTCACTTCCCACCAAAAGCTTCATTACTCTGTGCACCTGTTGCTGCTGACGACCTCCGAGTTACCAAGTTTTGTAGCTCAGTCGGTTGGTACCATGTTGGTAGGTACTTTGATTATAAGCGACGTATTTTTTCTAAGTAATCGATTAAGACGATGTTTACATTTTTAAATTATTCATATTCAAAGATGTTTTTTTTTCAATTTGTCAGTGTCAGTTCTTTGGTATGCACATATTATTTAAATTTAAATACTAGCTGTTGCAGCTTCGCACACGGAAATAATTTGCAATAAAATATTTTCTATCATATCTTTCAATTTGGATCAAATGACTATTAAAAAATAGGGGTTGGTTTTTAGAAGGTTTGATAGAAGAGTGAAAATTTAGGGTTGTATGTATTTTTAATGCCACATTACAAAAAATTTCGTCAAAAAATTAAAAAAAAAATTTAAGGGTGAACAACCCTTATCACTTAGGGGTATGGAAAATAGATAGTAGCCGATTCTCAGACCTACTGAATACACATATAAAATTTGGTAAAAATCGGTAAAGCCGTTTTGGAGGAGTACGGTCAGGGCCGTAGCTAGAGTCGAATTTGAGGTAGGGCAGCATTGGTTACAGGTAGGGCAGAAGTAAAAAATTATCATAATTTTATTGATCTGCTCCGAAGCACGGGCTCCTAAATCGTGATTGATTTATCGTGTATGTCACTGACGGCTAGGTAGGGATGGACATTGAAAAAAACATCGATGTTTTTTTCGATGCAATGCATCGCATAGTGGCGTCGATGTTGCATCGATATTTCCATAAATCGATTGTTTTTATTTTTACTGGCGTTGAGACTAAAAAAATTTCATCGGCAGTGAATTTGATGTCCAAAAAACTAAGGAAACACTTTTCTTCTTTAGGTTTGCCTCTTCAATGCATCGAATAAAAAACATCGATGCTTACTCAATGTTGACGTATTAAAAAAACAATGGATTGAATCGATGTTTCCAAACTTTATATCGAGTGTTTTTAAAAAATCGATGTATAGCTACATAGATATATCGTGCATCCCTACCGCTAGGTCAGTGATGTACATTCAATACCTATTCGTAGACAAATAATTTCTGTGATAGAACATGGGCATAGATCTAAGAACTATTAAATCCTCAATGATGAAGAACAAGGGAACAAGATGGTTGAACTTCCAGATTTGGATGTAGAGATCCACGTCTGCGTGAGAGTGAGGTACTTAATAATTAATTGTTAGGTGGGGTGATACGAGTAAATAGATACGACCAAAAATACCATTTAGGTCATATTGTTTGTGCAAACTTATTATAATAATTAACCTAATTAACATAATAATAAAAATATTTAAAACAGCTGAATTCTACGATTCGCTATGTTATTAAAAATGCGAAGAACTTCGTTCAGATCAACTGATTTTGTTCTTTTTTTTCAAAGGTTAGAAATACCTTACCAGCTATTCTCTCGTGAGTCGTGACACATTGACAGCCTTTGAGGCCTATTGATATTAAATGATATTAAATGTTACTGGATTACAGTAAAAGTTGAAAACGTAGATTCGCACACTGCAGTGCCTATATCCTATGGTCACCACACTCTACGTTTATTTTAGTTTAAATAAAAGGGAACTCCCCGTACCCAATAATACCCCGTGCAATATAGCCCATATTGCAATCTATGGTGTCTGCATCACAGATAGTATAATTATCTATACTAATATTATAAAGAGGAAAGATTTGATTATTAGAATTGAATAGGCTCCGAGACTACCGAACCGATTTGAACAGAAAATGTGAAGAGGCAAATAAATATACAAAAAAAAGGTTACTTTTATAATTTATTTTGTAATAATTACAATCGTCCCAAGAAAATGTGGGAAGTAATCAACAATTTAGCGAAGAATAAGATTAAGGACAGCTGTGCTCCTCCGAAATTAATAACGAACACCGGACATATCATAGAAGGTAACGCAATCTGTCAAACTTTTAATGATTTTTTCATAAAAGTTGGCCAAGATCTGGCGCATACAATACCAAATGTATATCACGTTAACACAGGTAACACCTTGATGTACGATCCAGAACATAAATACAATATAACGCTAAGTGAATTTGCTCCATGTAGCGTACACGAAGTATCAAAAATTATCGATAACTTGGACAGCAACACTAGTACCGGGTTGGATGGCATAAGTACTAAAACGATAAAATGCATAAAAAATGCTATTCTTGAGCGTCTTACAAAGTGTATAAACTCTTGTTTGGTGCGAGGAGTTTTCCCCGACACACTAAAAATTGCAAAAGTTAGTCCCATACATAAGTCCGGGGTCAAAACTGACCCAAGTAATTGCAGTGCAGACCAGTGTCAGTGCTGCCCGTCTTATCAAAAATATTTGAGCGAATAATATATAATCGTTTATATGCCTATCTAAATAGTAAACAAGTTTTGATTGAACAGCAATACGGTTTTCGGCCCAAGTCGAGTACACTTACAGCTGCAATAGATTTAATAACAAAAATAAAAACTCACATTGATCAAAAAAACATTGCCGTAGGGATATTTATAGACATAAAAAAAGCTTTCGATACAATAAGCCATCAGAAGCTTATAGAAAAATTACATAACATAGGTGTAAGAGGTAATTGCCTAAAAATGTTCTCCTCGTACCTAGAAAATCGACGCCAAGTTGTAAAAATAGATAAATTCACCAGCACTCCCCAAATAGTAACATGTGGTATTCCGCAAGGTTCGATTATCGGGCCTTTAATGTTTCTGATTTATATAAATAATATAAACCAAATAGGACTAACAGGATACTTAACTCTATACGCGGATGACACGTGTCTTTTTTATTTTGGCACATCCTTAAGTGATATAATTTCTAACGCTCAAAAAGACCTTGATGTGCTCAGTGAGTGGCTAAAATATAATCTTTTGACTATTAACACATCAAAAACGTCATTTATGATTTTTAAATCAAAAAATAAACCGATACCGCAGTTTACACCACCTACAATAAATAATGATGTCATTTTGCAGTCTCATAAAGAAAAATATCTTGGTTTATGGATAGATGATAAGCTTACTTGGAAACCACATATTGAGCATATAAAAACTAAGCTTATTTCAATATCAGGAGCATTACACAGGATAGCCAATTTCATTCCTACTAAAATTCGACACATTATATACAATTCCTTGGTAAAATCACACCTTCAACATTTAATTGAAATATGGGGATCGGCTGCTGTTACACATTTAAATTCATTACAAAGAACTCAAAACAAAATTATTAAAACCTTATTTCGTTATCATTACTTGACTCCAACCTTATCTTTATATAAAAAAAACCAAATTACTAAATCTGAAACAATTGTACGTTTATTTTACTTGTATTTTAATTAAAAATATTATTACCAATTCCATTAAGTCACATACACAACTAAACATAAAAGAAAGTACACACAATTTACGAAATAAAAACAAAATTCAGTTAGCGAATGTAAGAACAACATACGGGCGGAAAACTATACTTTATGAAGGAGCACAGCTGTACAATAAGCTACCGAGCGACGTAAAAGATTGTAGAAGCTTACATTTGTACAAAATTAAGCTTAGAAAGTACTTATGTAAAAAAGGAACATAATGTCATTTACCTAATTTACCTTCTACCTTCTTACCATCTATCGTTCCCTTAAAACATTTTACCATCCTGAGAACTCAAAATCATATTATTTTTTGTTATTATTTTTAATATTATCACGCCTTTCCTTTATGCATGCCCAGAGGTTAAAAGAAATTATGTACTTTTTATGTTTAATAACCTTGTATCTCATTATAAGTAAAACTTTATGTTTTTTATGAGAAATAAAGATCTTTGAACCTATTTGAAAAATTCTTTCACTGTTAGGAAGCTACACTATCCCCGGGTGACATAGGCTTTATTATATTTTTTTACTATTTTTCCCGAAGCGAAGCTAGATTTCCTCACAGATTTCCTAGTCTTAAATAAACCCATCGCTATCATCGAAACCATGCGATGGCGCTTCAAATGCCATCTATACACAGGACAAAGAATTATTATAACATGAATCACTACAATTTTTTTTATCTCAAACAGTGGACAAAAAATTTAATTATAATAATTAATCTTAGTTTTTCGTATTTTTAAGGTAGGGCATTGGGATTTCAAGGTAGGGCATTGCCCCACAATGCCCCCCCCTAGCTACGGCCCTGAGTACGGTAACTGACATTGTGACATGGAAATTTTATATATTAGATTTTTTAAGGAAATATTTTAATCACCTGAGTTTAATCATGGAAACTTGTAGGATTTAGTTTGTTAAACCTTATTGTGCCTATATTTTACTGGCTGCCACTTTTAGAACTGTTATATAATTAAGTATTTATAGTTTTGATATTATTAGTATGATTACCTACTGAGTAAATACCCATGTATTTTTGTATTGTTTCCAATCATGTTACGATAATCTAAGCATTATGAACTAAAATAAATGTGTCTCAAATATGTTTCACAACGTATTAAAGACACATAAACATTATAGGTACAACTAAAGACATCCGACAATAAAAAAATATTATTTATTCTGAACAAGAGCAGTCCTATAGACACAGACCGCTGTTAATAACTAGGTACCTACCTACATTTATCGCACTAAAACCACTGTTAAAAAGTTGTATGATCTGTTAGGTGATAACCAAAAAACCTAAGTCTACAGAGCCGACTCTACAAGCTTTGATTTTGGAAACTCAACACTGACCAAAAAGTATAGGCCGCCCGGCAGTCTCACAGCCGTCGTTGCAAAGACATACTATAAGTAGTAAAAAATTAAGTTTTTTTAAATGGATATAATTATACTTTTTGCTGATATGCCTACTTTGTATTTTCTAGGGCTTGGGGACCTACCAAAGACTTGATTTTATATACACAAGGATTTAATATTTTATTATTGAACCTGAACAAATCCTAAATTGTAAACAAAATAACAGCTTTAGATATAAGACATCGGGCAGTGCCCTAGCACGAGTCCTAGCACAAACCAATTCTTGTTTTCATTAAGTTTTCAATAATGATTTTCGACCACTGAGATAGCATTCTTTTCTTCCAATACCCCAATGGCCCTAATTGACTAATGACGTCTTGAGCCTTAAGTTTTTTTATATGCATTTTTTAATTGCATGACTCGTTGTAAACTTTATGCTTTTTCTTGTGGATACTTATCAATTTAACATTTAATGTTCTTTCTGGTTTACTTCTCAGAAAGTTGCAATATGGCCAGCGTTCATGTACAAATCTACCGTGTAAATAATTAAAAATATAATCTATTTGAACCAGAAATATTCAGAACAAAGCAAGTTACCTAAATAGTTGGTAAGTACAAATGTTTGTATTTATTTAACTTTTCCCGGTAATTTTTATTTTAAAAATGTTTTATAATTGCAATTCTTATCACAAGAAAGTAAATATATAATTTTTCTTACCTTGTTTTGTTTACATAATTCGTCAGAAAATTAACTTTTCGTGTGGTCTCCCAGTCGTTAAAATTCGACCATAATTAATTATAACTTTAAGGAAAACATTCAACATTTTAAGTTGCATGTTTCAACATCTTTTTTCTACCTACAATGATACCATGCAGTTTTCTACTCCGTGTAAGTCCTGCGAATAAATGTATTCTAGAGTTATATAACTTTCATGTTTTCCAATCATTTATCTAGTACCTAATGAATCGTTACACCGCGAAAATTCAGGGAAATTAAGATATCCATTAACTCATCATTAATTTAATGGCCGCCTCTGCATCATTCAAGTAAATATACAATCATACATATACCTACCTACGATCGTTACAAAACGGCAAAATAACTCTTTAATAATATATTTAATAATAATCAGGTTAGGTACCTGACACAGGTACCTAAATCAGTCTGTTTGCTCCTTTTTAGGGTTCCGAAGAAAAATCGAAACCGTAATAGTTTCGTCATGTCCGTCCGTCTGTCCGAATAGATCCTTAGTACAAGAAAGCTGTTATTTGGCATGAAAATACATATAATTTATTAAAACTCCAAAATCGTAGAATAAAATATTGAAAAATATTTTTTCAAGAAACCTCCTGGAGATGATTTTTTTTTCGTCACGCACCCCATAGTGTGGGATTATCGTTGAAAAGGTTTTTTTTAATATCATGGATCTGCTAAAACCGTTTTTCTATTCAGGGGCCCATTTGCGAAATATTTGGCTTTAAAATGCCAGTTTTGCTTAGAGTCAAGAAAGTATCCTCCCCCATGCTAGCTAAACGGTTGGAGATGGACTAGTGAAAAAATTCTCAAAAATAGGTATGATGAATTTACAAGCAAAACTTTCATGGCTAGGTTGGCTTAAGAAGTTAATAAGTAATAGATAGTCGATAAACTTACACCTTCGGAACCATACATTGCGCGTGGCCTGATACGCACTTGGTCGGTTTTTATATCTAACCTTGATCACTTACTTGGACTCAGAAATTAATAAAATGTTTGAATTAACATAATAAATTTTATGCTGCATTGAAAAATGTACTTGGTAGTAAGAATAATAACTAATGTTTAATGTAACAAATCCTGGAAAATGTGCTAGTTTATTTAATATCGCTCCATTCGGCTGCATAGTAAAATAATGTTAAACGGTCAATATATCCCACCCGCGAAACCCTCCCGCTATTCGCGACACGCGACGAGCCAACTGGCTCCCTCAACAATACTTTTCTATCTTCTTTTTTGTACTACCGACCAGCAAGTTAAACCTTTATAAACATACGAACAATTTATCAAAAGGTATGACAATGGAATAATGGCCATTTTAGTTCCCACAAATTAAATTATCATTGGTCCTTTCAACTCGTTGTGCTTCATTCAGGGTTGATGTTAAATTTGTATTTAATAGCGGCGCGGCTCCGAGGCGCGGGCGGCGCGGGCGGAGGCCGGGGAGGCGCGGGACACGCAGGGCGCAGGCCCCAGACGGTGAGTCTGCCTGATAAAGGAGGATTTCATCCGCTCGATTTAGCATGAAATTGGAACACAAAGTGAATAAAGCCACAAGATTGTAAACATTATGAGGTTCCTCTTTTTTATTGCGTGGATTCGGCTTATTTACGTTTTTCTTTTTATTGGTCACTAGTGTCTGCTTCTAACTCCCTATTTATTACCTTGTTAACTCTAGTTAACGAACTGCTCGCTCAGGACCAATTCGATGGTTGCGATTCGGTTAATTGGAAGTTTATCGCTGTACCCCCGCAGACGTAATTGATTCGCGCTACGCGTTTACGAACGTATGGCTATTCGAACAGTAAATTGAAATTAAATTGGAGAAATTCCAAAACAGATACCTATTTAGAATGAAATATTTTAAAAGCTCGTAAAGTGGAGGCGAGTGTAAATCACGCGTGCGGTGCGTTCCCACGCGGCCGTGTGGCGTTCCTTCCACCGGAATGAATGACTCACTGAACTCGAAGCTCCATTTCCACAAGTCATAGTGCAATTAATAATATACGGCATCCTGTCGAATTATCTCTCGTCGTGGCAGGGGTCCGGGCGGCTTTAATTTACCACAATGGAAGTGGGTTCTGAGAAGCGTTGGCCGGCGAGGCGGGCCGATTCTTCGACGAAAACAAACAGAAAATAATTATCATAAAGATGAAGAGCGGCCGCTCAAGCCTCGCCGCTGCTAATGGGAGCCCACCTGGCAGCTCGGCGGCCGGCCGGCTCCCCTCGCCTCACACACGCGCATACACGCTTACACATTCCATTCGATGTAACCCATCCAGCGGAGTCATGCTCCCCGCTGTCCCCTCACCTAACTCTGCCCCGAGTACCCCGAGCGCCCCGCGCACTACCCTACATTTTCAGTTTACACAAAATGTGCTACACGTCGTGTAATTACAGTACAATGCTTAACTTATCAAGGATAATGCAACTGAAGTTATAAAAAAGAATTAAAATGGTAAGAATTAATGAGAAAAGATAGGTACCTACGTCCTACATGGTTATAATGAAATGTATTCTTAAATTACAAGTCTATGGATATGCGCCCTCATGGTGGGTCAACACGTCTTATTTTACGAGCTTTTACGAGTTCTACGAGCTAAAATCGTATTTTTAATCATACAAGACATTAATGTCATGAAATATTATGGACTATGGTCCTGCCATTCCATTGTAGGTAATATCTGGAGAACAGGGCCGGCCCGTCCATATAGGCGAACTAGGCGACCGCCTAGGGCGCTGGGATTCGGGGGGCGCAAATCGGCGGGGCCGATACTAAGAAATTTTTATTTTTATTTTAATTGATTAAAGATTTACACAGACAAAAATATTAAATATAATGTTATATCTTTATACTTAACGTGAATGACATGCAGAATAAAACTACCAAAGCTGTTCCAGAACCCTGTATATACCTAGCTGAAATAGTTTTTGTCATAGAGAATTTATAATTTAATGCAATAGAGTACTTATATGGAAAATTACAAACTACCGACTATTGCCTATAAGAAAAAGAATAATACCGCATAAAAATTAATAAAATTTGTGAAAATATCTAATTTTGTACCTAATTACAATTAGCTTACTGTCTTGTGACCGTATTTTTCTATTATAGATTATGACAATATTCTACAAGAAAGTCTAGTGAAGTTCTCAACTTCATCAAAGAGTCGATAATTTTTGAAACCAAATAATGTTATATGTATAATTTTATACCATCAGAAAGTAGAGATTTCAGCGAACAAAAAGCGTACCGACTTTTTTAAAAATCAGATATTTTGACGTGAGAATTTTCGATTGAAAATTAGGGTGCTTTTTCGATATTAATTCAAAATAAGGTGAAAAAAGAAATATTCTAAAAAAAATGACAATGTATTTGGGAAAAACTCTACTGTTCATCATGCATATCAATGATATGCTGGACATCGGGGATATCCATTGCTATGCTGATGACAGTACCGGTGACGCCCGCTATACAGGCCGAGAAAATCTTTCTCGGGTTTATTGAGGAGAAGAGGATAAAACTTGTGTCTGAAGTCGAGACATCTCTGGAGCGGGTCTCGGAATGAGGCAGACTAAATTTAGTCCAGTTCAACCCCGAGAAGACACAAGTTTGCGCGTTAACCGCTAAAAACCCCATTTGCCATAGCACCACAGTTCCAGAACATTCCTCTTAACATCTCTAAAAACATTGGGATCCTTGGTGTCGACATTTCGAATGAAGTTCAGTTTCGGGACCACTTGGTTAGTAAGGCCAAACTAGCCGCAAAGAAATTGGGAGTGCTCAATAGAGCTAAGCAGTACTTCACTCCTAAGAACAGGTTGATGCTCTATAAGGCGCAAATTCGACCACACATGGAGTACTGCACCCACCTTTAGGCCGGAGCCCCAGTTGGCCAAGTGGATCCTTTAAGCTATGACATGGGGTCCGTCAAGAAGCGGGTCTATCGTCATCTTCTTAGCCGGCAACGCGTTGGTGACGCCCCTGGTGTTGCTAATGTCCATGGGCGGTGGTGATCACTTACCATCAGGTGACCCGTCTGCTCGTTTGCCTGCTCTAAGCATAAAAAAAAGTTCATTTCATTCATTTTCAGTAGTATTTCAAAATTATTATTTTTATTGCCACACATACCTTTGAAGACCTAGAATTTCCTCCTATTTAAAAATGATTATTTATTTAATATGTATTAAAGTTAAAACCAGTTTGCACTAGATTAAACGCGTTTGACAAAATATCTAATTTTTGAAGTGAAACTTGTTTAGAATCGTTGTGATTTCAAACCGGATGCAACGGCAAAAACGACAGGTAAGAGACACAAATACAAAAATGTGTAGGAAAGAATGAGACAGAAATATACTCGGCAAGCATGCATATAATATAACTGCTAATTTCGTCGTTGAATCTAACTTCTCCGTAGCTCAATGGTCAGGACGTAGATACACAATACCTCATGCGCAGGTTCGCGTCTCTCAGTATTTCTTTTTTTTAGTTTTATTTTTATACTGTTTTTAAATACTTTCAAATGCTCTTTTAAATATTTTCAAAGAATTTATCAACAAAAAATAAGAATTTCATTTTCGTTGTTTAATATCTGTCGATCGACCGACCGATTATACAGACAGTAAAAATACTAAGTTGTATTCATAGATGGCGCGAGGAATAAGATAGAAGATTCGTTTTATTGCTAGATAGATGGCGCTAGCTGCTCATTTTACTCTTCATAATTATGTTAAGAAATGGCGTTAGTTACCACTGTTTTCTTTTTCTTATGTTCGTGGTTATCTTTTAAAAAGTGCTAAGTTTTATTCATAGATGGCGCGAGGAACAAGGTAGAAGATTCGATTTATTGCTTTTTCATCTCATTATCTTGAAACCAAAATTTTGGAAAGTTTCATTTCTACCACGTGTGAATTGCACACATTTTCTTTTTTAAATTCTTTTATTTAAAAAGTTTTATTTTATTTAAAATGGTCAGAATGAGAATTCAACAGATTTGTTCTAGTTCTAACAAAAGCACGCAGTCATCACAACCTAGCCTTAACTGGTGAAAACACATTCTAGTTAAAAAACGGTTAACACATTATTAGGTAAATTATCTTGTTTATGGTAATAAATTTTGATAAAAAATTACACACTTTATTTGTTTACTTTATTGTTTTGTTACAAAATTATTCTTAAGGGGGCGCGTTTTAGTTTTTAGCCTAGGGCGCCAGAAATGCTCGGGCCGGCACTGCTGGAGAAGTAGCACAGACTCTAACATAGAGCATCATTATTAAGTATTACCACAGAAGATATACTTAATAGTACTTATAATAAGGCATCATCATCAGATCTATGCAGCTTCTTATTGTGTCATTGCCAGGAAAACTTCAAGTCTTTTGACTTCTTATTCTATCTTATTTCACCACACCACTTCCCATCGCGGTGGCTCGCCTGCTCGCTTTTCACCTATAAATTGTCAGTTCGAAACTATCTTAATCGGCCTGAAATCTGGAACTTACGTTTTTTGAGCTTTTAAAGAAGTTTAAGTAAGTATAAATAATCTAAAATTTTAACAAAAAAAACCGACTTCAAATGAAGTACATCCTTTTCAATAACAATAAAAAAGAATCATCGAAGTCGGTTGGCGTGATATTGAGTTATTCGTCCATTTGTCGCGCACATACCTACTTAATGAAAATTTAAGACTTATATGGTTTTCTCATGGATGCCATTGTCAGATCTCGATAAAATTTAAGTGGGACCACATGGCAAGCACCAGCTTTGAATTAAAAAAAGAATCATCAAAATCGGTCCACCCAATCGAAAGTTCTGAGGCAGTAAACTTAAAAAAATACCGTCAAATTGAGAACCTCCTCCTTTTTTTGAAGTCGGTTAAAAATGTATACATATATATCTAAATGGAAATATATATTTCCATGACGAGAAAATTCGAAGCTGAAGGTACCTACTCAATAACTTAAGTCACGTAATAAAATTTCATTGTGGCCTTATTTAATTTTGATACAATACAAATATTGAGAAACGGATGAAACTGAATTTATTATACCGACTACCGTTTTTCAAAACATCGTTAGTTTTTCAACTCTTACGCTGTATTTGCACTTGAAATGTTTTGTTTGCGTTAATCGATTTCAAGGAAGGTCGGATTTAACTGGCTCTTGGTTGCCAGCTATTAGACTCTATTTTTAACTATTTTAAAACAAATAGCGCGTCTGTTTTAATATTGTTAATGGTTTCTTGTTTCAACGCACCTTAAGCAGAAGTTACAGTAATACCGATATCTTGGAACGAACAAACATGTCCCATCACTGAGTTGTTTTAAGTTAAGCGACTATTTTATTTTATCTTAAGAATGCGGGGATGCTTCGGTTCTTTTTAAATACTCTGTAACTAGAAATAATAGAAAATTAATAGAAGATACGAAAATATGAATGTTTCTATGGATTTATAGTGTAATATTACCATAGAGCCAATGCAATCAAGATTGATATTGTGTCAAGTTAGCTAAATAATTTAGATATCTACTTTTAAAAGTATTTGACTATTCGTGAGACAAATTAATCATTCACTCCGTTATAGATGCACAACGGCACAAACGAGTTACCTTTACTTTTAACTTTAAAAACTACTTATTTCATAACTTAATTAAGGAGAGTCAACCAAGGAGATATAGGTAGAACCTTAGTAATACCATACATATCAGGTTTAAACTATAGGTTGCTAGCATCTGCAACCACTAAAATAAAGATCCCCACGAGATTAACCAGCAGGGTGCACCACGAACAGGAAACATTGGACTCAATATTAGAAAACCTTAGTAACCAAAAAAGGAATATAAAAAAAAGCAAAGCAACAACCCATAATTGTCCCACTGCTGGGCTCAGGGTCTCCTCTCACAATGTGAAGGGTACAGGCCATAGTCTACCACGCTGGCCAAGTGCGGATTGGTAGACTTCACACACCTTTGAGAACATTATGGAGAACTCTCAGGTGTGCAGGTTTCCTCACGATGTTAAAAGGAAAATACTAGGATAATACTATAAAAAAGGAATATACTTAGTTTCTATACATACCTACCTAATTAACAATCAGAAATAGGGTGTTTTTCATGATATGACAAAAGCAGTGGTATCCTTTCTACGTAGATATCTAATCATACTTAGATTATAATTATTATATTACATGTATTAGTTATTAGATTATATTATATTAGTTATAGTAAGGTACCTAGCAGATAGATAGGTAGGTACAGTTAAAAACCACCTAAATCTCAATTGAGATCAGAATTTGTTATGTTATCGCATAACTTACCTATATATCTAGTTTTTGTTTTTGGGTATTGCTCGCTACGATGTTACTTCGTGGCGATAACTTTGTCTTGTCAACTATTTAACACCGTGACGCTATCGAACTGTGAATACTCAAGATAAAACGCTCTGAGGAATTTTTGGAGGGTGACTACTTTGTTTTTCTTTTTTCAAAGCGGATGGTTCAGAGCAGTTTTTGCGAAGATTCCGACGCAGTATCAGTCGGGTGGTCCATTAAAACTGGAACAATGGCCCACTCAGTTCCTATTGCCCACTTTATCTAAGTTTGACGCAGATTATGTGAATTCTGTCGGCGTCTTTTCTAACCTACTTATAGAGGCGAAATCATTAGTACTGATTTTAACACAAGCGTAGACATATTGAATTACGTCATGCATACCTAGATAGAAGTGCTACGTGATTCTAAACAATACTTATTTACTGAATAGGTAGGTAAGTAGATATTTAAAATAAACTGAAAACATTTTGCTGCATTAAATTAATTATTATTGCAATTAATATTAGGTATCAAACCAATCTACAAGCGATTAAGATACGGGTATTTTTTGTATCTGAAACGAAATACGTAGACAAGATGATTTAAAAAGCGTCCACTGATCTACTCAGCTGTTTTGAGCTTCTAGTGCCGTCTAGTCTTGAAGTATACTTTGGTACCACGACCTCAGAATTATTTTTATTTCTTAAAAATTCTTAATTCCGGAAAAGTAAAAAGAAATTAGGTACTCGTCTCGGAGGCCGGAGCTGATTTGGGGAAACGTAATACCTATAACAGATCAAAAAAAATATAAATCTTAGTTGTTAAAATGGAAAATAATCGGCAAAACGAGGAATGCAATTGTTTAGGTAAGTATAATTAATCTAACTCTTCTCTTCTACTTCGAAAGTAGTGCTAATTGTAAAGCATGAAGTCATTAGATACCGACCCATTTCAATTCACACCAACAAACTACTTGTTACAGGCACAGATATTTTATTGGTTGTTACAGGCTACAGCCGAAATGTTTTTGTAACTGCACCTGTGTTCTTGCGTTTCAATAATCAGGTAGGTAGGTAAGTATAGAGACATCATTTCTGCATGAAATTGATTTAACTGTTTTCCAAGTATGTACCTATCTAAAATGTGAAATTGATTTTGATAAGGTAAGGTAAACTAAAGTGAATCGTTTTTCAAAGATATGTTGGGATAAATAGCTAGCCAAAAAGAAACTATCTATCTCTACAGTAATGGATAGATTGGTAGGGAAGCAGTAAAATGTAGAGCTCGGTATTTCGCTTCTAGACCAAATTCAGTGCAGTAATTTTAAACTGCTTTATTACCAACTTACTTCTCTTCTAATCCGCACTGGAACAGCGTATACTTAAATAGGTATGCCCTAGATCTTTATGGTTAAGAAGAGAGATCCGTGCCCTATAGTACCTATGCCTTTCATGGGTTGAAATTGCCTATAACTTAGTTCTTTAATAATCAATTTATTTTCTCGGTAACTAGAACCCATGTTACCACTCACACACATAAATGTCGATTAATACTACTTATGAAAACAATAATAACAAAAGCCTTTGAAACAAAACGTTGTAATTATTTTAGGCGGACATAAGCTGTAACATCGTTTAGTATTTACTTTTCATACAGCATGATTTAATCTTACACGAAAAACACGCTGGCGTGTTTGTAAACGAATCCGTAAAGACGGCCAGGAGCCTTGAGAAGTGCAGCTAACATGTTCCATCCTAACCCATTTCCACAAGGTAAATTAAGCTTTCATTTCACCACCATAAACTCAAACTTCAAAAGCAATCTTGTATCGATTATTGCCGCAAGCGTAAAGTCACACCAAAAAAAATCTAACTTTATTACAGTATAAATAAAGTTCAATTTACATTCAGTTAACCTTGGAAAGTTCGGAACCGAACACAAATCTGTTTACTCGTTAATCACGCTCGTTGTTTGAATAAACTTCTATTTTGAAGCATTACAGTGAAGCGCTGGCGGAGATTCGCGCTAAATATTGTTTCGCCGTAAATGTGGGAGCTAACTGCGCATTGTTATTAATCTTTTACATAACAATGCTTCCTCGTGTTATATGTTATAACAAGAAATGTAGGTCTTTAGTGTATTTGCAACGTTTATTTTATTATTGATGGTGCAATTTTCGTATTGCCCAGTACCTAGGTATAGTTCTGTTGGCGGCACGGATGCTGAGCGCTCGGCGAAAAACGGCGCATCGTACACTTGAGGCACATAAACCTAATTGGTCATTCAGTTGTCGCAAGACGTGACCGCATGCTCATAGAACGAATTGCGACAAGCGCTGCTCTAACGTCACTTGACGGGCCAATCACATTGCACGACATGACGCAGGCTGTTCCCGGCTACGCCCACAGTGACCCGCACCTCATGTCATATCATACCGCCAAATTGGCCCAAAAAATCGCTTCTGCACAGATAGGTCTCAGCGCTCAACATCTTTGCCACGTCGCACTATAACTACAGTATCGATGAAAAATATCAAGAATCTTCGCCGTTTTGCCGTTTCGTCATTATTTCTTAGAATAATGCCACTGTAACTTGAAATCATCTCTAGGAGGTACTATATTAAAGCTGTTTTATGAAAAAAATACTACATAATAGATATCAATAAAAATATTATCTCAAAACAAAAGAACTTTATTTAACAAAATTCTTACATTATTTCAATGAACTAACGTACACATTATTTAATTTCAGACTTTATACCTACTAATATGTATACATATAACATGGATCTTATGTAATTCCTATTTCCTACGACTACAAAACTGGTTAAAACGATTCTTGTATTAAGAAATCTTGTACAGATTTATTGTAACGGTCGGGTAGGATTTCTGTGAGTTCATTTCTTGTGAGCCAATTAACTTTGGATTTACTTGCGGCTTCCCCGCTTTTATAGTTGGTGTAGTAGAAGAAAACCTGTAAAAATACATAGAAATATATAAATAACACGCCCAAAAACATCTTAAAATTATATAGACATTGTTTGGTTTTTTTAAATTAGTAATAGCCATGTCATAGCACATTTTATGGAAGTAGGTACCTACATGGAGAGAAAAAACAGCTTTGCGTTTTGGTAATGCATATTAAAAAACTGATTTTAAAGTTTGTTTTTAAAAATATTTTTAATATTCGATTTTTTTCTACAAGCATTTTTATATTTTATTGGCCGGGATCAATATTCAACTGGGTCGAAATATCGGCATAAGTATAATAATAATGTATCATAACATGTGTTTCAAATTACATGTCTGCTTAGAACAGATACGGAAAATTATGTTTACTTAGAATCGTTTTAAAGTGTTGCCAGGTAGCCGTGGTCTATGTTTTTTCTAATGATAGCTTGTTTTTAAAGTGCGCATGTAAACGATTCTGGGTAAGAGCTTTCGATTACAGTTTTTACGTAAACAACACGCTTGTACCAACTATTTGCAAAATACAAGTTGGAGCGTAAGTACGGTCGCGCATAGACATACGGGATAATTTCCTATGCACAGGTATTCTATTGGCTGTTGCCTATAAAATTAATCATCGAGGCCCTTATATGGCAACCCTGTGTTTCCTATCATTTTATGAAGAAATCGTATTGTTATAAGTAGCATAAATAATTCGACGGTAGGTACTACGTACATTAAAAATAAAGTGTTACCATGACAAAATCGATAAGTGTTGCTATTTCAGTATCAACTCTCGATTCACCAAGAAAGAGAACGGCGAAAAAACGTTGTCTCGGCGTGCATTGAAAAACGTTGTAAAAATAATGTTCCTACAATTTTTGTGTTGGACTTCTAATGTGATTAAAATTAAAATACCTTCCATATAATAATTCGATGCTAACTAATGTCAATAAAGTAAAATTGTATTTTATTTTATGTTAAAGTTTAAAGACACAACGCCCCAACTCAGAAAGGTTCGTTTATTTAGTCGTAAGAAGTCTGTCATCTGTGTAAGAAGTCCATAACTAATTGACATTAAATATGTTAAGTATCGGTTCATCTCAAGGCTTGATTCCACCAGTGTGCTGAACTGTGCGGCACTGTAACGCACAGTGTACGACACAAATGTTCACGCTGGTCGAGTCACTCGGGCATACAGTAACAAATTGTGCGCGAACATTTAAAATTGTTCACGCACATCTGTATACTTTTGTGCGCGCACACATGTACGCAGTGGACTCGCGTCGACGCGTACACGCTTGTTGTTCACGAACTCAGTCTTGCTTTTATTCTTCGTTTCTTTTTAAGCAAACTAAATAATAAAACACAAGCTGCAGCACAAAGCACTACGTTTTCCTGCCCGTCCATATTTAACATCTGAAGACAGAAAACTCTTCTCAGTGAACATGTTTGTGCACAAGTGTGCCACACTGTGCGTTTACAAAAGTTACGCACAGCCTTGCCGGTGGAGACAGCAGCTAAACGCGATACTAGCTTAAAGTGCAATGCTGGAGTTTTGCACAAAATGTTTGTAAACAAATGTGCTGCACACTATTTTGGTGGAATCGTACCCTCAGAGTCATATTGTCAACTTTAAGTGACATTAGTGCGGACCAACGTCAAAACACCTTATTGATAATCATCAATGGAGTGTTTGTGTAGCCACACGTAAAATTCGTTGATAGTAAATCAAAGATAACATTTATTTTAATGCTTTTAGAACTATGATTTATATATAATATATAATATAATAATTATAAAATAATAACAAGATAATTACACAATATAATTTATAATATAATAACAAGAAATTCGTTTACTGTTTTTTCTTACATAAAAAAACATTGCAAAGTAGCTTTTTTCTTTAAAATAAAATAAAGAGGTTACGCCATTTTATTTATGGCATTACTGCTAACTGTCAATGTCAATGATGAGTGGTTGATTTGACTTGACATTCAAAAACTTCAATATTAAGCAACGTAAATATAGTAAAGGTACTTAACTTTAATTGTCTATAAACTGACTGAGAGTAAATTTTTGTGATTCTCTACTAAGGAGCGATTTTAAAGACCATTAAGTGACTCTGAGTTGGGGCGTCTGAGTTGGAGCGTATATTATTAAGAAAATGACAAATGTTAGAGTTAACTTAATTTTAAAAGTCACACAAAAATACTATATAACTTTTCAAAATATCGATACGAATCGATAAGAATGTATAGATTATGGCAACATTTGAGTATTTTGAATTGTCCATTTATTGTGTCGAAGAGTTTTACTTTAAATATTATATTCTAAGCCATATTTTACCCGTAATTTCACAACTTAAGTCTTAAAATATCTTTATCCCTTTTTGATGTGAAACGTCTAAAGGCGAGGGGTAAACCTGATTTTTAGCGCGGTGAGTGGCGATGCTTCGCCGCACTATATTATTTATTATTAGTATCATTGTCAATATTTTTTTAAATGCCAAGAAGTAAAAATTTTCAGACTGTAAATACAGAAAAAAACTAAATATCATAAAGAAGTTTTTCTACGTCGTGTGTAGTATACCTAATAAGTATATTCCGCGCGCATTTTTTTAGTATTGATTGTTCAATTTAAGGTATGTTATGTTGCTTTTGCCAAGGCTACACCTTAAGTGAAACTTACGTATTTGTAGTAGTTGATTTTCCATTCAGTCATAGCTCGGTATATGTTGATGGAATATATGAGTTAGAAGCACCGTTTAGTTAATAAAGTAAATAGTTAATAAAGGCCCAAAACAAATACATGACTTACCGGTGCAATCTTTTAAGAAACGTGTAAAGGCTCAGCTCTTAGGCAAGGGCTACTATAGCATAAATGAATATTTAAATGACAAGGATGCTTGGAAATGACTAGCTAGGCAACCAGTTCTGCACAGGTTAAAGAATACCTATTTTTGTAATAGATATAAGTTTTATTTTTAAAAGATGTGCTGAGGAGTTTCTTTACGGCTTTTCTTCTCCTCCATGACAAAGCACCTTTCCGAAAAGCTGGTAGATTAAAAAAATGACGTGCATAAGAGTATCAGTGATACCTACATGAATAAAGATTATTTCATTTCATAGTTACAATTGTGAATAAATAACTAATAAATCACAGAAAAATTATTCAATGACAAAATGACTCATAATCATTTCATCATATTCAGCGCCATCTCACGGAAACACCAGCATTTAAGTCAGGTATGGTGTTATTCCAACGATGGTTTTATTCCTATTGATGACAAATTTTGCTATACTCAGAAGAATTCTAATAACGCTTTAATAACACTTCACACTCATAGCCCCACACTAGGATTCCCTGTGTCGTGGGTGCCATGGATAACACACAAGATAAGACACTCACACCCAGACCGAGAACAGAAATTCAAACTCATCATTTATTCCGCCTCGCTGGGAATCGAACCTAGGACCCTCGGCGCAGCGATCCGGCATGGTAACCATTGCGCCACACGGGTACTTTATCTAATCTCCCGAGGACTATACTATAAACGCCTCTATTCGTTTCTATTGAAATTATAAATTATCGAAACCTATGTACTTATCTTCTTAATCTCCTAATGCATTTCTTCAACGTGCATTTTGTCTGTATGTAGTTAGTTGTTCCGATTTAGTAACAAAAAAATAACGTTTTTGTTACGTCTACATTAAATATAGGTACACATAACTAAAATAAAATTTGTAGATAATGCACTAAGTAAGACCAACCTAGTGACAAATATTGTTTACCTTGGCGCCGATTTTTCCATTAATTTCCGCCGGATACTTATACTTGTAAAATCCACATGGAGCATTTGACAGAAATTGTACTTTTAGCTCCGGTCCACAATGTTCTGAAACGATTCTCTCCGCACTCTGAAACAATGCATATACGTTCCAATTTCCAATACTTGCCTGAAAAAAGGCCATGAAGACATGGACAAAAGATAATGACGAACCCGTAGCCTCGAAGGTCTACCTGCCTGTAAGGCGAGGGTCTCACATTCGAGTCTCGGCCGAGGTCTGTGTTGTATTATATTATTTGTATTATCAGTGCGACCCCTGCTATACATGCCTGCTAGTCATGTAAGTATGAGTGTTTTGGTAATGTTATTCTTTTTCATACTCCCACATAAAAGCTAAAACATTAAGACATATAAAAGATCCTTGTCAGTAATCCATCAAACGACCCATCGCTCAACATACGTTACTACGGCTAACAATTGAACTACATTGCGATTCCCCGACGACCAAGCAGACGAGGAACCCGAAGGTAAGTTGGGTATGGACATCAATAATACCACCAGCCAGACACTGATGCGTTGCCTAGCCAAAAAGAAATGAAACATAGTACTGGCTCTTAGTAATATTTTAAACGCAAAAAAAAACATATTTCCAAACTTTGACCTTGAATATTTTTTTTGCAAATGGTGGATCGATGGGGACTTGTCACGTTTAATTTATAATGGTGTTCCGAACATTTATACAAATTTTCAGCCGTACGCGAATTTAAATATAATCTTCATGTCTAATTTCACCGGACATTTAGTCTACTTTTCAAGTCTAAAACCGGGAAAGAAACACACGATCACTTTACTGTAAAGATCTCCTCTCCATAAACATGTATGTACCATAGAGTAACTTATACATGTATGTACCTAACACCGAAGACGTCACTTTCGCGTTTCTGATCATTTATTAAAAAAATATGTTTTCATTATATATTTCACAGTGCATACCTGTCTCAGAGTCTCCCCTTCCCTCCACAGTCCCTGAGGCAACATCGTTTTAACGTCATTTCCCAGTTTCAGTTGTGTTGTGAGCACTAGATGTCTCTGTAAACATCTATCAATTGATGTTTTGTCACCTTTTTTGTCTGCATCTAAAAGTGGAAAAGTCTATAATAATATTTAATCTATGCATAAAAAACTATGTGTCATAGGCCTCCCCTAACTTGCGCCACTCTAACTGGTCCTGAACCTTCTGAATCAAGCGGATTCCCGCTGTCTTCTTCAGGTCGTCATTCCACCTGGAGGGGGGCGTCCTATGCTCCTTTTTCCCAGACGTGGGCGCCATTCGAGGACCTTTCTTCCCCAACGGTTATCGGTCCTTCGCACTATGTGGCCAACCCATTGCCACTTCAGCCGGCTAATTCTTTGAGCTATGTCGGTTACCCTTGTTCGTCTACGGATCTCCTCATTTCTGATGCAATCACGTAAACAAATACCGAGCATAGCCCTTTCCATAGCCCACTGCGCTACTCTGAGCTTGTAGATTAGGCCAATAATAAAGCACCACGTCTCGGATCCGTATGTCATCACTGGCAACACACACTGCTCAAACATCTTCGACTTCAGGCACTGAGGTAGTGTTTTAGACGACAAGATATGACGCAGTTTCCCTAACGCAGCCCATCCGAGTTGGATTCTACGAGTGACTTCTTTCTCGAAGTTGGACTTACCCATCTGGATCACTTGTCCCAGGTAATTGTATTCGTCTACAACTTCGAGAGCAGCGCCGTTAACAACAACCGGTACGGGTGTGATATGGACATTCGACATGATTTTCGTCTTGTCCATGTTCATCTTAAGACCCACCCGTTGTGAGGCACTGTTCAAGTCCGCGAGCAATGTACCAAGTTCTTCCAGGGAACCCGCCAGGATGACTATATTGTCGGCATATCGCAAGTGTGTGATGTATTCGCCGTTGATGTTAATGCCACGTCGTTTCCACTCCATCAGCTTGAACATGTCTTCCAACGCAGGGGTGAACAGTTTTGGGGATGACATCCCCTTGTCTGCCAATCAATCAATCCTCTCTGCAATTGGATGGGGTTCGTTACTGTGTCGTGTACTCTGACGGACATGGTGGCAGATGAGTTTAAATATTTCAACACCTCGATATACCGGTAGTCGATCCGGCACCGCTGGAGAGAATTTAGTACCGCCCAGGCCTCGATAGAATCAAAGGCTTTCTCATAGTCCACATAGGCAACACACAACGGCAAATTATACTCCTCGGTCTTTTGTATAATCTGCCGCAGTGTGTGTATATGGTCTATGGTGCTGTAGCCTTTTCGGAATCCTGCTTGTTCGGGAGGCTGGAAGTCGTCAATCTATCGTCGTCATCTATCACGTGCCTTTCAATAAATATTGAGATTCAAACTTTGGCTTCAACCCATTAATGGCCCACTGCTAAGTAAGCCAAACCAAGTGTCGGAAGCTTTCAAGCTGCCCGAGGGCTTCGGACAATGCTTAACTAATGTTATCTTACGAGATCAACCGGTACCGACGGCTTTTCGTGCCCTCCGAAGCACGGAAGCATTCAATAAATTTTGGCCACTAGCGGTCACCCATCTAACTACCGACCGTGCCCGCAGTTGCTTAACTTTGTCGATCACATAGGATCGACGCCGTGCTATGAGCGCGAAACTTAAAAATTAAAAATCTTAAAATAATCCTACAATTTATGATAATTATGATTTAACTAACTATAAAATTCTTAATAGTTAAATAAATCATACCCTTTTCGTTCCCCATTCTCCTGATTAATTGAAACCTAAATTCCAGTTTCTATGTTCCTTCCATGATAGGCAGCTTCGCACTATACCCTGTCCACAAATCTTAGAGACTAAATTGACGTTTCATGGGTGACCAGTTTCGGGTGCAAATTAAATAGTGATGACCATAAACCGGAAAGTAAATCGGAAAAATATTCGCAGTTTTTACGGTAGGTCGAATATTTGTATTAAAGAGTCCCTAAAACTGGTAGAAAAATAAGTTTAGGGGAAGTAAGCCCAAGACGGGTACCCAGCCTAAAAAGAGTAGGCAATGCGACATCGTCAGATTGAACGCTGGACTCGCTGCTAACAGTGCAACAGTCGCTTCGCATCCCGCTCCATCTGAGGCAGTCACTAAAAAACGAAGCTAGTAGAAACACGTGCGCAGTGACCAAAAATATTTTTTCGTCTATTTCGATAAAAAATTGCAAGATGAGTTCACATTGATTTTTGCTTTTGCTTAAATGTCTGTCTAATAGTGTTAATTCAGTATCGAAATAAACTTATTCGAGTATATTTTCATACTCAACACACGGATTTAGAATTAATATTTGAAGGTTATTTTTCGAATAATGCAAACTTCTAGCTAAAAGGCAAAATGGGTAGGGCAAAATGAGTACCTACTCGTTTTGCCCCTTTTTTACGTGGGGAAATCCTCATGGATGCTATGCTGGACTCCTACCGGCTAAAACCACCACGGGTGTACTCCTCTACACCGTCGGTCAGGATCACGGGTACGCTCTCGCATTCTTCCGCGAGCCTGACAGCGCTGGTCCTTTTTGAAATCCCTTTCTCAGCATGGATCTGGAGTTTAAGCATCCCTTTTTCACTACAAGGCACGCGGCTCATACACCGCGCGCACCTTCTCGAGGCTTTATTTTATTGACGGCTAACACCGTGTCCATCGTCAAGACATCAATTCATGGAGGACGGAGAAGGGCCTGGTAGCCCCTCTTCCGACGTCCTACTCTCCGGCTGCGGATTAGGAGGTTAGATGATATCTCCCTCTCCATCTCCGCAGCTTCTTTCTGCGACATAACCTCCTCGCAGAAGGAAAGTCCCACATCCCAAGACCTCTCGGTTCTGACCATTGCTCTTATTATGGTCGAAAGCGAGAGATCGTCCCCCATTTTTGCGACGAGTTTACGGCGCTCATCCTCCCAGGCTGGGCACACTAACAATGTGTGTTGCGCCGTATCGTCGACGCAGCTGCAATGGTGGCACCTGGTGGTCGGTTCACTTATTTAGGTACTTTCCGAAACAACCATGTCCGGTGAGCACCTGTATGAGCCGGAAGGTAAACAACCCCTGCCGCCTGTCCAACCAATCCTCCAGGATCGGACGGACAGCCTCGACAGTCCGGCTCTGAGTTCAGCCAGCTGCTTTTTCCACCTTTCAGTCACCGACTTTTGAGCGTGGAACTTCCACTCTTCCATTTTTCTTGGCGAGGGTACAATACACCGGGCCCGGATCTGGTCGCCAATCATATAACGAAGCTTGAGCATCCCGTCAAGACGCACACTGCCTCGAAGGAGATGGTGCGATATCCTCGAATGACTCCGATAGCCATCACCCTCTGAGGTTTTCTTAAAAGGGCGATGGTTATATCAGTCAGCTCTTCTTCCCATACGGGAGCTCCGTATAAGGCCATAGACCGCAACACTCCTAAATAGAGGCATCTACTACTTTCTTTAGGCTCCCCGAGGTTTGAATAGAAAAGAATAAAAATAGAAGCAAAGAAAATAAGTTTGAATGAAATGAATGAATGAAAATTTATTTGAATATATCTAGTAGCAATGGTGCCTGGCTACAATAAAGACTAATTACTACTACTGACTTCAGTGTTATTGGACATTGTTATGTTCTATTATGTTAAATTTTTGTGCAATTTAGAAGTACATTTAAGTTGCTTATTTTTAGACTGATTATGATATAACTAACTTAGAAATGTTCGAGAGATTTATGTACCTACCCATCTTAGGCCGGCCTTCCGTTTTGCCCGAGGCCAGTACCCATTTTAGGCCCCCCCTACGGGCAAAATGAGTTTTTTGAAGGTTTATGTGATTTGCTCATAATAATTTTGGTGGTGTAGTTTTAAGTAATATGACCTAATTTTATCAAACTATATTAAACTCCCTTACCCGCATCAACTTAAGTCTTTAGAAATTATGTTATTAACATGCTCAAAATTTAATTTTGCCTTAGAGTACCCTTCTTGGGCTTACTTCCCCTAAGCAACCGTATCAAATATAATTATATCCATAATATATTTACCCTAATTATCTGAACTTAAAAGTTATTTTACTTACAAGAATTAGTATTTGGTTATGGTATTGGTGACATTCGGTATACAGCTAATTTTATACTACATAGCAAAGAACGTCTATTAAAAACTATTTTAATATATAAAAATTGAGATAACCGAAATATCTTATCGACTATATGCCCCAGGCAATAAGTTTTGAGTGAAAATAAGTTATATCGACTTATCAATATTAATATTGCTACTAAATGAATGATTTTTTTAATTAGTTCAAACTTCTCACAATTCTTACGAAATGGCTTACGATTCAAAAAACCGGAAAAGTAGATTGCACAAATTTAGCTGGTAACATTATTTCGAACTTTGACATTAGTGGTTGTCATTTTAGTCTCTAAGATTTGTGGACAGGGTATACTAAATTTTATCAATGTGGTCAATAAAGGTTAAATAAATAGATTTTACCAGTAATGATGTCAGCGAATTTGAATTTCGCCAGTTCATCAACAGCAGCATCCTCAAAGTCCTGAGCAGTTGTTTTACTGACTGCGTCTATGTCAACATCTACTGCCTCCTTCTTAATTAACTCTGCTTGAATTCTGTGAAAAAGTACCATTGGATAAAAAAAGAGGAAAAACATAATTGTACCATTTACGACCGTCTTTAATTCTTGTACAATATTATGTAACTAGGTAAACTAACTCCAGAACGTAGAGACTTTTTAGCGTTATTCATTATTAGCTCAACACTTTCAATAGTTCAAAAAGTAATATAAATTATTATAATATTTAGTTTAATCAAGGTTTTTTAAGAAAATATTTAAACCAGTATATTAAGAAGTTGGTTAATAGTACATTATGATACAAGTGTGGTATGTTGGTCATTACACTCGAGGTGATATTGCATAGCGCGAGCCGAAGGCGAGTGCAGCAAGAAAACCGAGAGTGTAATGACCAAACCTCACGTGTGTCATACGACGTTTTTCAACACACTTACGAGTAAAAAAACAAATTATTGATTATTCTTACTCAAATAAACAATGCTCACAAACCAGACGGAAAGTTTGTTAAAAATGGCGCGCTCCGCGCTGATATTTTTTTTCTGGGCGCGGCGTGTTAGCTATGCGCGCGCAGATTGGAGCGTAGGCACGAACAATTACGCTAAACAGCCAAAACGCAAAATGTAAAAAAATCTAATATTTATGTATTTATGAATTATTTTCACGTTGAATTATTAATTAAAGTAAATAAATTGTTGAAAATTTATCATATTCAAGGTGGTACACTTCTTTTTTTTTACAAAAATAGTGTTATTTTTAGTCTTATGTTGAAACGAAACGTATCTAAGTCAAAACTTTTTTCCGAAATTTAAAAATAAAACTATAACCCGGTTAAGTTAAGAGCAAATAGAATGCATAAATAATATCTTTCAGCAAGGTACAAACTTAATTTGATGGAATATAAAATAAAACACTAGTGCGATAAAGAAAAAAAAGCACAAGTGTTTAATACCATGGTTTATGAGTGTAAAAGCCATATGATAAAAACCAATTTATGAGCAAGGGTGTTGAAAAAGTAGATTATCTGATTCCAGTGTTTGAGACACACGAACGACTAAAACCGGCCAAGTGCGTATCAGGCAACGCGCAATGCAAAGTTTCGTAGTTCATCGACTATTAGTCATTACCTACTTAAGCTAACCTAATAATAGTTTTATTTTAAAATTCATCAGATATGTAGCAATTGAAAGCCGAATATTTCTCAAACGGAACTCTGAATCGAAAAATGGTCTATGTAGACCCATAACATTTTTCAAAAACCATTACATCAATGTCCCAGACTATGGGATGGACGAGAAAAAAATCATCCCCACTTTACATGTAGGGGAGATACCCCTTATTTTTTAAGATTCTATTTTCTTAGCGTAATAAATATCCATGCCAAGTTACAGCTTTCCATCTCTAACGGTCTCTGCCCCATGTTGCGGACGAGCAGACAGACGGACATGGCGAAACTATAAGGCTGTTTGGACTACGGAACCCAATATATTGTAATTTTTTATATAAACAAAAGAAGACTGCAATTATATTCTTCATTTTCAAATACCCTATGTTGTATACCAGTAACGCCATCTAGTAGTATCTAAGCAAATATGATTAGATTAGTCATTGAAAATACCGAATTTTCCTTTATTTTATTACTTACTTAATAATTTTGTCAAAAAAGTAATACAAATAATTAATATTTTAATAGCTTGTGGCAGAGATCCTGTGTTTACTACCCGACTGAAGGAGACATTTATGTGAGAGATAAATGTTTGTTCTACCTTCTAAGGTAATGTCTTTTAGTAATGACTTATTTGTGGATTTCATGCCACTAGAAACGAGACACAGGTTATCCTAGTGCAATGAATTATTGTATTGTATTTTATATTATTTATCTACAGTCTACATGAAAGTTTTCCTAACAACTGTTCTTTGATCATGAGCTTACTATAAGCCTGCTAATACTATAAAAGGTTTGTAAAGATGTTTTACTAACTAATGCATGCACTAACCAATGCATGGATTGTCGCCAAATACCTAAAGTTAGAAAGCACCGACATGGCGAAAGTCTGAGCCTGAATACAATACATTATCTATACATATAAAATATATATATACTGATGTTCTGTTCTGTTCTCTTTTCTGCTTCGTATCCAACGCTGGGGTGATTTAACCTGCGTGATACCTGATAAACATCTGATGCTCTCTTTAGTACTGAACTACCACAACCTCCCCTTATAGCCACCCCAAGCCTCGCAAACTGGTCTGATTTTGTTACTGGTCAATCTGATAACTGAATCTGAATACTGTTTGCAAACCAGCCGCCCGACTCATCGGTAACTGATTATAACTTACTGATACACGACAATAACAATAATCTGGTATTGCATGCACTGATACAACTACTAGGGAATAATATTTTTGCTTACAAAACCAGCGCTGGAAAAATATCTCTTACCTTATTGACAATAAGTGTCAAAATCAAAGTTCATACTCTATAGCTCTATTCTTAATTTGCATTCGCGACATGGAAAGATTAAACGTATCACACAGATAGTTTATGTTCAGGACGAGAAAACAGGATAATTTTTATCCCAGTTCTATGTGCCCTAGGGACAATTGGTATGTTCATGACGAAACCATGGACAGAAACACGTCACAAATAATGAGAGTCACTAGTCACTAATAAAATCACACCCCTGCATCATGACTTGTGCAAAATACAAAAACAATAGAACCAAGATAAAATACAAATCAAACATTCATATAACGTCTTCCCCTGTCAAGATGTTGAGACCTTTCATGCAGTAGACAAATTGCCCACCCATCAAATACAGCGCATTGAAACTAAGCCAAACTAAGTCTTTCCTTAATATGAGTAATATGTAAGCACACCACACAGTCATCTCATTGAAGCATAAAATAACTTGCTTCACAGTAGAACCTCCATAGCCACTCTAAATAGCATTTAGATTTAGATACTTACTTGTCACTTTCCCATCTGAGTTCATGATCAGATTTTAAACTTTTCTCTACTTCTATGTTCCATAACAAGTCCATATATTTCTTTTGTATTTCATTCAGAGGTGGTGTGACCACAGGCAATCTTTCCACACAGACTCCAGCCACTATGTCCCATGGAGATTTAGATCCAGCGAGCCCTATGATAAAATATAAAAAATAAAGTACTTTCATTCATAGTAATAATTTAATTTAAAAAACAAAAGGTTATAATGCAAACCTCTTAAAAGTATCCTGCAATGCTGTAGTTCTGTGTGAAGTAATTTTTTAAAGAACATTTTAAGGTTATCAACCTTAAATAATTATTGATTTTAATGTTTTTATTGGTTGGTTTTTAAAAGAATATCTTTCTTTAATTTCTATTTCTAGGAGACGAAGCAGTTTAAATTAAACTTATTCTACAATACACACAGGCCACAGCCCACAGCTGATAATGACATAATTTGTCAAAGTGACGTTGACGTTTGAAATAAACTGACAGTGACAGAATGTTTTTTTTTGGAGCCTTCAAAGCCTTGGATGCCAAATTTTTCGGTCTGTGCCATAGAGTATAGAGGTAAGGAGGACCATGACTGTTGTGAAAAAAGTCCGTCAGACTGCACGACTGCGTTAAATTGGTGGCGCCACAGTAGCAAGAGCGTAATTTCAGAGCAAGAGCCCACACACACACACACACACACACACACACACACACACACATACACATACACACACACACACACACACACACACACACACACACACACACACACACACACACGCGTAAAAAGTATACAGGGTATCTTGTAAGTAGTGGATCAACCGTCGAAGGCAGATAGCTTGAGGGTGAATCTTTAATACATACCATAAATTGTCAAAAAAAATACCTTAGTAAGTATTACGGTTTTCGAGATTTTGACCTTTAAAAATCTTGCAAATTTGGCTCCTTTACCCATAACCATAAATGCACACATTTAAAATAAATGCACACATTTATGGTTATGTAGGAAAATTGCTGATTTGTATATTCAAAATTATTTTATGTAAAAATATGTATAAAAGCAGTTTCTAAAATAAAAAAACATGAGAGGTGTCAAGGGACACCCGGATGGAACGAAGTTCCTTTCGATTTAAGTATTGTTTTGTTGTACAGCGCCATCTCTGTGAAACTCTCTGAATCACTTCAAAAAAAGTGTCGTCATTCGTAAGAATCAAAAAGTGTCGTAATTTTCCGTCTAGCCCCTTTTCACAACGCGCGATAAGGATTCATTCCAGTAAATAAGTATGTAGTTAGTTAAATTTTTTATCAATCGGAACTTCGCTTGTTATTACTTTCGCGAATCCTTCCCATTCGCTTGAATAAAGTAATGCTTTAGGGTTAATTATATTCTGTGTTCATGATTTTATTTATTCTGTTGTTTTTATTTGTTTTGTTCTAGCAACACTGGAGCGACAAACGTCTTTCACTGATTTGCTCGTTCTTTTCGGCTCTCTGTGTCACTCAAAGTAAGCAATGAATTCGTTTTTCAAACTTTAATCTGAAATTATAATAGTGATTACTTTAATAAATTAACGTTTTATGGTTTTTACAAGCCCTCCGTATTAAAGCACTTCAAGCCCCGTTTATATTTTGTGAATTATAGTGTTAAAGCGATCAAAATAAGTTGTCAAAGTGGTGATAGGTTAAGTCAGTGTATTTATCTTATTTTTAGGCCTCAACATGAAGCAAATCGTGGCGAATCAGAAAGTTAAAATCCCCGATGGACTTACAGTCCATGTCAAGTCCCGGTTGGTTACTGTAAAAGGTCCCCGAGGTATTCTGAAGAGGAACTTCAAACATTTGGCGGTGGACATTCGCATGATGAACCCCCGATTGTTGAAGGTGGAGAAATGGTTCGGTTCTAAGAAAGAACTCGCTGCGGTCCGAACTGTCTGCTCTCATGTTGAGAACATGATCAAAGGTACCACAATTTTCTTAAAATCGAGTTTTAAATTTTAGTGAGACATTGAGGTTTCCTGTAACCTACGTTTTTAGGCTACGAATAAACTTAAGCATAGCTGAATACAATGAATTTAAGTCGTTCTCTAATAATCATTTCTGAGTTTTGCATTTTCTGATTGTTATGAATGTCAGCATGAGTTGATCAGTTGTTTACCTCGTCTACATGATGTCTCCTTGTGTTTCTTGTGTCCAATATATTGTTACTTGTTGGCTATCAATAGATAAATATAAAGTTTTGTAAACAAACTTGTAACTATATAATAATATGGGATTACATTATGGGATATTGGGATGGGCTGATATTGAAGGACTGTTAATGTTTGTTAATCAAATATCATGAAAACAACCAGAGATTTTTACTATATTTTTTATATTCTATAATCTGGCACAGGCATTACTTGATGTGCACAATATAACATAACTTTCAAGCAAGGGAAAGGACTTTGCTTTCATTCTAAAAAACACTGAAAGTACATAGCAAGACAGTGATATAAACTATAAGCATGTGGGACAAATAAATGGCTGTAGCGTTATTTATTATAATTAATGTTATTGGCTGGAATAACTGTTTAAGCTAGCATACATAAATATTGCAACAGTTACATTAGACAAAATTGTATATTATCTATTAGCATTCCCTTGCAGGACATGGGTTTCCACATAACTAAGAAGTATATTTCTTTTTCAGGTGTCACTAAGGGTTTCCAATACAAAATGAGAGCAGTATATGCCCACTTCCCCATTAACTGTGTAACGACAGAGGGTAATACCATAATTGAAATCCGTAATTTCCTTGGTGAGAAGTACATCAGGAGGGTAAAGATGGCACCAGGTGTAACTGTTGTCAACTCGCCCAAACAGAAGGACGAGCTTATCATAGAAGGAAACTCCCTGGAGGATGTGTCCAGCTCAGCAGCCCTTATTCAACAGTCCACAACTGTCAAAAACAAAGATATCCGAAAGTTCTTGGACGGTCTCTATGTTTCAGAAAAGACTACAGTTCTTATGGATGAGATGTAAAGCGAATAAATCTAAAATTTGAATCTGAATTTCATTTCCACATATACTTTAACAAAATGGCATGCAGAATAATTTATCATAATTTTGTTATTTTTTATGGCCTGTCCAATTAGTATATTTTGAGGTGCATTTGGAACTCATTCTATCCAAGTCCAAAGCTCACTAAAAAGGTTTGGTCTTTTCACTTTCTTGGCCAGCAATGTGCAATTCTTGTTTTCTATTCTTTTATTTAAACCAATCCTGATGCACAATATTTACTCCATTGCTTCAGTTTGTATCTTTGTATGAATGAGTATAGAAAAAGTACCTATCTTGGTAATGTAAGCAATTCATTAATATAGGTATGTCCATTACTTTGTGGCGAAACAATCTTTTACACTGTTCCATGGAAATAGTTTGTCCTGGAGCGAATGAACGATAATTTGGTGACTGATTATACATCTCAGCCCTACTCAAAAACCACCTCTGTGTCCTAGCCTTTACGCTATGGCGGTAATATATTAAAAAAACAGCGTATTACGTTTTGCTACCCTAGGGTGGAGGATACTCTGAATTATGCACAAAACTTTATTCCATATAGCCACCCTATTTTTTTTTGAAATTAGAAAGCTTAGTTTTTTGATATTTTTTTCAGAATAATATTAGAATGACGTTATTCATTTGCCAGACAGCAGTGTCAGCAGTTTAAACCATCTGCCAGACACCCCTAAACTTAAACATTGATTAGAAAAACCATTTTCTTAAGTTTCTCCTAACAATATGGTTTAGAGAACTGTCAACGGGACTACTCAATAGGACAAGTGGGAATAAACGGTTTCAGAGTGGGGATGAGATGTAGAATCTGTCCCCAAATTATCATGAATTTAACTGTCTCGGCTGTGTGTAGGTCATATACTGGAAACCTATAATGCACTTGACCAATTTTTGAAAAACTAATATAATGTATTCACCAACTCCTAATGAACGACTAGTGAAGAATGATATTAGGCATTTAAGTAGTCCGCCCATTTATAAAATTGTTCTGTGAGAAACTATTTTATGAATGTATATACTATTTTATAAGGGTAAATAAAAAACAACTAAAGAATTTTCAACGTAAATAATTTTATTCAAACTAGTCTAATGAACATCACTAACTGATAAACATTGTACATCTGCAAATATGGGGATTCATAATTTTTTAAAATTAAGTAGGTGTTAAGAATATCATATAACTTTTAATACTTTATACAAGTAACACAATTATTTCAATAAAATATCTACTTAGCACAAATAAAAAATAAATAACTAGTAAAACAAGTCATTCTTACGATTGTTAATAATTCAGTGTCTTAAGGAATAAATTATAAATAGATTATAACATGCCGGTTATACACATAACTACATCGAGCAACTGTCCAATTGCTAACACATAAACAATATTAATAATTAATTCTTATACGCGCCATCTTAAAACTACAAACAAACATTTGTGTTATATTAAATAGAAATCTAAAATATGAAATTGATTCCATAATTTATTTACATTTTTTGTTATTTTATGAGTTCACGACACAAAACACAATAAAGTATAAATTAAGTACGAAAAACATTTTGTAAAAATCTAGCGATTCAAATGTGGGTAAAACAGGTCGAATATCGCTGGTAACAATATATTCGCTATTCAAATTCGTAATAAATATTATATGTTATTTTAAATTCAACGGTTAAATTCATTTTGGCATTTTTATGCAAAAACGGTAAAAGTCACGCGGATAAAAGTTGAAATAATAATTTGCACTAGCAAAATTTAATATACACAAACAACACATTTTAAGTACATTATCCATTGGACTATTGCACGTAGGATAAAATGTCGTCATCAAATCATTAGGTGGGTATCGTGGGTACCCGCAAGGCGGTACATGCTCGCGTAATGCCATATTTGCAGATGGGCATTACATTTCGTAAGAAAATAAAATTTTCAATAAATAAATGTCAAACTATTCGGCGAGACATTTCACACCATAACACAATATCTTACTATAAAAATTATCAACAAACAACTTTGCACCTCGCCTAAGTGATAAGGAGGATGTCGGTGTGCAGAATGTCATGAGATTCAATGGCTACGATACGAATTGCCGCTTGAGCAAATAATTCTGATTACATACGTCTTAGCCTAGCCATGCAGGACTTGCGTGAGGTGGGTTCGACTACACAGTATTAGAGTAAAGTTAATAACTAGTAAATTTGTCATTACATGGTATGTAATATCACCAGTGCGGTTCAACGCCTTCATATTTAAAATCTGCGCACACAAACACTGCTGAAGTATACAGATAACAATCCAGTGTACTCTAGAAACCCGATCGAACAACAAACTAACGAATAATATCATTTTAATTTTAATATACAATTCATTTACATAGTTTAAAGAAGCGTAATATGTGAATTTAAACGATAGTGTAAATACAATGCAATTATTCTATGTCACGCAAAATCGGGTTTACAAAGTGAAGTTTTATACAATAAAGTTAGCGCATTACTCTACAGTGTAAGCTACGTCGGCGACGATCGCTCAGTTTACCGTCGCGCGAGTGACGGTTCATAGGTATACAATATCAAAACGAGGTAACACTAACCGATCTCGGATGGGTTGCCTATCAAGCGGTGACTCATGAAACGCATCAACAAACAACGGTAGTCTACATCACACGTGGATCTATCGGGCTTGCGGTCCGCTAGCGTGCTACTTACGGGGGTTAAACATTTGGCTGACTTTCAAACGACCGATACTTGCTTTTAGAGTTGGTAATGCAGGACGACAATCGTCACTTACTTAGTTACTAAGTTAAGTTGGCTTGCGTTGTTTCCGATTTGACTTTCAGCGCAGTTCCACTTAGTTCGTTCGTTCTAGTCGACACTGCTAAAAGTACGTTTCAGTCGGTGTAAACTCACCAAAGGACCAACACTACCGTACTATAGGAGTATATCGGGGCCGGATTGAAGCTTATTGCTCGTGTGGTGAGGTCGAGGGGACCCCTCACAGCGGGTCGCGCCGCGGGACCCACACAGTGGGGCCGCTCTCGGCGCTGATCACCGCCTTCACCTTCGAGTAGATCTCTTCAGGCGTATCACCCGTCACAACCGCTGGAAACAAACAGATAATCATTTTAAATACAATACATAATACATACCTACAATAAGCACATGCTTATCAAATAATACACTTGAAAATAAATGGTCACGAACTTCCAACCGCGCTCGGATTCGCTGCGTTATAGGTGGCATGTACAGTCGGCAAAAGAATTAGGTATGCGGGCATGATTCTAAAACCTTCTTTAATTATTGATATTACAGGTTTTTTGTGTCATTATCAATATTAAATGATATAATTGTATACGTAACGTATGATTTAACATAGATAATAACGTAAACAATGTAATATTGAACATAACAGAAGGTTTTAGAATCATGCCCTGCATAGGTACCTAATTCTTTTGCCGATTGTACACACAAAGTATCGCAAACATCTACAACCACATATTATTATCAATGATAATATAAGTGTCTAATCAAGCGGGGAATCAAATCCAGCATATCTCCCTCGGTAGGACGGTAGACAGGCTAGCGCTCTACAGCTCTCTCTACGCTATGGAGTAGTCTATATGGTTGGCTTTATACTAATCAAAAAAAAAGGAAGCGTATTATTTCCGAAACTTGTAAAACACATTTCAAGGTCGATGATAGTAGAGTGGTAATGCACGAGTCATGTGACGGAATTAAACTGATCGGTACAGAGCCCTGCGATTTTCGACAGGAGGTATCTATCTAGTGTCCATTGTTCAGCAAAGGTAGTTCTTTTCTTTACACTACAAAATTACAATAGTGAAAATCATGAAACAAAACAAGATAATCATATTTTTACATGAAAATTTAAAAGTTCGCACTGACCTGTAAAGTATTCAGCGAATTCTTGCTCCATTTTGAGAGCGCGTTCGTACGTTTTCTTCGCTTGTTCCTCGGTCATTCTCTTAGTCATTTCCCTGGAAATAGAAACATTTTCATTTTATTGAACGTTATGGTCAATATTAGTCAAAGTTATAGTCAACCAATGCAATAAAGATAATCAAAGTACTTACATTATAGACTCTACACTCTTTGGTTTAATAAATATGGCAATAGGATACAGCTGAGCCACTTGTAACCTTTTTATAGCGTTTCCGCTAACGTCCAAAATGCAATGTTTGCCCTGAAAATGAAGAAAAACATTTATTACTATTAAAGTCAAATAAACCGAAGTTTTACTAGTGACAAAAGAAAAATAGATACGCAAATTATTAGTAAAACTTATTTAGGCGCGAGTAGCTCAGATTATTTTTCGGACGGAAATAAAGCTCTAGTCTGTTGAATGTGAAATGAAAAAAAATAAACAAAATTGAAGTACAGATTACTACAGATACATAATTCTATTAAGATTACATTGTATCTGTGACAAGTCTAAAGATTAAATAAGTATCAGGGGGTAACGAATAACGGTATAATATTGTCAAAAAAGTCTTTAATATTATTAGCTGATATAACTTTATCTACCGACTCTTCAGAAATACTAAATAGATAGCTAGATTATTGAAGCCATAAGATAAATCGTGCACCAGAACCCACCTTCTCAGCAACCTCTCTGACAGAGGCCACGGAGGTCCCGTACAAGTTGTCGTTGTACTGTCCGGCCTCTATGAACAGATGGTTCTGGATGTCACGCTCCATCTGCTCGCGACTCGCCACGAAGTGATAGTCGCGCCCGTCCACCTCGTAGTCGCGACGGGGTCGGGTCGTGTCTGGAAATATTATGTATGCATTCAACTATAATGTACCAAGGGGCCATTCATTAATTAAGTAAGGATCCCAGGGTGGAGGGGGGTCTTCAAAAACCTCTACATGTCCTACATTACTACGTTTAATTTAAAAAACATTTAATTTAAAAAGTTTGTAAAAAATGTGATTTACATATTTTTTCGACGCTAATTAAAGCAAATTCGCTCCAAATTTTATTCCTAAGAAAGTCATACATAGAAGCTAATTTATAATCATTGTACTGACTTAAAACTTTGCTAAAGTTTGAAATTATCACTTTATAATAATAAAATACCATCGAATTGATCGTTTAGTTAATGAGCAATTTAATTTGAATTATCATATCGATGAACATTATAATCGAGTCCCAAGACGGAATACAATACATTTAAGAAAGTGTTGTCGGACTCACGAGGTACGCAGCTACCGAACTTGTCCGGGAACTCGGATATGAGATCGTCATTGATCCTGTCCTTCAGCGGTCCCAGGATGATCACCGGCCGCGTGTACGTTATAGTCAGCTGCTGGACCGTCTCATACGACAACACCGTTTCGTCTTGACCTGCAAACACAATAGTTACATCACTTAGTTTCACACGAACCACAGCTCATCCAAACTGGCTGGTGATCGCTAAGTTAGTCTTCGATACGATTATTACGTATTCATGGTGTCTAAAAGATTATTTCGTAATAAAACTAGTTTGCGATAAACGCCTATTTGTATATAGCGTTACTATACATTCATAAAAGCCACTACAGAGTTGATGACGGATTATAATTAGATAACAGGTGTTTAGCTCGTATGGATGTATGTATGTTGAGATAGAGACATATGGATTCCTATTAATATTTCGTCACTTAATCACGCGACTAGCGGCTAATTCTATTAAAATGACTACTTAAAATAGGCTTATTTATTATATTGTAAACTAATTTTGATTGTAAATACTTCGATAAGATACATATTTAAGGTATAATAATAAAACTATTTCAATGCTTATAAAAAATCTACTGCTAGAATAAAAACTAGATCCTGCGAGATGTAAAAATATTCAAAACATTTTAAGAGATTATCACTACGCAAGCACTTTACTACTGTATTGAAAATAACTGTAATAAAAATGAATTCAAAATATTTTAGTAAAATGCTTGCTGTAAATGTCAAAAATTACATGCTCCATCTTAATTTTGACTGCAAATCTAATTAAGAAAACGGAACATTCATTCCGATATTCGTGCGGACAATAGCGCACGAAAATTATCCTATAAGCGGACTTTAGAAGTTGAAAACCCTATACACTGAAATTGCTTATCTATGCAATAAAAGCTTACAATAAATAAACAGCATATCTAAATTTAAGCGATATATAAAGTAACCGTAAATAAACCAGCAGAGCGTCTTCTATAAACTGACCCATTGTCGTAGGTGAGCGACGAAAGCGACGCGACGCGACACGACTCATTATAAACATAATTTAAAATTTTACCAAAAAAACCGACTTCAAATGAAGTAAATCCTTTCCAATAACATAAAAAAAAGAATCATCGAAATCGGTTGGCGTGATATTGAGTTATTCGTCCATCTGTCGCGCACATACTTAATACAAATTTAAGACTATGGTTTTGTCATGGATGCCATTATCAGATCTCGCTCAAATTTAAGTGAGACCACATGACAAGCACTAGCTTTCGATTAAAAAAGAATTAGCAAAATCGGTTCACCCGGTCGAAAGTTCTGAGGTAGGTAACAAACATCAAAAAATACAGTCGAATTGATAACCTCCTCCTTTTTTTGAATTCGGTTAAAAAGACACACGACTATGTATAATGAGTCGCGTCACGTCGCGTCTGGTCGCGTCGCGTCGCTTCCATCGCTCCTAGAACAACGGATGGCAAGCCGGTGATGTGTCGCGGACACGTGTTCCTGTCATGCTGGTGGCGTCGGATGCGACAATGCAATGTGTAGAGCGAAGCGCGTACGCCGCGTGCGATATGTTGCCTGTATTTCTACGACAAACGGAACAGACAACTAGCGACATTTAGCTACACTTAACGATATTTTAAGGCAAATTGGAGAACACATGGTAAAAAAATATTACGGTCAACTTTCATCGGGTACAGCTACGTTATCACTAATAGTATATTGTAATTTTAAAATAATCATTGTAATTAAACCAGATTGATGATGCAAATGAAATACATATTAATTTTACAAATAAGCAACAGTAATATATATTATAATTTAAATATCCATACGTAATGTTACATACTCGATAAATTCATGAACTACTAATCCCTATAACAAACCACAAACCGCAAGGCTAAGATTTAAAAAATCACAATTGTTACAAAGCGAATCAATTGTCGTAGAAAAACACGCAACGTATCCCGTGCGCAGTGCGTGCGTAGTTGCGTGTTGCATGCGCGCCAAGCGACAGAGGCGGCTCTTGTGTCCTCGTGTGCTTCCAGTGGCCCACTCTCCCCTCCACAACGACTATTGCCCCTCGAGAATACCCTCGTTCGGTTGAGGACACCCGACTAACTCGAGAGATCGCGGGCTCTCATTCACAATGAATCGATTGACGTGAGCTCGATGGCGAACGTTTGTGTGCGGAGAGGCTATTAATTATCGCGTTGTATGAATTAGAAAATAACAACTAAACATAAAAAAATAATGACAAATAATAGAAAAAATCGAGTGTTATTGAAATGAAACTACGTCTCTAATTGATGATCATAACCAGAATGCGGGAGGTAAGGTATCGGCTACGGCACTCGCAAGCTACGCCTCACTCCCAAAACTTACTCTCGTCCTCGAGATAAATTAGCGTTATCTCCTCCATCATGGGAAGTTCCACTCGGTACAAGATTTCCCCTATACGTACAAAAATTAACGTTATATACATTTTCAGGCAAACTACACCTCGCGCATAGAAACTATGCGGAAGAGTTCCATTAGGGGATGAGTCAGAAACACCAGAAACGTACAATATTCAAAATGGGGCGATAGAAAATATTTGTAAACGTTCGGTTTGTAACACGGACTTTAGCAATCATTAGGTACTACGATTTAATGAGTAGCGCTTTTTAAATTAAACAGCAAATAAAATATGCCAAGTTGATTGATCGATGATTGTTTGATTGCTTCAGTTAGGCAACTAGAAGCACGGGAGACGGGCCAGCGTCATAACCCACTCGGTGATCCCTCTGCGACCCAGAACACGTACATAACTACGACACGATGGTGACGAACCAATCAGCGATGCATCTCCTCTCCAACCACAAGACTGCGCGGTTATCTACTTTTATTACGATACATACACATGTTTTTAACATTGAAATCATGTGTTTCAAATTGAGCGAATACTATTTATATTTCAGTTATTATTATTTCTCAGTTGAGTATTCGAATTCTGTCGCAAAGACAAAAATCATAGAAAATTTAATCGGTATTTATACTATTTATTTTATATTAATTAATATTTTGCCTCGAAATTACGCTTTATCAATTTTCTTGATTAATTATTCTAGAATCGCAATAACAAAATTACTTTGGCACAGGCAATGGGGTTAGAGAGCAGACGATACAATCTAGCTAACATACAATTGAGCACATCGCTGCAACGTCCTCTGGCCGCATACATCGTATCATTTGATAAGCAACAGTTATGTAACGCAGATACTCAGATATATAACTATACCTCTATTATTAAAAAAGCATCACCATGCTTTTCCACAGACACTACAAGCGATAACTTACACTGATCCGGAACATTCTTAACAACATTATATTCGAGGGAAAACAATTACATAAATAAATACGTACAATAACATATACTATGTTTATAATGGGAAATATTATACTGTATAATAATACTATAATTTTATTGGTCATTAGTCAGGCTGTATTAACCTAAACTAAATATTAAAGTGACATTATTTCATCGAATAATTGAAATTAAATATAAATAGATAAAATTACCCAAGTGTGGGAATATTTTTGTAATAATTAGCAACTTAATTGTAATACTTAATGACTCTATTTGAATATAAACGTTACGCCTTAATTGTGTAAACCCTCTTACCTATCCCTGCAGCGAGATTTAATTTAAACCAAAACAAATTAAGTTAAAGAAATTGACATCATATAAATTTCAGTCATGTTTAATTAAAAAACTGGGCAAGTGCGTGTCAGGCCACGTGCAATGTAGGGTTCCGAAGTAGTAAGTTTATCGACTATTACTCATTAACTACTTATGCTAACATAACCGTGATAGTTCTTCTTATAAATTCATCACATAACCTATTTTTGAGAACTTTTACACTTGTCCAACTAAATGGTTGGCATTTAGCCTGCATGGGGGGGACACTTGACTCCAACCAAAATTAGCATTTTAAAGCCAAATATTTCGCACCCGGTTCCCTAATTCCAAGAATGGTCTTAGAGGACCCATAATATTTTTGTAAGAACTTTTCAACGATATTATAGGGTACGATATTAAAGGGTAATCCTCACGTTAATACCTGTAGGCGAGGTATCCTGAAAAAATATATTTTTCAATGTTTTATTCTACGCTACTTGAGTTTTAATAAATATGAATATCCATGCCAAATTACAGCTTTCTAGCACTTACGAGTTTCGGCGCTTTGCTTCGGACTGATGGACGGACGGACATGACGAAACTATTATAATATATAAGGGTTCCGATTTTACTTCGGAACCCTAAAAAAGGGCATATGTGCCAACATCGTAGTGGGTTGGGATATTTTGTCATTTCAAAACTGTACCTTTGTTTCAGTTTAATAATAGTAAACTCTTTTTTGAGATATTTTTTTATATTACTCAGCATTAGGTACATACTACATAAAAAAACTTAATTTTATGCTACAAACTCGTCACTGAAAATACATTATGCTAATAAAATACAAATGTGATCATATACACCTGTGGTAGAAAAGCGTTTGTTACCAAAAAACCATCCCTGTTTCCATAAAACCACAATAGTACACTGGAAGTTTTTCCATACCCATATCCGATGCGAATACAGTTAGAAAAGCGCATAGCCCCAATGTAAAAATGGCCTATATATTTATATTATATAGTGGTTATTGGCAGTCGCATGAAATAAATGCGTATTACAAGTCGAGACCTTATCGATCGCAGTATTTGTCGCGGGAATCATGCTACTAAATATACCATAACAACTTAATGGGACATTTAAATATTTATATAATATTTACTACGAAAACTACAATGAAATCACTAAATTCAAATATCGACTTATCTCTCAATACCAAGGGGTTATCTACGCTAAAAATAAAACTAGAAAACCTTTACATTTTATATGCAAGTAATTTCGATGGCATTCGAAATCTATTATCAGACCTTCGCACGAGTGTTGACAACGATGCGATAATTATCGTTGTATCCCACGATCGATAAGAAAACGTTCAGTATTATGACCTACATACGAAAACAGCGATATAGCAGAAGTAGTAAATACAATAATAAAGGAACACAATTTGTGCACTCACCGTCCGCATTAGTATCCTCTTGTGTGTAACAAAGCATGAAAGCTGTAACAAAATGTGTGTATTATAGATTCGCCTGATTAATACACAATCTTACACATATAGGCCCAGGGAGATAGATTTTCTTCTTATTATTAAATACAATTCATTAGTTACAAATTATACATACTTAGAAATCAATGAGAAAATAATAAAACACATATTAACTTAATTTGATTTCTCAACTTATGGTGTTTAACTGCATCTATACAAGAAAATAAAATTGGAGTGTCTGTGTTTGTAATATTTAAAAAAACCGCTTTTTACTAAGTGCATTTGGATGTATTACATATACCAAAACAACATTTTTTACAATTTTTGTCTGTCTGTTTGTTTCGGCTAATCTCTGAAATGGCTGGACCGATTTTGGCGGGACATTCACTGGCAGATAACTGATGTAACAAGAAGTAACTTAGGCTAATTTTTTTTAGAAAAAAAAAATAGTTATAGAAAAAACGCGATACGAAGTTCGCCAAGTCATCTAGTATTAAATATAGATTTTCGTATAACAAATTATAGTTTAGGCCGTAAAGCAACACAAAATGTTAATTGAAAGCCCCTTTCTCAAACATCTGTACATGTATCATGGCGTTATAAATGCATTCTTTGTTACAATAACCTCTTAAAAGGAATCAAAAAATGTAAATAAAAGCCTGACATGAGGATTTATGCAAATAATGACAATTATATCGTATTATGCACACTTGTCCAATATATATTCGACAATTCATTTCTATTTAGATAATGTCATTGTAATAATATCTTTTTTCATAATTATAAAAGTATTTCCCTTCAATTATTTCTACACAATGTAAAAAAATTTGAGTGAGAGCTACAATTTTATTTTTTATTTTTAAGTGCGGTGTGGTGTATTGACTACCTGTGCTGTGATGGATTCGCAGCCAGTGTCATGGATAAACAGCGAGAAAAAAGGTAAAGGTGGATTCGACCAAATTTCATTTTAATCAGGGTCGAACTCTCGACGAATTATCGATCTCGTATGAACATAAGACATTTAAAAATAAAATACATCATATAAAGCTAAACTTAAAATTTATGTGCACTTAATTTTGACAGATTACAAAGATGCCAACTGTGGTTAACATGACAAGATTCAAACGAAGGAGAATGACAATTAAATACGACAATAGATTACGGAATAAATTTTGATCGAATGCGCGCTAAAAAATTATGCCGTTTAATGTCAATTCAACTCATCCCATAGAGAAAGACGGAAGAACGATAAGACGCAATATTTTCGAATCTGACATAACTTCACCAACCAAATTATCCAGATGGATAGATAGATAAAAACGGCTATATGACGTAAACTACGACCGACGTATCTTGGCACGTCTAAACATAGGCTTTGCGAACTTTAGCGCACGTAAGACAGAGATAGCGACACGAGCATGCTAACGTGTGACTGAGACATAGTACACCGCGTACCGAGCATTGCCGAATTATGTTACTGCGCAGCCATCTGCGCGAAGCTCAGACGCGCCAAGATACGTCGGCTTTAGTACGGTGTTGTGTGTTCTCAGGTAAAGAAATAAATACTCACGCTCTTGATCTGAACCGTCTTCTGACTTGCCGTCCTCCCGGCTCTTCATGAACGGGAACTTTCTGCTGAACGACAGCGACTTCTTTTTCCTTTCTAGAGTCGACTGGCTCTGAAATTAGGTTTTAAAAGAGGTTCACACTCCGTACAAAAATTTTTCTAAGAGTTTAGAGGGCATCTTGAGTGCAAAACCCGTCTGGAATCTAACTAATATTTTAAAGAGGAAAGTTTTGATTTTTTGTTTGTTTGTAATGGATAAACTCAAAAACTACTAGACAGGTTTCAATAATTATTTTACCATTGTTTCCAAGTAACATGGGCTCTCTTTTATTTAAAAAAATTAGGTATCTGTACAAAAACTGAAGCAAAGCACGGGCGATTATTAGTTCTGAATAAACGATAAGGTTATGGCACCTGTTACGTCACGCTAGGCTTTGTACCATCCCGTACCAAACCATCCGTTTAATCCCGAACCTACTCATGTATAACAGTATAATGTATCCCGTTAGATTCAAACCTGGGGATCCAATTATTTTCAATTTATTGTATTAAGATGAAACCTTTTACCCTTTTATTTTTGCTGTATTTTTTCATTTGTTTTAATGAAATTCATTTTTTTATCGCATTATTCGCCTTTTATCGTGTATCATACACACACACACACGTACGCACGCACGCACACACAAACACACACATACACAATATAATCTCGAGTCCATACCGTACTGACAGGTGTCCCTTGACCCTGGAACTTCACTTGCCGGTCTCGCGCACGTTGCTTGCGCTCCCATCGCCGCTTCGAAGGGATTATTCCTATCGCGTCTGGGTCTGTCGTATCTAGCCGCCTGTTCGCATTCAGTATATAAAACAACATAAGAAGCTTTTCTTCAAACTTTTTAATGACAGACTCACAATCGAATTATGTTGGTTTCAATGAAATTATATTCACTTATCAATAGAAGTAACAGAGAGAACATTTTCAATAGAATCATTTAATTATAATATTAAATGTAAAAAAATATAATTGGTTATTCCATTTTAAATATCAGAGATGATCTATGACACCCAAATCAGTGATGTTGACATGATTCGTTTTTAATGAAATATATAGTTAAGTAATTAATTGCAGTAAAAGTGAATTATATATACCGAAAGTTATGATTGATTCATTGCAAGAAAACTTTTTTAACACCATAAACAAAGTCATGTATCTCATTAAGAACTGGAGTTTTATGTAACCAGAGTGAATATAGAGTACGATATTTACCTCGCCTGCCACCATTCGTCGTCGGATGCATTAGTCACATGTAAAATATCCCCATATCGGAATGGCAATCCTCTGGAAGGCAACCCATCATCTTTCACCGGATCGTAGTCAAATAATGCTCTGTAATCACAAAATATGTATATTATTATGGTTACAATCAGGTGATACCTTTAACCTAACCATCATTTGATTGTATATGTACAAATATGTTTTAACGTTGTGTACAAACATAGCAACAGAAGGTTGCTATAGAGTCGCAATATCTCGCTGCAGTCGTTGATATATTGCGCGCTCACTTGCACTTAGGTCTTAGGTCTAAGTGCGAGTGAAGTGCCCCCTGGAGGACAAAATACGCATTTGGGGGGGTTGTGCCCATTGGGACTCTTGTTTGGCGTGATTAGGACTACAAGATACCAAAAATTCAGACCAATCCGCTGAAACACAATTTCCATACAATTAGTGCGGGGTCCTATATATTAATCTAGCATATGGTTAAGTACTTACTGCTATCATTACGAACCTTACATAAAGTGATCGCTTCTGAGACGTCCTCAACAGCGTGTGATGTTGTTTCAGTTCATTGATACGCGCCTCAAACTTGTTATACTCCTGAGGCCTGTACACCACCGTTAGCTTTACATTTTGTCCCGTTCCCTGTTAAAACATGTTCAGCGTCAAACTGGAGGTCACAGTAATAACTTTAATAATAGTACATCTGCAGATATGGTCAAATCACGTTTTGTATAATATTATAATAAGAATTTTTTTCACTTTGTGTTCTAAAATTAAGACAAGGTCGAATGAATTTTTGTGTAACAGATTTTATAAGTCTATATTTGGTTTTATGACGATCCCGTGACACAGTTTGTGGTGACCCTGCCAGGGAAGCGAGTGGTCCCGGGTACGATTCCACGTTAAGGCAAAGTAATGCGATACATAAAGGTTTGTTCTCTGGTTGTAGGTTTTTTGATGTCTCGTTTGTGTAGTCCATGCCACGTTTTTACTCACTTATGAGGATCAGAATCAGTTCAAAAGTTACTAATGTCTCAAGTATTTTAAATTTCATTATTTTCTTTAGTAAGTGGGCGTAATCTTGTAGAAACAACTTCGTCTTGTACGTCACTACACGTGACGTTCAAGACGTGACGTGTACGTTAGTGCTTCAGTATGTTACTTGTCTACACACTATTCAGATTAACTTGTACACTGTTGTTATATTTGCTAAATATTTGTACTCTTATGGTATAACAATATCATTCTAATTTCATTGATTTAATAAGGTCAACATTTTATACAATATTTCACTTGGTATCAAATAAAGAAACGAAATGATATTTTGTATTATCACTTTATTGTAATGCAAGAAAATCTTGAAAATCTCCTATATAATTTGCTATTTCTGCATAACCGAGATTAAAATAATAATTTCAGAAGTCAAACTTAAATTACTGCTTCTCTTATTTACATACACGTACATCCCTACATAGCATTGATAATAAAATATTTAAAAATCCTGTCTTTATATGAAGTACCTAGTATGTTAATGTACCTGACATAATATTCAATATTCATTGTTGAATGTATGTTAATCACAGCATGTTATTCCAACAACTACATACTACAATACAAATACGAGCATTGTGATCTTGTGATAAGCATGTGTGATAATGAGAGATAAGTACGTATACAAATATAAATGACATTCAGATACATACACAACATTTACATAACACAAATCACATCTGTTGAATAAATCATATTGCATGTACTGTCAATTAGGTAAGCTATTGGGTTGTGTAACACCATTCGAATACATTAGGCATATGAATATGCGCACTAACTACCATTTTATTATCATAACGCATTCCACTCAAACACAGCCTAGTCTTTAAGTGGGTAAAGAACAAAGTATACACTATGTCTGAGTGTTATTTTAAATTACGCCAAGATTTTGATTATGTTTCTTGCATAATTTACTTTTGTCCAGAAAAGGTATGCTTCAACAGATCTAAATGATATTTTAAGGATATTAAAACTTCACATGTTATGTTAAGCAATGTGAGTGCCTCGTCATCACCATTCAAATCAAAAGATGTTCAATGATAGATAATAAATCTATATGTGACATTATGAGTACCATATAATATAAGAGCTGATGCGTTTAATGCAATGATGTCATTAACACACTAACGCCCCAACTCAGAGTCACTAACGGTTACTTTAATTGACCCTTAGTAAAGAATCACCATACAAATTCTGTACTAAGGAGCGATTTAAGTAACCGTTAGTGTCTTTGAGGGGGGTCTTTGAATTGGGGGACTTTAATTAAGTGCATTATAAACTATTTAACATTTTGATTACTTGGTTTCATTTGTGTCAAACAACCTATGTAGTAACAAATTGAGAGAGTATAAAAAATGTTCTTGCTGTTTATTGAATGATTCACCATTTGTATTGTTGATTCATTTAGTTCGTTACAATCATACATTCTATTTTCGGACACGTATAATACATTAATAATCACGTAAGTCCATAAGAACAAACAAACAAAGGTCATGTCACTACATTTAACTTAACATGACCTGAATCTTGAATTCGATTACGAATTGAATTCGATACAATTTGGTCTCGCAAAAACTTCATTCAAACATGAGCAGACGAGTCACCTACCTCACTGAAAAAAATGACGTGCATAAGTGTATCAGTGATACAGACATACAGATACACAGACACCTATCTATATTTTTTATCGGTGGTTAACAAAACCTATCCACAACCGATACCGGTATCGATACCGGTACTTAACAGATACACAGACACGTAAAACTTATAACACCCTTCCTTTTTATAGAGGGTTAACAAAACCTATACACAATCGATACCAGTATCGACACCGGTATCGATACCGGTACTTACCTTCAAGGCCTTAGCGGCCTGTTCGTGCGTCGCGTGCGTGATGTCCGTGTCGTTGACCGCGAGCAGCCGGTCGCCGCGGCGCAGCTCGCCCGAGCGCTCCGCCGGCCCGCCCGCTAGCAGGAACGACACGTAGATACCGTGCCCGTCCTCGCCGCCCACTATGTTGAAGCCCAGGCCCTGCAGATAGATTAAATAGTAAAAAAAATAATCAATAATCAACAAAATTAAAAATTTTGAAAAAACCCACGCTGGATGTAAGCAAAAAAAAAGATGAAATATTAATAAGGTAGACACCACATGTGGAACTACGCAAAAAAAGGGGACTACACTGTAAACCAGCAGCCGTGGTTCCTAGCCGCTCCATGGCACATGCTGAGGGTAGTCCTTTTTCGTCAGGTTACATGGTACCCAACTACCCACTAAATATATGTAATAAGTCACACAGTAATTTAGTAAGGTTACATAGTTAAGTAGTACTTCTTCTTACATCTTTGTTATAAACTTGTACCATGTTATTTTCCATGGCGAAATAAATGTTTCTTTCTTTCTTTCTTTCTAAATACCCTACAGGAGCTAACAATTATCAGGCTACTGAAGCGCCCCCTGGTGGTCTACCGCCACAAAACATGCGTATGAACCTGCTCTATAATACCTTTTGAATATAAAAAACCGCAATGAATTCGGCTCAGTAGTTTTCATAAAAAATGGTAACAGACATACATACAAACATACCGTTCTGCCCGTAGTGGGTAAAAATATCAAATAGTTTACTGTGGACAGGTAAACAGATGTGGTAGTGTTGATAGTCTTATAAATCGCTACGTCCTGCCCATTACAGGTGTACAATGATAAATAATTTAATAATACTTTTTTACAATGAGAAAGTCGGACCAGTCTATTATAAATATTGCATCGTATCAGTAAATATAAAAAATTAAATGTTGTTTATAACCAAAAAAATACAGTATATTGCACTCTTGAATGTTACAGATTAAGTCAAAATTTCAGAATACCTTAATGATATCACTTCGTTGAGAATGAGATGTCAAGTACATCATATAAGTATGTATACTGTAGGTACGTATTTGTATGTACGTACATACGCTATGAGTGTGTAGCGTTATTCATGTATTATTTGTAACTATTGGGTTCGAAATTATGGAAGTTATTACAAACCTGGGGTCCTTTCTCTAACTCCACTACTCGCGGCTCCTCAGTGCTGTCCGTGACGTCCTCTCGTCGCAGGGAATTCGCTGTGCTTGAAGCTAAACAATAAATGAGACAATATACAAATAATTATAATTATATACAATAGTTCGACCACAATGCATGCCATGGTAACCTATAATTAAGATTACTTTAAGTTTTAAGTCCACCCATGACTTGGATGTATTCATAATGTAACTGTCTTGTAGGTTACTCTAATAAAATAAAAATAAATATCAATTATATAAAGAACCGTCTAGGTGGTCAACAGGAAAACAAAAGGTCATTCATCCAAAACTGCATTGCAATTGAACTCCATCTCTTTCTGTTTCTATTACATAATTGGCGAAAATTCGAACAAGAGCGACAATATTTTTGTCGAAGGTAAAGTTGATTGTAGATGGGCAAACATGAAGTATCAGCCAGTATATTTTGGTGGGTATTAGTAAACATATTGATGGTATACTTATATGCGTTCCAATTAAACTGAATTGCCCAGCTCCCCTGGGCCAAAAAATGCGAATCCTCCAGAACGAGAAGATAAGATATGCTCATGGCCAGACCATAGGGATACCGGTGTTTAGTTACAATTTACAGCAATCATATTTCAAAGCTTTTCTATTGACCTAAATCCACAAGTCACATGACTCATGGAGTCCCGTAATGTCATAGATGGCGTAATTGTCAAACAACTCGTGAAATTTTAAGGCTTAATGTATTACAATTAAGTTATAACTTACGTGTATTCGCTCTCGATGTCCGTGGGGAAGGCTGGCCGTGCCGCGGTCCCGGTATTAGGACCAGCAACACCCGCTCTCCTGAGGCTTTGAGCGCACTCACTGCATCCTCATGCGTCACATTATCCAAATCTACATCGCCTTTCTGCAAAAATATTTGATATGCATTATTTTTTACCAAGTGCTTGGTTGGTGGTTAACTTTATTATGATTGTTTAATGTGATTGTTTTTAATGTTCCAATGTTAGGGAGCTAGTTTGTGAGTTATTCGCTTTTTTGTGATCAGTAATAGCGGAAAATATGTGCAGCGGTGATAAAATTATAGCTACTATACCAATACCACGCCCGTTTACCGTTTTATCTGCTACAGAGCGATGAAAAGACTGACAAAATAGACAAGCTTCAAAAAAGCAGAAAAAAATTAGACTTACAGAAGTATTTTTAACCATAAGCAGCTTGTCCCCAACCCTTAGCCTGCCGTCCCTATGCGCAGCGCCGCCGGCCATTATTTTTGTGACGTAGATACCATTATCCCCCGGTATGTGTTGGTTGCCAACACCCCCCGCTATGCTGAACCCAAGCCCCGAACCACCTTTAACAAGTTCAATTTCAACCGGCTCTTCCTTTGTAGATATAGACAAGTGTGACATGTTTCTGTTGTCATCGGTGACGCGGCGTCTTACTTTCTGTATACAACATTTCAACACTTAATAGATGTCATTGAACTTTACAAGGTAAATGCAAAGTACATTACATCACAGATTTCAATGCTTACCAGTCTCACTGTATTGCCAGCCTTTTTCAAAGCGTCTACTGCCTCTGCATGCGTTACATTTTCAACAGATGTGTCATTAACCTGTTTTGGAAAATAGGTCAATGTTGAAATGTAAATATTGTTTACAATTTGTACAGGAACTTGAAAACAATGTAAAACATTTGTTCAAGATATCTTACAAAAGTATGATTTCTTTTGTTTCTTGCCACAGATATTGTGACAATTTGGATGATGACTCAATAATTTCGGACAAGCTAAGATTTCACTTTTGTTGTTGAAGATAAAAGACATTTTCATTGTAAATGACTAAAAACTAGTTCTTAATAGTCATTGTGATTGATGATGTCCAAATGATAATGTTCAAACATGACATCCATAAATCAAAATCTGTATAAAATGTTAACAAACACATTACACATTTTTGTTTTTTAGATAACACGGCAGTCATGAAAAATAAAGTAGACAAAATGATGTGTCGAAATATGGATGAAGCTTGGTGTTCCAAAATTACTTACTTGTAATATGGCATCATTAATTTGTAATAGACTGGCAGCCGCCGCCCCTCCAGGTATGAGTTTGGTGACGTATATGAGGGGGTCCTCTGCTACGTGTGGGTTATCAGAGCCCCCAGCAATGCTGAAGCCAAGCCCCGCGCCTCCTGATCGTGACAACACCACAGTCATGTACAGGAACCCATCCTCGCCAACTGTTCGCTCTGTTCCACCACCTTCTATTCCGTTCACCTGCAACTGTCACATTAGCCATTATTGTTATAACATACAGGAATACATACAGATATTGTTATGACATTCTAGATGCAGGGGGGTTAATGGTATATGTTGCACTTATATGTTATAATAAATAATATAATAAAATAATACTATCAAGTTAATAGATTCTTTATGATTACACTAATGTTGGTATTGAGAGTTATTAATGCCTAATTGCTTCATGATAATAATCACATATTAGAAAGTTAATGGATTCCTAAATTAACCAACAATTACCTGCTTCATTTCAGGTGCCGTAACGTGCGCCTGGAAAATTTATCAAAAATGTTATTACTTTGAATTGACAATTTGTATATTTTATTTACACTTTAACTTTGGAATAATAGGTAATAAAGTGATCTCAGAGAACAATGAGAAAAGATATGATTAACTTCAAATTATTAGTGCTTGAAAAACATAATTATGAATTAAAATTCAATTGATTAAAATTACAATAATAATAAATAAATATTAATAATTACAATAATAACAAATAATAAACAAACAATTTCAAAAGATCACTAAACCATTTTGTAATAAAAATTGAACAATAACAAACAATTACCAACAAACAAACAAATATTAAAATTAATTTACATTTAATTCCAGCCATATGTGATGTCAAGTTATTTCAGGGAAATGACAGTGTTATTTAAAAGTAATAAATACATGACATTATGAATGCTTTATTATGGTAACTAATCAGCATTGTGTTGTCAGGATTTTTATTGATGGGGAACAATTAATATTATGTATAAATTTATTTAAAATTAATTGCAGAATTGTTCAGAAGTTATTCTTTAAATATAAATATCACATGAATTAGTGTATTAATAGTGATTTTTTTAGTGACTTCTTATATTCTATGAAATGATAATAGTGTATTTGTGATTGTGAACTTTAATTATTAAGTAATTAATTAGAATACAATATACCTGATAAACATGATTGTCTATGTATTAATAACTTCACCTTTGATTTAATTGGCTGGAAATCAATGTTAATGTTGACAGACCATGACTGTTAACATACTGCCTACTCACCGTGTCAAGATTAAATAACGAGGACACTTTCCGTAAAAATCCATTGTGTGTCTTTTTCTTGCGTCTTTCAGTCATTTTGGTAACCAAGTGTGCATAGCCTCTGGTATTGTAGGTCCGTATTATACTATGTACACTGCATGCATGTTAGTTACACTTTAGTGCCATTGCTCAGCACCTTAGTTGACGCAGTTCAGCATGCACCATTCTCTACCTAGAACCCAGGTCTAACTTGCACCAAATCAATTTATTATGTGTAAGGCCAATTTCAGGAGGAATCAACGTTGCTTTGCGATTACATGTATCCCCACAACATAAGCCGATTATCATGTTAGCTCGCGTTAAAATTACACCTTATCAGTCGACAGTCTTCGTGCCGAGCCCTTTTCGGTAGTGATTTTTATTAGGATGTATGAATATGTAGTTAATTGGGTGTTACCAACTGATATTCGGTGATTGGATGGTATGAATGTCAAAGCGATGAACTTTAATTAGAATGTCCGTGTTATGTACACTATTTATCGTGCAATCTAAGACCACTGGTCTATGTTTTATAGATTAAATTCGTCAGCGAGTAACACAGCGATTTGTTACAAGCAAAACTATTACAGAAGTCGCATTAGTCTCACCTAGAATTGAAAACGCTCCCAAATTATAGAGAAATTACTAAACGTTTAAAAATAGATTAGTGTATATTATATGGCCTTACTTGCGACGAATGCGAAATAACAGCAGTGTGAATGTCAAAATTTTATGTGCAATATCATTTCACTGAATATTCATTTACGAGCAGAGCTCTTTCAGTCGATACAGCGTTTATACATCATTGGCACAATTGTAAAATATAACGGCACAAATTCACACGAAGAAGTAACGTTATCGTACATATCGCTGAAAACTTGTACTATATTTTAGGTTATAAATAGTACTATGAGACGCGAAACACCAACCAGCCGCCATTACCGACCACTTGTAGTTGTTGTACGGCGTTCTGTTCGCGCTCGTGCTACTATCTTTCGTAGACGTCACGTCATCAAAATGTTGAAAAAACAAAACGAAATCCTCCACCGATCCATAAACATTTTGTTTCCCAGTGTATCCAAAAGATGGCGCTACATACCTCATTCGATCGATCCAGTTCTCAATTCATTCATTAGGCCCTTTTCTCCCTTTTCTGAATTCCCATTTCTGAACATCACATCACGCGGTATTTTTTATATTCAAATTTTAAATCATTGGCGATAACAATAACTGATCAAGTGTTCATCAGTCTCTTCTGTTACCAGACTTTTATGTTTGCTGATTTTTAAAAACTTTTTATATGTAGGATGTATGTCTAAGGCATTGTGCTTATAAAGCATCCCTTGCTTTCTTTTGTATCTTTCTAGTCTCAAAGTTAGACTTTCTCCATATACATATCAACCTACTGGGTAGTGGGTAGATATATAATATTATTTTTGGTCCTCACATCAAATTCCGGTAATGTCGTAGAACAATTTCATTACGTCCTCATAGTTCATGAATACGTTTTTTAACCTACCTTTATCGACTTTATCTACATAGGTAGGTACATACATAAATGAAGACCTAAATAATAAAAACCCAAAATGGTCTACGCTGGCTACAACTTACCTTTTTTTCTTCCCCATCTGCACTAGGCGGTAAAATTGTGGGAGTGGTTGCGATCTAACAACAAAAATATCAATTAATTAGCTCTACCTATATTTGATAAAATATTCTGGCATAATAAAGGGTTTATGTTATGTTATGTATAACGGTTTATGTAATGGTAATATCAATCGTAGATAGGTATCTACCTTAATGATATCTACATTAATGATTTCAAAGCAGTATCAGCGTCGAACCAAGCGCTTGTTCAGAGTAGAGTGCCTACCTTTCTCTTATTATCATTTTGGTAACTGACCTTATTGGAGTCAGGTGTGTCATCATTTCGGTGATCGGATTTCCTGTTATTGTCCTGTAGAAAGGCATTCGAGACTGATCTGTATTCACTCTCGTCTGTTGTTATCTGTAATGACAAGTAAACGTAACGGTTAACCAAAAAAAAGTTCTACTTAGTTCATGGAAGATAGAGGTAAAGTAAAGGAGAAATGACTCACATGGGGGAATGTTGAAAAAATGTCCTAAGTATAAATGTCACGTCGTGCTACGGCGCTACGGTGCTAGTGGCCGTGTAACTTTATGCGACTTCTCTTGCTAACATTACTACATTATTAAAGCTCTTTCTTTGAGTTTTAATATTAATTTCCCAGAGTCTCTTCATGCTTTTACTCTAGTGATTCTTATGGTACATATATAGAATCGGTGCGGCGGCTCACAGAACTCTACCAGTATTGGAAACACAGATTGGAAATGGCTCTACTCATTGCGATTTGCGATTCAAAATGATGTAGCTTTTTAATCCTAAAAAGTGAAATAACCTCCAGTAACAATCATTATAGTTGCGTGGATTCGTGAATTTTTCTTTTTCAAAAATGATCAAAGATTTATATCTGACGTGGACAGGTACCTACAATGAAATGTTTTGGCTATTGTATTAGTCGTTGTGTTCGTTACCGATAAATTGCTTGTTTGTCGTTTCCATCGAAGTTGATACAGCGATTTTAAATGGGCCACTGCGCGTCGTCATTAAATATTGGGCATTGCAACAAGGTTTATCCGAATCCGAATTTATACTTTTATGTACACAAAATAAATACGTCTACGTAACCTATGATATACACTCGCACCTATGCTACGCACACTCGAATAAATAATTAAACGAGACTCTTTGAATTAACATAACATTTTTTTTATTTCTGGACCGATTAAAACAATACACAATATTTTACAGCTTACTACAATAGACCAGTCAAAACTGTCTAATAAAAAAATACTACGCCGCGTGAAAACGACAAAACGAAAAACATGAAAAATTTAAGACCTCTTTGTAACACTTACTTCACGCCTAATGTTATCAGCTTCCCACTTGTTGGCTATGCGAATGGTCTCAGCAGTCTTCTGTTGGATTGATTTTGTGTCATCTAGCAGCGTCAATTCGTAAAATTCTTGTATATCTGAAACATATTTTTTGGTATGTTAAAAGTTAGTCTTTGCAAATTTTATTCGATAGGGACCAAAAACAAGGTAAGTAAACGTTTAGAATTTTGTAATTTATTATAAATTTGGTATCTATTTTAACGGGTTCCATTCTAACGTAAAATTAAATTAGGTAGGTACCTACATCAGATAAATCTTATATTGTAAAAAAATGAAGTCTACTCAAACTTCAAAAAAAAAAAAGTATTTATAGTCACCTAATAACCCCACTGATGATGACAAGAGGTTTAAAATTTTCCAAATGAAATAAATATAGGGGTGAACTACCCGACCAAGTAGGTAGGTAAGTACCTACGTGTCGGGCCAGGCGTAGAGTTGGGTTCTTACATGCTATAATGAGTTCTTAAACTGTATCTACAAACTCCTGTGGAATTACCGTAGCTACACTATGCTTAATGAGTTCAATGCATATTACGGAGTCATATTTTATGGGGCCTACGTATGACGATTCATGAACAAAAATATTAGAATCTTAGAATAAGGAATAAACATTAGAATAATAAACATTATGAGTAACAAGACACATAATATTAGACATTATACCTACTTATTTGCGTGATTCAAAGCGTGATTAACTATCATTTAACCTTCTTTTCGATTTAAACATAAATAGTAGTTAAAATGTTAAAAACGATAATGTCGTGTTATTGCGTGTTTTACAGGGTTATTGCGTGAGTCGTGCTCTAGTACGATCGATATTGTTAAGAACGACGCTAGCGGGCACCGACCGAGCGGGCGACCTACTACAACCTGCCTGAAATGACCACCTTACAAAAAGTTTTCGTAAGTAGGTATAGCTTTCGTCGAAAACTATAAGACAACGTTAGACATTTACAAATAATAAATAAATAACCATTGTAGGTTAGGTGCCTACTATATTCAATAATTCGTTATAAAAATAAATAAAGTCAATGATTTCGAAAGGATACTCAATAAAATATAACCTATTCTTTCTAATTCTTTCAATGTAAAAAGTAGGTACCCACAAGTAGTACAAAATTCATCAAGTGCGTAATATGAAAATATTCTCGTATCTTAGCCGTGTGTGATGGTTCATACAAAATGTATAGTGAGCGATATTTTATCTTAAGATAAAATGTTATATAGTATCTTCGCCGTGTGCGACGCGCTTAAAAATCATTGTTATTTTTGTTCGGTTATGAACCTGAACCTGCTCCATTAAAAACAATATTATTTTCAATGGCGGAGCTTGCCGCTTGAGGGATATGTACCCAGTGTTGGCCCTAGCCCTAGATCAGCGTAGAGCGAGATGATCTTTCAGTGCACTTTGTTCGACTTTCGCCTAAACTTATAAAGTGGTGCTCATCTTAAAAAAATCTCGTTAATATCGACCCGCACCTATTGGCGCCTGGAGCCAGACGGTTCCTCTAGCTAGATCTACTCCAGAGCCGACACTGTGCTAAATAGATTTAAAAAGTGACCCATATAATAGATACCTCTAAAAACCGACTTCAAATTAAGTACCTACTTAGGTACATCTTTTCCAATAACAATAAAAAAATCATCGAAATCGGTTAGCATTCTATTGAGTTATTCGTCCCTTTGTCACGCACATACTTAATGCAAAAAGACTTATATGGTTTTCTCATGGATGCCATTTTCAGATTTCGCTCAAATTAAAGTGGGACCACATGACAAGCACCAGCTTTCGATTAAAAAAAGAATCATAAAAATCGGTTCACCCAGTCGAAAGTTCTGAGGTAACAAACATAAAAAAATATAGTTGAATTGAGAACCTCCTCCTTTTTTTGAAGTCGGTTAAAAAACTGTCCAACAGCCAAAGTCACCAATGTCGACGCACCGCCTTAGGGCCGTCAAAGTAAACGCCACTTGCCTACCTATATAGAGATTGACCGCTCTTCTCGCTCTACGAAGACCGGCAAGAACTCAACTGCCCGTATCAATAATATGTTTCATAAATTTTTGCTTACTCAGGTCTCTGTAGCCCGGGAACTGACAAAGTGTTAGCTACGCCCCTGATTATTTTATGATATTTTTAACATTTAAAATGTGAATAAAATACCTGCGTAACCATCATTGTGTGTAACTAAATGATTTTGCTTTGATGTGACTTTGTGGTTAAATTTGTAGTCTTTTGTAGATATGTTATAGAAATATCGTAACATATTATACAAATAATTATGCCAGTACATGGAAATAAGATAATGTAAAATGATAATTATATTTAACTAGCTGTTGCCCGCAGCTTTGCACGAGGAAATTATGCTTATCATATTTACGCCCTATTTCACTCCCTTGGGGTTGAATTTTGACAGATACTTCCTTAGTGGATGCCTAGGCACGTCATTAGAGGAATACGTGTGCAAAATTTTAAGTTTCTAGCCCTAAGGGTTTGGTCTGTGCGTTGATACATCAGTCAATCACTTTTGCCTTTTATGTTTATAAGAGTAACCGCCCTCGCTTTGCTTTGGGTTTCTCTTATTTTTTACACCTTGGGTTACATTATTGGAGTTTTATTAAGGATCACTAATTTTTTTGATGATATAATATAGCCTATGTCACCCGGGGATAGTGTAGCTTCCCAACAGTGAAAGAAATTTTCAAATCGGTTCAAATTTCGGAGCCTATTGAATGCAAACAAACGATCAAATCTTTCTTCTTTATAATATTAGTACATAATAGAGTATGGCATCGTTTGTTTTGTTTGTAAAGAAAATTATGGTTTCTTTGCAAGAAGTGCGTGGTGAAGTACCACTTCCTTCTCTACTACCACTTTCTACTCATAACTTTATCTTGTCTTGTACATACGGAATGTAGGTCGGTACTTACCTGACGGTTCTCATTACCTACTGTACCTACTTGAAACTTAGCGGGTTTGTTAACATTTTGCAAAAGACGCGTTCCACTTTAGGTAAGTACACATTACATATTATTCACAACATAACTGGACTGTTACCCTCGCGGCTTCCATATTAGTACAAAACATAAAGCAAATCTCTAGACAGACCGCAAATTCCGCAATAGACCTAAAACAATATAGAAGGTATGGACTGTATTTACCACTTATGTATTTGTATTTACCCAGATGAATAACAGATTTTATTTGGCCGAGTTTAGGCTCAAGTTTTTTAACGTGATAACGTTTATAAAGACGATGAGCCTGAGAGGCATTCACGAAAACCGAGTAACGGCCGGAGTAACGTCACGGAAGCGCGCGCAGCATTAGAGAGAGAGGCACGCTAGACCGGCCGTCTCTCTCCCACTCAAGCGTAATCGGTCCGCTTGGAAGGCATTTTTCATTTCACTTTTATTTTATTTTACAATCTTTTGAAAAGAAATGATTTCTCGTAGCTCGTACGTATTATTATTATATGAAAACGAAAATCTACAATAGCGTCATCTCTGTTTATAGGTATGAACTACTTGAAAGAACTTTACACAGTACATCGACTCGGACTTTAGTTGTAGTCAAGAAAATCACAGATGTCGCGCAGCTCCTGATATTTAAAACGATTTAAACCAAATTTTCAACTCAAATATGTTTAAAATCGTATAGTTAGTATGAAATTTAATATTATAATCTAGCTAGATACGCGGGTCGCGGTGGCGCGTCAAGCCATGTTCAAGCTGACACAACTGGCGAGTAGCACCGCGGCTCCGTGCGTAGGGCTTCCATTACGTTCTTACATTACATTATTTATATCATAAATTATTCTTCTACGAAATAGACGTTATCACGTAAAACCATTGTCCGTAAACCGACTTTACAGACAACCAATTTTGTTATGTGTTAGGCTTCAAGGCTTTAGCTTACCGAGACTCGCTTAAAAATAGCAGTACAAAACGAAAGCGAACCTTTAGGTACTATTTATAGTTATTGATTTTATTGGACCAGCTTACACTTCAAGATGTACCTAGGTAACTATTTTGGATGAATTATGCTACACCGTGTCGGGCACGAGTCGTGCCCCGAACGGCACGACAACCGTAAGCGTTTGTCTCAGTGGGTGTTTCATACAAAAGTTCAAATTCATTTGTTGAAATTTGGACTTTAGTATGAAAGCAAATAATTTTACGCGACGCACAGCTCAAAAAATCCGATCATTTGGCCTCACTCTTAAGTCCAAACTCATTTTGCGTCGCCGCGCCGCGTCGTGTGTTACAAACAGGACTTTAATTATGAAATGAAACCGAATGCACGCGACTCAACTGACAGCTCAAAAAGTATGCTCGTTTGGCCTCTCGGATTTTGGTTACGTTTTGACTACGGAACCATAAAACAGTCAATATGAGTTACCCTACAATATACCTAGACACCCATAAACTGCCGCCGACTTATTTTTAGAACTTTTCACGAAGCCTTACATTATTTTCATGTAACTTGAACCATTCACCCATCGCACGCTAGAAGCTCTCAACATGCACGAATTTTTCGACTTAGTTGAGGAATATCATCATGGCCCTAGCTAATAATATATACATAATGTATAATATGATCCTTTAAACATCTAATTGTAATAAAGTAACTTTTAAATGGTGAAAGAACTTTAAAAAATAACCCTCCTTCTGGCACAGTCGGGTAACAAATAGATGTCATTGTTTTGGAGATCCCTCTCCACGTATAGATAGATATCACTATTTAATACCATTATAAGCTATGCTATACTATACATACATAATATGCTATGTATGGCTATTAAAATGGGAGGTCTATCAATCCGAAGCAGCATAATATGAACTAAACCGTGTTCAACTGTTCGGTATTGATTAAAACGTGGGCCTCCAATTCTGTTAGCGTTCGATGAGTGCAGGTATTCAAGTGTTTGAAGATTGTTCAGTTGGAGTTATGTAAAATGTCAAAACTGGTTCAATAGACGCGAATTATGTCAGCAACATCAGACTACCGCTGGTATACCCGGTGACCCGTATCTTCGGATCTGGGTCAAACGAACTATCCTACTATGAATTGTAGTATGAACTGTGTATACACCTGTATTCGGTTCGAATCAAAGCATTTGAGTGTTAGCAATCAAACCGTTATAATCCGAACGAAGTGTCGATGTCATTAAGTTTTTTGCTTTGGATACTTACATAACAGATCTAACATAAATAAGTCACGCAATAATATGTGCTTTACATTACAATGCACTTAAGTCGTACAGCATGTACTCTCGCAAGGTGTTCAACTATTAAGTATTACTTATAAATGTTTTTGTATGTTTATGATAAAATGATAGCTTAATAAATAAAGATTGAGTCGACGTATAAGATTTTCTTTAATTTGAAATTCTTAAAAAATTACAGCAGTTTTCTCTTATAGGATACGATAGGTCCGTAGTCCGTAGCCCGTAGTCTACGGAGCATGGCAACTACCCTACATACTTACACAACGCGGTATAAATAAAGTTTTCTTCATTGTTATAAGCATCAGTAACTTTAAACAATACACTTTGATCATAAAATAGTAAAGTAAACATCACTTTAATCAAATCGTAGGTGTTAATAATGCAAGGTAGGCTCCATGAGGTACATAAATTATTATGGGCACTACCAACGCGTTGAGAATGAGAACTCTGTTATTCACTGAGACTTGACAAAAGCATTAACAGTATTTTTAAAAAGGATTAGCTTTGTAAACAATACAACAAATCCCAACTTTTGTTTTGCTTCAATGCATCGCTAAATATAATTTATCACGGTAGTAGTGTCGTGGTCAAGAAGAGATTCAAGAGCATTGGTGACGTATGGTGCGGTCACGCGCCTTCGAGTATTTATAGAATACAGCAAGATGAACTGAATCCATTTAACCGATCGACTACCGGGCTATTCTTCCACTTGATAGCATTATTTTTACACTTTTCTAACATACATATATGCCTGCTTCATATTGTAATTTTCTCGTTATAAAACTAGTGATCTCCCTCCCTTCGCTTCCGGAAACAAAATAAAACAAAATATTCCAAGCTTACTATAATACATCAGTGAAAACTGCAACTATATCTGTTAAACCGTTTTTGAAATTAGCCGGAACAAACGCACAGACAAACAGACAAAAATTTTAAAAATCGTTTTTAACGGATCTATTGCATATTTCGTATCTTGTCTATATTCCGTGTTTCGTACCAATTATAGTACGGGTTATGATATTTATGTACAAGTACTTTAATCCCTGTACAAAATTATAAATTCTTACACGTTGAACTCAATTTACAGGGCTGAAAGAGGTCACTTGACGGTTGCTACCGTCCTCTTGAAACGGTATAATGAGGTTCTTATAGGGATCTTATTATAAGACATGCTGGTCGGTATTATTCATCGTCAATTTTATTCATCTATTTGTAAAGCAGACTGAGCTTTTGACTCTTTTGTTTCCAAATACTTATCTTTGATTATTGAATGAGATAGATAATACCACCAGGCCCGGAACTATGATTTTTTCGAAACGGGCAATGATATTATTATAAAAAAGAGGTAGATATGTCACTAGCGCGCCGAAGATGAAGATCGTAAAAGCAGTCAATTGACCGCGTCTGTTCGTAGTCGCTCTGTTAATACAAGACGATAAGCAGTTTTGTTGTCGTCAGAAGTGCTTGAGATTTGACATACAACGTAAAAATGCCTTCGTGTATTATTGTAGTGTGATTGGTGTAGTGAAACAAAAGATAAACGTGTGTGTGTTGTAACTAGATCTTTTCGGAACAGATTTTTTGGTTGATTTGTAAGGGTATGACGTATCTATATTTTTTAAATATCATTGGAACTGAGGCAGAAACTTGACAGTGGCGCCAGCGATGACTAAAAAAAGGTCATCGGACGGCTACTCTATAAAAATTTACGAGTAGAAAGCAAAATCGGGTTAGCGCTCAGACACGCGCGCTGACTCCTATTTCCAAAAATGGTCTTAGTAGACCCATAATATTTTTAGAAGACCTTTTCAACGATACCCCACATTATAGGGTACGCGACGATAAAAAATTCATCCGCACGTTACCTGTAGATGAGTTACCCTAAATGTTTTTTAATATTCAATTCCATGATTCTGAAGTTTTAATAAATATGTATTGTATATCCATTCCAAATTACAGCTTTCTGGCACTGAGGGTCGTGGCCCTTTGCTTCGGACAGACGGACAGACGCACGAACGGACATGAAGAAACTATAGGGGTTCCGATTTTACTTCGGAACCCTAAAAAATGAAAAATTCTATATTTTCAGTAGAAATATAAAACATAATTCCTTCTACAGCTTCTCTTCATGAGATCCAAATCAATTCACAGGTCTAAGTACAATGATTTTAGTGCCGCTAAAACTAAAGCAAATTTTAAGTTATGTACAATATGTTCGATATACCCTAACTCTAGCCATATTCTAGGTAATTTTTTTAATGCGTGTAGTTTTCGAGAAATCCCAGGTTGTAAAGTAAAACGAAAATAAACAATTTAAATTAAAACATTTTATTGAATCACAATTTAAGCCAATATGAAAAAAGTTTTTATAATAACTATTATAAAAATGTATAATAGCTATTTTTAATGTAATGGGTGCGTTGATTCTGAAAAAAAAGAAAAAATTGTATCACCCTCTAATTTCTCGCATTTTTTATTTTTTATTTTTAAAAGATAATTTCTTGAATTTTTTACATCCACACCCAGTACCCACATCCAGGGTTTGCCCTGGAGCTAAAAATCTGAAAGTTTGCACGAAGATAAAGTGCTAAGACTGGATTTTTTGAAATTCCACCTCTGAAAGGGTTAAATGAAGGATAAAACCAGTTTCTGTTACAAAATCCGCTAATTTTGAAGCAAATCCTACGAAAACTGGAATTTAGCGTGTTGTAATTTGTATAGAAGATTAATACGTGTTAGCGTAAATCAACCCCTAAAGTAGGTAAATAGGGATATAAATTATCTAAAAATCCGTTGATTTTGAAGCATGCCCTACCAAAAGCGAAAATTAGCTTTTCCTTTAGAAAATACGTTTTTGGGAAATCGATCCCCGATGAAGATAAGTAGAGATTGAAAGTTTATAAAAAACCGTTTGATTCTAAAACAAGCACTGCGAAATCTGATAAGTAGAGTCGTGGTTAGAATTAAATAGCGTTTTTCGAATATATACTCCTAAAGGAGCCAAAAAATGTTGAAAGTTTTTTTGAAAATTCACTGATACGCAAAATTTTCGATTATAGCTCCAGAAATTGACTTGACAAATAAAAAAAAATTATAAAATGAATCTGGTGGGTGATAAAAAAAACTGAAATCGGATACGGTTTTAGAACCTCTTTGGTTATACATAAGATTTAGGTAAGTTTGTTTAAAAAGTTTTTTAAAATGTGTTTTTTGTTGGCCTGCGAATTATCGGTGGCATTAAAACTTTACAAAACTTAACAAATGAGTGATACCATTGGAAACGTTGAGAAAATACATAATACATGTAAGCTATGCTCATCTATGGTTTATTGTCTATTTATGTTCGTATTTATTTTATATTGAGAATGTCATGTCATTTATAAAGAAATGAAGAATTTCCTACGTGGAATCAAATAATATTAAATATTAAAATAATCCTCAAGATACCTCGAAATAAGGACTTTAAATGTTGTTTATCTTATTTACAGGTATGTGTTTTGTGTATATAATTATCCTAAATATGTATATTTATTATAAAACTTAATATGATAATGTTGTCAATAAAATATCTTATTTACAGAACAACACCATTTGGGTTTTTATTTCGTCTATAAACATATTATAAAACAACATTTTTAAACGGTTCTTACCAACGATGGAAAAGTTGAAGTTTGAATTTGTGGTAAAACCAATGGACGATCCAAAAACCAATATCATGTGTATAGCTTCAATCACGGATATGAGTAATCGTACCTTTTTGATTCCGGAACAACTACAACCGGTAAAGCTACATGAGACAATAATTAAATCTCAAGTTTATCAAAAAGTAAGAGCAACATTACAGCGAAGACATGATAAAAGACAGGTTTGGATCTCGTTGACACCAGAAATAAATAACGAATATATTGATGAAGATGGAAACATGCACTTCAAAGGATATTTACTAGAAGAGAAAATAACTCCAGTAGTATATGAACAGTCGTCTGCGACAGGAATGTCAGAAGAATTTTTGACAAGAATCCTAGAGAATTTTGCTGAAATGAAGGATACATATAATATTAAAAATTTATCAGAAAAATTTGTTTTAGAGAGATTTAATTCAAAAACATCAAATGTATCCCAATGGATGGATATTTTTGAAGCAGAATGTATTCGTATAGGCATCAAAGAAGATTCAAAGAAAATTGAGACACTTAGATTGTTTTTGGAAGGTACATGCCTTGACTGGTATAGTTCTATGTTAATAAAATATACAATTGACTCAGAATGGTCAATATGGAAAGAAAACTTTTGTAGAACATATGCAGACAAAGGATGGTCACCGGTAAGGTATGCTATTTTGTTTAAATATAAACAAGGATCGTTATTAGATTATGCAATAAAAAAGGAAAAACTTTTATTGGAGGTAAACAAATTTATGGATAAAATTACCATAATAGATCTTATTGTGACGGGGCTTCCTAGTTTTATAGCCGATAAAATTGACAGAAATGATTTGAAGGATACTAAAGATCTATTTAATAACATCAGAGGATTGGAGTATTTAGTTAATAAGAAAAATCCGCAAAAGATTATAGTTTTTGAAAATAAAATTGGAAAAGACGGAAGAGACAAACCATGCAAAATTTGTGAAGAAGAAAACAAAGGAAACCGATATCATCCTGAATCATTGTGTTGGTTCAGAAATAAAAATAAGGGTGATAGACAAATAAGAGAGCAGATAAGAACTGTCAATAATTCTGAACTAGAAACGGAATTAAATGAATTAAATCCAAAAAACTAATAATTCCGCCATTGATCAAAGTTAAACTACTATTAAATGATAGCTTAGAAACAACAGGAATTTATGATTCAGGATCAAATGTATCCCTCATAAATTCTAAATTGTTATTCTTAAAAAACAATATAAATAACAGTTGCAAAAGCAATGCAGGTTTAAAACCGATTAATGGCGTGAAAAATACTAAAGGAATAGTAACATTGAAGATAAAGATTTTTGATATTGAAGAGAATATGAATATTTTTGTGATTGATGAAGAGAACTTTGATTACGACTTCTTGATTGGACTAGATTGCATAGAAAAATTTCATCTAATCCAAAACGATAAATTACAAATTATTCAAAATTGTGATAATACGAAAGAAGAAGATAATTGTAATAAAACTATAGAAGATTCAGAAAATATTACAAATAATTACGAAATAAATTTCAATGAACATATTGAAGAGGCAAACTTTTTCATTTCAGTCAATCATTTAGATGCACAAAAGCAGTCGAAAATAGAAGAATTAATATGCAAGTACAGATCAATATTTGCAAAAGACAAATTTGACATAGGCACTGTAAAAGGCTATGAAGCACATATAGATTTAATTATTGATAAATATTGTTATAAAAGACCATATAGGTGCACTATAGAAGACAAAAAAGAAATTGAAAAACAAATATCGAAATTATTAGAGGAAAAGTTAATTGAAGAGTCTTACAGTCCTTTTGCTGCCCCGGTAACATTAGCTTATAAAAAAGAAGAAGGAAGAAAATCAAGACTGTGCATTGATTTTCGCGATTTAAATAAAATTGTGGTTCCTCAGTCACAGCCCTTCCCACTTATAGAAGACTTAATGGTAAAAACAACAGATTGTAAATTCTTCTCAACATTAGACATAAATTCAGCATTTTGGGCAATTCCTATGAAAATTGAAGACAGGGAAAAAACAGCATTTGTCACTCAAGAAGGACATTTTCAATGGACTTGTTTACCGTTTGGCTTAAAAACATCACCAGCAATCTTTCAAAGAGTATTAAGTAGTATTATAAGGAAACATAAATTGTCAGAATTTACTGTTAATTACATCGATGATATTTTGATATTTTCTAAAACGTTTGAGGACCACATTAAACATTTGTCATTGTTGTTAGAAGCAATATCGAAAGAAGGATTCAGACTGAAATTCTCAAAATGTCACTTTGCACAAGATTCAGTAAAATATTTAGGCCATATTATCAAAAATAATACAATTACTCCAATCAAAGATAACTTGATTGCTATAAAGGATTTTCCTGTTCCAAGAACACAGAAAAACGTTAGACAGTTTCTAGGTAAAATAAACTTCTATGGAAAATATGTGCCAAACTTGCCAATCATATTAGATCCATTACATAATTTGTTGAGGAAAGGACAAGAATTCATTTGGTCAGAAAAATGTCAGGAAGCATTCAATAAAATAAAAAAACTACTTTGTTTAAAACCCATTTTAGCTATTTATAATCCAAATCTACCGATACATATTTATACAGACGCCAGTATACAAGGTATAGGTGCTGTCTTGAAACAAACACAGCACAATGGAGAAGTAAAACCCTGCGCATATTTTTCGAAGAAATTAAATGATTCCCAGAAAAAGAAAAAAGCGATATATCTAGAGTGCTTAGCAATAAAAGAAGCTGTTAAATTTTGGCATTACTGGCTAATCGGAAAAAGATTTACAGTTTATACTGACCATAAGCCTCTAGAAAAATTAAATATTAAAGCCAGACCAGATGAAGAATTAGGAGACCTGACTTATTACTTATCACAATTTAATTTCGAAGTAATATACTCTCCAGGAAAATATAATTTAGAAGCGGACAGTTTAAGCAGAAATCCGGTACTGGAGTCATGTGAAAATCAAGATGAAGATTTGAGAATTGTAAATTTAATTAATATTGAAGATATTCAAAATGATCAAAAAAGGAATGAAGACATAAGAAATAATAAAAATAGCCTAAGATTTGAAAATAACGTATACTATAAAAAGGCTGGGAAAAATTATAAGATAATTTTATCCGAAGAATTCAGTCAAGAAATTATAGAGAGGACACATTATGAATACTGTCACATAGGAATAAAACAAATGAGAAATAAGATAATACCATTCTTTGCAGCGAAAAATTTAACAACTAATATAAAAAAGACTTGTGATAGCTGTGAAATCTGTATAAAGAACAAATCAAGAGGAAAATATAAGTTTGGATTAATGTCACACTTAGGTCCCGCTACATACCCATTTGAGATAGTATCTATAGATACCATTGGAGGATTCGGTGGTAAACGTTCTACAAAAACATATTTGCACCTTTTAGTAGATCACTTTTCAAGATATGCTTACATTTTAACTTCAAAAACACAAAATTCAAATGATTTTATAAGACTAATTCGAAAAGTATCAGATGATTACAAAATAGGCCTGATTTTATCTGACCAATATCCGGGTATAAATTCAAGGGATTTTAAAAACTTTTTATGCAAAGAAAACATACCCATAATATTCACTGCAGTAAATGCTCCATTTTCAAACGGTTTAAATGAAAGATTGAATCAAACACTTGTTAATAAAATAAGATGTAAGATAAACGAAAGAAAAGATAAAGTAGCGTGGACCACTATTGCTCATGAATGTACTCGAATGTATAATGAAACGGAGCATACTATAACAGGATTTTCCCCAAGATATCTATTAGAAGGTAAAAATGTTGATATTCTACCAAAAGAATTAAAGCAAGAAAGAACACGTAATGATTTATTAAAAGATAGAAGAATTGCCCTGGAAAATAGCATAAAATCGCACAATTATAATAAACAGCAGTTTGACAAGAACAGGAGAGATTGTGAAATAAAAGTTGGAGATTTAGTTTATGTCGAAAATGGGAACAGGTTAAACAGAAAAAAATTGGATGAATTAAAAATTGGCCCATTCGTGGTTCTCGAAAAATTGTCCAATTCAATCTACAAAATAAACACAGGACTTATGAAATGTGAATCTAATCTTTTCCATATAACAAAATTGGTCCCGGTACTGAAGGAATCATTAAGGAATCAAAGTTCTACCTAAGGGGGGGAGATGTAAGCTATGCTCATCTATGGTTTATTGTCTATTTATGTTCGTATTTATTTTATATTGAGAATGTCATGTCATTTATAAAGAAATGAAGAATTTCCTACGTGGAATCAAATAATATTAAATATTAAAATAATCCTCAAGATACCTCGAAATAAGGACTTTAAATGTTGTTTATCTTATTTACAGGTATGTGTTTTGTGTATATAATTATCCTAAATATGTATATTTATTATAAAACTTAATATGATAATGTTGTCAATAAAATATCTTATTTACAGAACAACACCATTTGGGTTTTTATTTCGTCTATAAACATATTATATACATAATTGTAATATAATTTTAAAAAACGAAATAAAGTTGAAAAGCCAAATACATCTACATGGTTTTCACAGGTCCATAGTTTTTATAAACATTATTTATTTATAACTTTTATCACTTTATTAATCTAGACACGCGGCAGCGTGTCAAGCCAAGTTCAAGCAAAGGAACTGGCTAGCCAGCGCCGAGTGTAATATTACACGAACCACTTGGTGCCACTTTTGACCCTTTTATAAGTTATAACCTCTTTAACGTAAACACATAAAACTACGTGTGTTTAATTATATCCATAGGGACATGTAGAAGACCAAATTTCATGAAGCTAGCTCAAACGGTTATAAAGATATGAAGGTCAAAAAGTCGTAAATTTTAGTACTGACTGACTGACTGACATATAGTACCTAAATCTAACCTACTTCCAGATGACCTAGAAGGATGAAATTTGGAATTCAGCTTGGTAATTGGTAAGCATAGGAAAAAATCAAAAAATAAAAAAAAGTCAAAAAATAAGTGGTGTCCCCATACAAAATTTGTATGGGACCGAAGCAGAGCCATCTAGCGCCAGTGAAGAGAAAATCTTCGGTCCCATACAAATCTTAGCCAACTCGCATTTACATTGTGAGCCCGTTATGTCACGTAAAACTCGCACTAAGGCCTCTGTGCACGCGGGGCTCAATATGGCATACTTCAGCGCATGGAGTATTGAAGTAGAACGAGGGCCATCTTATATGAAGGGAAAGTTGAAAATGTTTCCAGCTGTTTACAGAAAATAGAGGTTCCAATAATGGCCATTTCTAAATGGCGCTAGTGTGTGACAGATATATGAACATGGCTGTTGTACACGAAGTGAAGTTTGCTGAGTTATGCTACCCTAATCAATGGTGCTAGTGTCCGCCAATTAGATATTCGAACATAGCTGTTTTTGACAGCACCGCAGCCCCACCCGTAATTTTACGCGTTTTTACGGACAATTTTCCCTTTGCTGTCCCTTGCGGAAAGTCGTTGTAATGTGTGTTTTTCATAGAAGCTGATATACTTTGGTACACCATTAAAACAATGCGCGGTGAGGCAGATCTACGGTAGCGGTGCGCGGAGCAGTGTGAGAATCGCCTGTTTGTCATATTTAGCTAGATATTTAGTACGCGGCTAAATAGTATAAAATTAGCTGTATACCGAATACTCGTTCCATAACCAAATACTCGTTCTTGTAAGCAGAATAACTTTTGAATTCAGTTAATCAGGATAAATATATTATGAATATAATTATATATGATAATATGGTTGCTTAAACTTATTTTTATACCAGTTTTAGGGACTCTTCAATAATCATACAAATATTCGAGTCACCGTAAAAGCTAATGTTTTTCCGATTCACTTTCCGGTTTATGGTCATCACTATTTAATTTACACCTGAAACTGGTCATCCATGAAACGTCTATTTAGTCTCTAAGATTTGTGGACAGGGTATATTTTTCTTTACAAAAAGTAATGATATCCCACCAAAAACATAAATGTAAAAAAGAAGAGCCAAGTTCAATACAAAAATTATGCTTGGCTGTGGGCTTCGCCGCAAAAAGAATAGAGATCTAAATGAGTGCCAAGTTCTATGCAAAATCGAAATATGTATTTATAGGAACAAAATAACATTATGAACAAGTATTAAACTCTATTTCTTTGCTTTATTGGATACCTATAATAATTGCTGTTATTTAAAAATGTGACATCTAAAAGTAGGTTAGATTTGACTTGGCCAGTTTTCATTACATCAGTCATTTTAAAAAGTTATTCAACATTTTAATTCTGATAAAAACTGGCCAAGTCAAATCTAACCTACTTTTAGATGTCACATTTTTAAATAACAGCAATTATTATAGGTATCCAATAAAGCAAAGAAATAGAGTTTAATACTTGTTCATAATGTTATTTTGTTCCTATAAATACATATTTCGATTTTGCATAGAACTTGGCACTCATTTAGATCTCTATTCTTTTTGCGGCGAAGCCCACAGCCAAGCATAATTTTTGTATTGAACTTGGCTCTTCTTTTTTACATTTATGTTTTTGGTGGGATCTTATTTACAATAAATTATCTAATATCCCATTGTTAAGATATTTTACCAACATAAGATACATCAAAGGCTAAAGTGTATATTTGCTTCAATTAGTAATTATCACCTTTGAACTCTGAGCGTCCGCGACGTTTATAATTGGTGAGTTCAAAATTCCATTGCTTTTTGTCCAGTGACATTGTATGTATAAAAAAGGCGTTTGTCCTGTTCTTACATCAGTTATAGGTAAATGATTCAGCGAGTTCTTTTCCTTATTTTAAATTTGTAGGTGATTTCAAAAGAAACATAAAATATTGTATGCATTTACAGGATAATACAGGTACTACTATTACTTTGAAAAGTAAGCAACTCGCGTTAAAATAGACTTTACTTGATTGTTAGTAATACAGCAATTTCATTTCATAGCTAAAGACCTAATGCATTGGCAAAGGTTCAAGTCGATACCACACTCGAATAGATATTAGCCAAATTGTATCAAAATATCCGATCTTAAATTTTTGATATTTGTATTATTAAAGATATGTAAGTAGTTCTGTATAAATTACAGTACTCTTATAATAATTAAAAAACTGGGCAATTGCTTGTCAAGCCACGCGTAATATAGTGTTCCGAAGTAGTAAGTTTATCGACTATTACTCATTAACTACTTATGGCAACAAAGCCGTGATAGTTTTCCTTGTAAATTCATCATATTATAAACCATTTTTGAGAATTTTTTCACTTCTCCAACTCCAACCTTTTAGCCGGCAGGGTGTCAAGTGTCCCCTACATTTGACTCTAATTAAAATTAGCACTTTAAAGCCAAATAGGTACAATATTTCGCAAATGGACTCCTAAATCCAAAAATGGTCTTAAAATACCTTTTCAACGATACCCTACACTATAGAGTACGACCACAGATATAGAGTAAGACGAATAAAAAAAATCATCCTCACGTTACCTATTATGGGAAGTACTCTAAAAAAAAGTTTTTCAATATTTTATTCTACGTCTACGACTAGCTGATGCCCGCAGCTTTGCATACGGAAATTATGTTTTAACTTATTCAAACTTTTATCCGGTTTTCCCGGGAAACCTTTTAATTTTCTGGGATGGAAAGTTGTCTAAAATATGACCCAGAGTATCAGTAACAACTTTACCAATTTTCATCGAAATCCGTCCAAGGGTTTTTATGTGATGCCCGGACAGACAAACAGACACTTTGAGTTTTATTATACTATAGATTTTAGAATTTTAATAAATATGTATATCCTTACCAAATTACAGTGTCTCGGCGCAATGCTTCGGACACAGTACCTACAGACGAACGCACGGAAATGACGAAACTATTTTACTTCAGAACCCGTTTCCAAAGACAGTTTAAAGTCCGATTTCAAAGACAGTTTTAAAATTGTGAAAAAAAAAATTATTTTTAAATCATAATTATTCATGATTAGGGGCGTTAGTGGATTTGTATAACCTAATTATGAAAATTTCTACCCTACGTAAAAGTTAAAAGGGGTACCTACTGGAAAATTCAGCATGGCATAATATATTAAATAGTAACCACACAACATGGAAGAAATACTCCGAAATCAAAAGAAAGTAAGTTCGTCTGTTTACGTTTATTCAAGGACGGAATTCCCTATTAGTGCCCTAGAAAACCCTACAAAACCGCTAGAAACGGTCGATATCGCAACATGACAATGTAAAAAGATTTTATCGAAGCAATCAGACAGGATTAAAAAACTACTGAAGAAAATGTACTTTATTCGATACTTAATAAAATTAGATTTTGATTCATAACATCGCACGTTCAGTGGAACAAAGGCATAAGATGAAAATTGCAATTTTACAGGAGAGCAAAAAAACTGTTAAAATATCAGTAAGTAGTCAAAGGATTTTGCATTACGATTTCTTGCACAAAACCGTCAAGATTAAAATAATAAAAATTAAAAAAAAATTGCTTATGCAGCTTTTTTATGTCCCTCTTTCCAATCATATTAATAACTAAAATTCAACGTAAGACGACTTATGCTTACTGAGGGTGCGACATGTAGGTGGTATCCATAGAACTCGTTTATAATTATGTAGAACGTTACAACATTGAGCCTGAACTGTATACAGTAGTACAATGTGATAGAGATAAAGAAACACAGGTTGATAGCTAAGGTTTAATTGAAAATAATAATCTAGTGGGCATTTTATACAAATCCGAAAAGTAGTGTTGGGCAAGAGTATGTTTCCCACATACGAAAGTAAAGTACCTAAGGCTTCCCGCCCACGTCCGATAATCGGTGACCGATTTTTGTACCGACTGTCGGTGAGACAGTTTTATTTCTAACCGACTTTTTGTAGGACGTGTGCGTTGCACCATTGCTATCAGTACGTTCTATTTTTCTCCTACAAAAAATCGGTCACCGATTATCGGACGTGGGCGGGAAGCCTAAACGTAAAAAGTGTAAAAAAAGTCATCCGTCATCATCTGTGCGTCGCCATTGAAGTATTATTGCTAGCGTATAGAACCGACATCGACACCGCGAACACCATGTATGTCCCAATGCATTGGCGCCAATGGGCTTCAATTTTCAATGGATTCGTTCGATAGTGAAAGGAGAACGGTTGTTCAGATTTGAAAATAGAACCTCCCGGGCGGGATACACATTTTGTTCGAGATGTCTGTTCTATGACATTAGACTTCAATGTCCGTCACCGAATTTTCGCGCCGTAATTTCCCCGCTACCACGAGTTATGGAAGACAAAAATATCGAAAGTAGCGACTCCTCGTGTTCCGTCTGGTTGGAGGCCAATTCTTTCTTTCTCTCTTTTCTTTCTTGGTCGGCAACGCATCTGTGATGCTCTTGGTGTTACTGATGTCCATGAGCGACGTTCGCCATTATAATTAGGTGGATCGTCAGCTGGTTTATCGGCTAGTTAAGTCAAAGAAAGCCTTATTTCCGTTCTCTACATTAGAACGTAGAAAATCTTAACTAAACGTAGGATATAGATGCGTAATATTTACAAATATTCGACTTACTTTAAGTTCTTTAGTATTAAAAAATATACCTATAAATCCCTAAATACCCGGAGTATTTGTTACCTGTCATAAGGAATTAATGTGAGCGTTAACGCGAGCGTAGTGATACTTAGGGCGTTACTTAGGTTTCAGTTTATCAAAAGGGGTAACTAACATATACCTACTTTAGAATTGTTTGCGTAAATAATAACTTATGAAACATAATACTCGTATATTTCCGGAAAAGAAAGAAATTATGTTTTACGTCCGTTTGCAATTTTTTGTTGGTTTTTATGTTGGTTGTATCATATTTTTTTTGGCCTTCGAATTTTACAAATAAATTATATTTATATTAAAGATGTATCCACCATATAATTAAAATTTCTGTAATGTATAATTTTATAATTATCTTACATTATTTTTTTGGCGTAACAGCGAAGCTTTTTGGGAAATTGGCAAGAAAGAATCCTTCAATAATATAAGTTTTTTATCGCAACGATGTCATCTTTCTTGGCGGAGAAATTGAATACCTTTCATATTGATAATCTTCTTAGATACATTCGGTACCTCGTATCTGTAAACGAGAATGGCTTTCGAGTTTCCTTCCTACAACTGATATCTCCGTTACATTTGTGAAATAAACTCTACCGAATCAATTATTTTTTTACATAAAAGTAAGAACATACAGTTTAATTTTTTATTTGACTAGTTACGTAATTAATTTCAAGTTAATATTCATGATTTGGTGCTGAAATCTGAATGACAAAGATCGCGTAGGCTTACGTAATTAAGCGGTTGAAGCGGAATCATCTAAGAGCAAATACTTAAGCCATAGATGAACGAATCAAATCGACCCCGTCTAATTGGTCCTGAAGTCAACAGAGGGTTTACTTTTGTTGTATTCGGTAGGTTCATGGATTGCTAGAATATTGGTAATCACACTAATCACCATACGCTTAAGCAGATATATGTACTTAGTGTAACTCAAGTATTTAAGTAGGTAGAAGGAAACTATAGGAAGTTATTTACGACAAAATTACTACGTGAACCGTAATGCTTTTCCCCATTTTATATGATTTGTCAACAATGAAATAATTTGAAATTCACAGAAGTTGAACTTTGCTAATACAGTGAAACAGTTGGGCAAAATTATAATAACTATACTTAATGTTCTTTTAGCTTTACTTTCTGAATTAAATTATGAAGCTAACTATGTATTTCGATAGTTTAAGTTTTTTTCAAAGAGATGCACTCTTACTGAAATCTTTTGTTCTTGTTTGGCAGATTAAATGATGTTTCGTCAATATTCTCTTTTGTTAACCCCGAAAGTTCTTGTACATAGTGAATAGGTAGATTCTTTGTCATGGCCAGCTTTTGCGCTGTCCTTTTTGTTTCAATGTCTTTTGATTGCAGAGTCGCAGGCGGGAAAACCATTCGCCCATGAAGCTAGTTTGTTGGTTGTGTTGGTCTACTAAAGGCGTCTTTCTTCATGAAAGGGCCTAGAGTCACCTTAGTGAGCTACTGTAATGAGGGTTGTGTACTAAACTAACATAGAAATTCTTACCAAGCAGAGCCTGAAAGAGGCGTGACTTGAATATCCTGATGACTCTTTCGATTGCAAGGCGGAGCTGCCGATCCTGAGGTTTCACCAGTTTGCTGTGGTAGTCTTCCAGCAATTCTAATGCTCGATGCGCTTCTGCGAATACAATATTATGATGGGTTATTATATACTATTTACCCGTGTCGGCTTTGCGCAGGTAAAACATATCTATAATGCTTACATTTTTTCTGAGGCAGTGTGGTGTACTCATTATAAAATATGTTCATTGTTTATCTTATTTGGGAGGCATCCATGAAATACGTGAGGCCTTTAGGGGGAGGTCGAGCCGAATCTCATCTAATCTTATGTTTGGGAGAGAGGAGGGGGGGGAGGGGTCTCGGCAAATCTCATGTAATTTTTTTTCGCAAGAAACAGGATAAAATTTAGTGAAAATAGTATTAAATCAAGTAAGACATGTTGGGTAGGTTAGGCTTACGTCTAGGTCTCAGTGCGAGTGAGCGCGCAATATGCTTCGCCCTGCTCGCACTTTATGTCAAGGAGTGCAGCGAGATACTGCGACTACTATAAATTAAATTATAAAAAAACACATTTTGATTATTTCCACCCAAAGTCTGTCGAATGTGGACATTAGAAACAATTTTGAAAAATTACGTGAGAGGGGATGGGGAAGGGGTTGAGCCAAATCTCACGACATCTCTGACGGAGGAGTCTGAAAATCGCTAAAAACGCCTCACGTCATTTATGGGCGCGCCCACTTGGAGGACTTTTAACGGAATTTTAAAAAACAGGGTGAGTGCGACGTGAGTGTCAGGCAACGCGCAATGTAGGATTCCGAAGTAGTAAGTTTATCGACTATTACTCATTAACTACTTATGCTAACATAGCCATGATAGTTTTCCTTGCAAATTCATCATATAACCTATTTTTGAGAATTTTTTCACTTGTCTAGCTCCAACCGTTTAGCCGGCAGATTTAGTTGGGGGACCCCTAACTTCTAAGTATCCCCCAAACTTGACTCTAACCAAAATTAGCACTTGAAGGCCAAATATTTTGCAAGCGGACCCTTAATTCCAAATAGGTATGGTCTGAAGTTCTGTAGTAAAATTACCTAACTGTGTCGTTATTCTATCATCTTGCGGGATTTAACCAAATCATTTAGGGAATTGCTCAAATCACAGATACCTTAATTTCCCTGTAACATATCCGTGCTACGCGCGACACACAAAAAATCCTAGTTAAAGAGTGTAGAGTATGAGAGTGGGAACGTTTATTTTTAACGTTTATTTAGGAAAAAATATTAAGTTTTATATTGTAATCAACTACTAGTACATACGATACATAATTATTATCATGGACAATAAAATTGTATCATGATATTTAACTCAAGGCTATAGAACATTTGTGCTATATTCTGAGGTGAAATACTTTATTGAATCAGTAACTTTTTTTATAGATTTAATATGAGATATATACATAATTTTGTTTATTACAAATAACTATACAGGACATAAGGTGAAAAAAGGGCAGGTAGAGTACCTATTACAAGAATCTCTTTCAGTTTAGAAATCCCTACCAGCCAAATAATTGTGCATGATGAGAGATAAGATTAGAGTTACCTGGCTATGGTTGCTACCATTAAAGATTTATCAATTGCAATTTTTTATGTCTTTCTGATGCTTTTCGTGCTTAATTATCTAGGTACTTCTTTGATGGCAACTTGTCTGTAGAGCGCTTAAATAGTTATGTAAAATAGAATCTCAGAACCCGAAATATCTAACGACCTGTTTAAGTAGTACTATAATTATTTATTTACCAATGTGCTTAATTATTATATAGTTATTATATTTAAGGATTTGTTTATAATGATGGATTATAATCGTTTAATAAGTTTGCGTTTAATTGTGAAAGGTTTATTGACCTCAGGTCAATTTCATTGTGATATCAAGTATCACACTTTTCACAATAGTATTATCGCACCTTCAGTGGAAAAAAGGCATAAGATAAAAATTGCAATTTTACAGGAGAGCAAAAAAACTGTTAAAATATCAGTAAGTAGTCAAAGGAATTTACATTACGATTTATTGCACAAAACCGTCAAGATTAATGATAAAAATTTGAAAAAAATTGAGCTTATGCAGCTTTTGTCCCTCTTTCCAATCATATTAATAACTAAAATTCAACTTAAGACGACTTATGCTTTTTTCCACTGAGGGTGCGTTATGTAAAATTCAATCAAATTATAAATACTGGTGGCAACTTCGTTCCGCGATCTTTTGTTCGCATCTTTGCAAAATATTTTCACGCTTAAAATAATCACAGGTATTTCTATAAGATTTCTTACGTAAAATTTAAGAATGGATTCCTTTATTTGATAAGAATCCAATTTAATAATGACACAAATATATTGAAGTAACGTTAACAACATTGAGGTTGCGTGTTTTAAAAGCTTGAACGATTAGCTCCCAGCAACCAAATAGTCTAACAACAAAAGGGGTCTGCACCACCACATCCATGCGACCCCAGTCATCGGCAGTCTCGTATCGTACGGCATGTTATGTTCTTACTATATTACACAATTTTGTTTTCCGTACCTTGCTTACGAACTGGCATCACGGTACCGCCCCCTAACGTAATTTTTTAACACTAATAAAATATTTTGCGAATCAAAATAAAAAATGTTTCACAGCGATAACGAGTCGAAAGTCTTCATTTCACATTTATAATCACAATGGAGTACATTTTTGAATGGCACATACGGTAGCACAACAAAAACATTAAATAGTAATTCGACGCACTAGGTGATATGCGGTACTAATACCTCTTACGAGGGCAGTCAGTAGACTGTAGACTGTGTGCGCATTGGGATTGGTCGATTTTCACCATGACGTCAGAGGGTGGAAGCATAGACAAAAGAGTTCTACAAGGGTAGAGCATGTAAAAGCAAGGGTGGCGAGCGCTCGCTACACATTTTATTGAGATTTTTTGGTGTTTCCATCGTTCTCATCGAATACGCAGTGTGCAATTAAACTAAACATAATTTTTAAGGAATCATTTACATATTTGCATTGAAGTGATAAAGTTAACTGCTTGTTATTTAATCGTTAATGTTTGGATAAATAGTGAACTCAGTCTCTAACAAAAATGTTAGCCATGTCACGAGTGTCTAAGGCCTAAGGCACTACTTCTAGATCTGGCAATTTTAGCGTTCTGTTTTAGCGATACTGAAGATAAAAAAAAAACTTCAAAATGTATGGCGCAAGATTAGCCATCGTTGTGTCACTAATGCTCTGGAGCTCTATAATTGCATTGCACATATCAAACTCTATTCTTAACAAAATAGCACATTACCTAAGTTGTAGTCATCATATTGATTCGAGTGGTTATGGTTAAGTTTTAGAATAAGATTCTGATATTAAAATTGGTCTTTCAATCTACAATATAATTTAGTCCTATGAATTTCGCTAATGGACTACAATGTAGACTAATGTAGAGTGTAAAACAGTCTTCGGAAAAACCCCAGCCAGAAGTTTCGAATTTCATTATTTGGGTTGGAGAGGTAATCCTAATCAGTGCTTCAGTTTTTGTAATTGTGCTGCTTTGTACTCGGACACTTTTCTAGTTATTTGACAAAAAAATGTACTGTGTTGAATCCTCGATTGAAATAAACATTATTAGCTAAATAAAATTAGTGTTCTAAACGAAATAAATATTCTAGTATCTTGTGTTAGTATTTCATAAAGCTTACAGAGTTATTCAGATTCCTGCTGCGGTAACGTTTGCGTGTCTGCTGTATTTCTGAAAGGGTTAAGCGCATTTTTAAAAGACTTCAAAAAAAGGAGGTTCTCAATTCGACTGTATTTTTTATGTTACCTCAGAACTTTTGACTGGGTGATTAAATTTTGATGATTCTTTTTTTAATCGAAAGCTGGTGCTTGTCATGTAGTCCCACTTTAATTTGAGCGAGATCTGACAATGGCATCCATGAGAAAACCATAATTATAAGTCTTAAAGCATTAACTATGTGCGCGACAAATGGACGAATAACTCAATACCACGCGAACCGATTTCGATAATTCTTTTTTTTATTGTTATTGGAAAGGATGTACTTCATTTGAAGTTGGTTTTTATTGTTAAAATTTTTATGATTTTCTGTACACGATTTCTTAAGTCAAAGTCAAAGTCAAAGTCAAAATATTTTATTCATATAGGTATCATTGATACACTTATGCACGTCATTTTTTGGCTTTTCGGAAGGTGCTTTGTCATGGAGGAGAAGAAAAGCCTAAAGAAACTCCTCAGCACATCTTTTAAAAAAATATTACAAAAAAAAAGATATTATCATACAAAAGTTTACTATTCTGAGTGGAACTGGTTGCAGAGCTAATCATTTCCATGCGTCTTTGTCATTTAAATACTCGTCTACACTATAATATCCCTTGCCTAACAGTTGTGTTTTTACACGTTTTTTGAAAGATTCTATTGGCAAGTCACGTATTAATTTTGGGATTTTATTATAGAAATGTACACCAAGCCCTACGAAAGATCGTTGCACTTTACTTAGGCGGAATATTAAATTAATATATTCATATTATATAATAATTGTGTTATAATAATAAGAAATCTTTAAAATCACACAAGTGTCCGTCGTGAAATCGTTATAATTTTCTGTTAGTATGAACATTTTCACCGTACTAAAGCATCCAAGAAGCGCATACGAGCATAGAGGAAAAGTATTCATAATTCATAATTATGAATTTTTAGTATTTCATTTCATTCAGTATTTCATTCAAAAACATTTTTAGTACCTATTTCATTGTTATTTCATCGGTATTAATTGTTTTTTAAGCCGGCAACGTATCAGTGATGGCCTGATGGTTAATGGTAGGGGTAATCTATGTATTAGGTGAAGTATTTGGACGACGGTGATCGCTTAGTTAGGGAGACCGATGCGGGTTGTGACAGAAGTGAGTTGTAACAACGTCGATTTCTCGAAACCATAATAATATTTTTATCTCAAAGCATTCTATGATTACAAATAGTTGAATTAGAAAAATTTAAAGAAGTATTGTGATAATCAGATTTGAGGCATTAGGCTAACCTAAAATTAGGGTTGTGTATGTCTGCATGAAATAATGAAGTGCTCTTAATCCAGCAGTTTGTGTTGCTCTTAAGTTATCAGCCAAGTCAAGCAACAGCGGGCTAGGTAGGTAATTGTAAGGGTGATGGCTAATGGAAAAAAATCTTGAGCGTTTCCGTGCCTCAGAGGGCACGTAATGCGATGGCCCTGATTCTTATCGTAATATCAGTCATTGAGCTATATTAGAAGCTTTCGGGTGGCATGAAAACTTCTGACACTTGGTTGCCAGTTGTCACCAATCCCTCCTCCAATCTACACTGGAGCAGTGTGGTGGAATATGTTTTAAGCTTAGAAACCTAGAACACACTCCTCTTGAAGACTAGAGGTAAGACCCATGCTCAGTATGGGGTGCTTATGCTCAATATATTACATACTTAAATAAAAATGGTTTATTCATAAAAAAATAACTATTTTTTATTGTATTGTTTTTTATAAAATTCCCCAATAAATACTTGTCACAACTGAACTTGACCGATGTTACAACTTACCTCGACACTTCTCGGTTGTGACACTTGTGACTCGGGGAATAGTTTTAGATTTTTTCAATGACTTATATCCCCTTTCTACTTTTATTACATTTTTTTAATGGAAATAGCCGGCAAACGAGCTGACGACCCACCTGATGGTAGTAAGTGGCTATCGTCGCCCATGGATATAAGCAAAACCAAAGGCATTACTGATGCGTTTCCGGCCAAGAAAGAGAGAAGAAAAAGAAAGAAAGATCTGGCTCTCAAGCCCCCAGCCGAAACACGACGAGTCGTTTGGCGGCTGACTTATGCTCAAGGGTGGTAGCTATCCAGGCGAACCCCATGAAGAAATAATAATAGTAATAATGGTATTAATTAAACAATTAAAATCAATATTACCAATATAATCCCTAGAGGGGCCCTACCACCATCGGGCCGGATTTAGTCGCCTCTTACGACACCCATCCGGCATGGGATTGGGGTTAGTATTCTAAGCCGCCCCAATACGGCTACACTACATTTTAAATTTATTTCTATTAGTCAAAGAAACTCACTATTTACATTACACTATTTACTACGCCTGGAAGGAAAAATTGACTAAACGATATTGAGCTAACTTTACAGGAGAGCAGTTTAAAGTTTGAATTTTTAGAAAAAAATCATAATGTATTTTTTGTATTCTTCCTACCGACGTTATTCTTACTGTTTTGGAACCCTTATTTTATCATCTATATTGTGGCATATACAACAACTTTTCTAAAAATTCAACTATAAACTGTTCTCCTGTAAAGTTAGCTCAATGTTGCTTAGTCAATTTTTCCTTTCAAGCACAGAACATCTAATAAAGATGTTCTGTGCTTTCAAGCGTCGATTTGTAAGTTTTATGAAGGTAGGGCTGGTTTTGGCTGAGACATGTCAGGTAACGTAAAAATTGTCATAACCCTCCTATAACCAATATAGTACCATCTCCTAGTACCATCCTAGTCTCCTAGTACCATCTACTCGTGACTACTCGTTTGTCAGCTATTCACGCAAAAAACATGTAAGTACTAGATACTGTATTTACAAATATGCTAGATATTTGTAAATACCCGACGTTACAGCCACTCCAGGCGCTTACCTACCACAAGCATATTAGAATCATTTGGTAGGTACGCAAAGTTTCGTTCAGATTAGGTTGAAATACTGTTTTATTGATAATTTAGCAACTTACACAACAACTAAATCTGAGCTTATGCTGATACTGCATTCGGCTGCTCAAAAATGTGGCAATAGCGTCAAGTCCTTCCATAAAAGTCATGTCTTATAATATTATTCATTGTAATATGATCTTTCATAAGTAATATGCTGGGAAGGTATGATCATGTATCCAGATTCATTTTATTTAAGATACGATACGATTTTTGAATTTTCTCGTAATATTGACTCCCTTTCACCGCCTTCGTTTTATGCCGAACTACCTGCCTGTAACATAATATGCGATTTGGTTAAGAATGGCTTGTGTAAAATATAAATATGTATATAAATTCTTCTAGTTATGAAATAAGTAAAACCTGTCGTCCGTTGTTGCTTCTTTGAACAAAGCATTAGATTTACATCTACCTTCACTCAAGGAATAAGTTTTGTAAATTTTTATGGTTCCGTACGAAAAAACGAGAAACGGAACCCTTATAGGATCACTCGTGCGTCTGGGCGACCACCATTTACTCCAACCAATTTACTCCGAAACTACTGGACCAAATGAGTTGAAATTTGGTTCTCATGTACTTTTTTGTGACCCAAAGACGATGGTATAAAGTAAACAACCGAATTTTGAAAAAAATACAGAGAATAGTTCTTTACTTAAATATTACAGGAAAACCTATAAGAAGTCTATGGTCTTAAAAAACAGCAAAAATAAATAAAATAGGAAAATATTATATGTTAAATATTATACATAATCAATGTACGGAACCCTGTCCAAGCGAATTTAACTCGCACTTGTCAAGTTTATTTTTCATCGCAGTTGGTTGGTTCGTTGGTTGCCTGGCTGGAAGAAAATGCTGTGTTAGCAAAATCCGCCAATTATGCCTAATTACTAGTGCAATAATGTGTTTTCATGAATAGATGACTGCTAGTGGCACAATTTTCTTATAAAAATAAAGGCATCGCTCCCATTCGTTATCGTTAGAAGTCGGTCGGGTCGAGTAACTCTAGGCCTCCTCAGTCATGAGGAGAAACATATTGTGCTCAGTAGTAAACCAGTCGTATTGGTCATTTGACGACCCATGTGGCGCCATGGTTACTATGCCGGTACGCCGCGCTAAGGGTCCTGGGTTCGATTCCTAGCGAAGCGGAAATTTGAATGGTGAGTTTGAATTTCTGTTTTCGGTCTGGGTGTGTGTGATCTTGATTCTTGTCTTTGTGTGTTGTCCATGGTACCCACGACAAAAGGAATCCTAGTGTGGGATTATGTGTGCGCACTGAAAAGTTATTTTATTTTTATTATTCCTGTATCCGTATCCGTAATTTCAAATCTGTTACGGAAATCCCTGCTTCGAATCTTCGAATTCCATACATTTCGTTGTCCGTGCGGGCTATCTACCTATGAAGCTGATATGGAGGGCCAGGTTCAGACGGCCTAGACATGTGCTAGACGCTAGAGATCACGGTAGCAAACGCTCCCCCGGAACAAGCCCCTCACAAACACACCACACAGACACATGCACAGCGTCGTTGCCGGCAGTGACGAGGTCCCGTACCATTTCATACAGCTGCCACAGTCCACTAGGCATTTTAATGGGCCGTCTCGGCTCGAGATGACCCAAAGATGACCCTCTAAGCTGGTCCGAGCCTCACAGAGGGTACCTATTGTTACTCTGATATGAATTAAACATTGTAAAATATTTCGAACTTGTTGCGAGACTTGGGTTGGCTAAGCCCTTCGAAACAAAACCCCTTCATAATACTAACTCACTGAAGATAAATTTATTGTATTTTATGATTTTGATGTTCTAATCTAATAAACACACATACTGAACAGAGGATATTATCATCATGAAACTGGAAAAATAGGTATTTATTTTAACTTTTTATTCAGGCAACAATTTGTACAGGCCCTATAACCAATCGTTACCATTTATTTACAAAAAATATTTAGTTCGCGGGAATATGTAAAGGAAGGTAGGGTAGAGGGTACCTTTAATATGTCTTACACTAATAATTTCTGAACAAAGCAGCGCCATCTCTTGTCCACTTCCTAATTTAAGTCATAATTCGACGGACCATTTAAAAACTCATAATGTAAAAAAATTGTCAGAACATAAATCATTGCCGTTCTTAGAGATTTATGAGTTACATATTTTTGTACGACTTTTAAAATCAAGTTAATTTATAGTTTTATTAAATAATAATTTGACTGTATTTTGTTTACGTTAAATTATTTTATACTACAACTCATCAATACATTGTTATTTTAGTCAGTATCAAATTATTAAAAGGAAGGTTTTAAGTAAAAATATTTGAATATTCTAAGTAGAATCCATTATTCGACGGACCACTTTGACAAAATATAGTGTTGCTATCTATTGTAGAAAATTAATGGTGAGGGGTAAGTGTCGATAGTCAGTATCGACACTTGTCTTGTTTCACCGAGAATGCTCACTTCATTGAAAAAATGTTTTGTTTAGGCGTGCAATGGAAAACCTTTAGTTAAGTTGTTAAAATAGTGTTTTATTAATGTGTTTGCAAATTATGTAATTAAAATATGTTCCGTGTAATGATTCGATGCCAGAAAAATTCAATAAAGATAAGTTGCATTTAATAAAAATTAAAACTGTCATATTTTACCAATGCATTAAGATAGAATATCGATCATATCAATAAAACATTTTCATAATGTCAACAAGAACATCAATGCCTATCATAGGCAGCCTATGTTCTGGCAACATTTGTGCATTTGAATAATTGTCTTAGTGGTCCGTCGAATTAGGGATTCGACTATAATTTGACAACCATAAATCATGGTTTTTCAATGCAACTGGAGTGTAGTTGTAAAAACAAAATACTTGATAAGACAAAATGCAAGCTCGTAAAGACAAAATACCAACACTCTGCTTGTCGATTTACTCCGTCGATTTAAACTATAATAATATATTGGTATAGCTTCGGTAGATCCAAATTAAACACTCTACTCTAACTAAGCCCGTTTAGAGAGAGGCTAGAGCTCTGTATTACTTGACTGAATTAACAGACTTTTATAATTATCAACAGACAGACAAATGCAAATTCGATATTAAAATTAAATATTATATTCTTATTGTTAATTTTAATTAACATTTTGCTATAAGCCGCGCCATTAAAGAAACTAATCTAAAATGGCGGAAATTATCATTCCCCTCACTCGCACGTTATTCTTGTCTTAAGCGTGCGAGTGAGTGCGCCATTTTAGATTCATTTCTTTAATGGCGCGGCTTACTATATAAGGCTATATCATTAGTTTTAGTTAGTCTGTGACTGAGAGACTACCAGTTACCACTGCCTGTTTCTGTGTCTGTGATAACCAGTATTCTTATCTATGCATAAAGAAGACGTAGATATTTTTTTGCTGATGATAAAGTAGACGAGTAGATAGTTCAAATTAGATTTTTAGTAATAAAGCGTGTGCTTCAAAATGCCTCTCTTTGGCAAAAAGGATTTCGGAAGGAAATCCAAAAAAGACAGTAGAGATTCCGAGAAATTACCATCCATCGAAGACAAGTATATCGTTAAAGATTTATTGGGCACAGGAGCCTTCTCCGAGGTACGTCTGATTGAAAGCAAGGAGAATGGGCAGATGTTCGCATGCAAAATTATCGATAAGAAAGCGTTGAAAGGAAAAGAAGATTCTTTGGAAAATGAAATCAGAGTGTTGAAAAGATTTAGTGAGCAAGCTTCTCGCGAGGGCGGGGAGAAGAAAATGTTTTCCCATCCTAATATTGTCCAGCTGTTGGAGACATACGAAGACAAGAATAAGGTATATCTCGTGATGGAACTCGTGACTGGTGGAGAGTTGTTTGATAGGATCGTCGAAAAGGGATCTTACACCGAGAAAGATGCCTCCGTTCTGATCAGACAGGTGTTGGAAGCGGTAGATTATATGCACTGTCAGGGAGTAGTTCATAGAGATTTGAAACCCGAAAACCTTCTCTACTACAGTGCTGATGAGGACAGTAAAATTATGATAAGTGATTTTGGGCTCTCTAAAATCGAAGATTCTGGCATAATGGCTACAGCCTGTGGAACCCCAGGATATGTAGCCCCGGAAGTGTTGGCTCAAAAACCATATGGCAAGGCTGTTGACGTCTGGAGCATAGGTGTCATATCATACATTCTTTTGTGTGGATACCCACCTTTTTATGATGAGAATGATGCAAACTTGTTCGCTCAAATTCTCAAAGGAGACTTTGAATTTGACTCCCCATACTGGGATGATATTAGCGATTCTGCTAAGGACTTCATTCGGCATTTAATGTGTGTTGATGTGGATAAGAGATATACATGCAAGTAAGTATAATTTTAACTTGAAAATATCAATGTTTGTTAAAGTATAATTATTTATTTAAAGCTTTATACTTGGATCCATAGTGTCCATAAAAATCCACTGCAAAAATTATTTTGTTATCTAGAAGCCACTATTCCTGATATTAAGCTGATTTGTAATTTGTTTAAGCTGTTGTTCTCATTTTCAAAGCAATTTATTTCTTCATTCAAATCTTTCATATCATTATCTGCATGACCTTTTTAGGTCAGTTAAGTAAATAAGTAAAATTACCCTGTTTAGATTAAGTTGTTTTGTAAACAACTAGATCCTGCTACTTTTTATTTTATATCTTAATCGGAGTAACTCTGTCTCCCATACTGATTGGCGAGGATTGTTGATAAAATTAAAAAAAAACCCTAAACATTCCCTTTCAAACTTTTATCGTTTCAAATTATTTCATGCGTGAAATCTACTTAGTCATACTACTCATATCTGCAGTTTCTTTGTTTAAGTTAGTTTTATGATGTAAAAGTAAAGTAAAAATCGCTTCAAAGTGATAAGGTCACCCATTGTTTTGTATTTTTTTTTCTTGTGCTCTTATGTATATTATTGTATGGTGTACAAACAATAAAGTGTTAAATAAATAAATAAATAAAATGACAATTACACATAAATAAAGTGTGTGTCGGGGCCAAGTGCAATGTAGGGTTTTTAGTTGTTAATTGATTGATGATTACTCATTAACTTATCATATTATTATGACATAAAATTATATGACTTTATCATTCCTAACTGCAAAGTTAGAGACTGAGTCCATAAAAATACAAAAAACACCCTTTTTATTTTTCTCTTAGACCATGTTGTACTATAAGTAAAAAAACATATAATATATATATTGTTTTCAGAAACAATAATAAATCTTGTCTCCAAAAACAATATTAAAATCTAATCTTGAATCTAAATATCCATAGGAAATATTAAACATTCCTGCTATATACTAATATGGTATTATACTATATCCTGCTGTATGCTATATACTATATGGAACTCTTTTTACTTTATTTAGAAAACTTATTTTCTTTTTCATATAACTTTGTATGAATCTGAGACACTGGAAACTGTATTTCATGCATTTGATTGAGTTACGAGCATCAATAATAATTGACTTTTCACATAATTTGAGCATGATGGCTATTATAGGCACTTTATTATGGCACTTAACAAAGTATTATGTACAGAATCTTTACAAAGCCTTGGCTTATTTAATGACTGAGATAATTGTAATAGGCAGATGTGTATTTCCATTATTTCTATTGTGTGACTTAATTTGAATCTACAATGGTTTTATCTCAAGACTTATATTTATATTGCTTTAAAATTAATTATTTTGAGGTTTTAATACTTTTCTGTTAATGTGGGAATATTGTTGAATAAAGCAATATCTTCAGTCATAATTATATTGTGTGTTAAAATAAAAATACGCACATTATTCTCTTAATAATATGCTATATTTTTTTTACAGGCACCATAATTTGCTTATGTGCATAATTTGCATATTATTTTGTTTAGTATTGAAATAAAAAATAAAACAAATTTTAAATACGTATTTATAGTTCAAACCTCTCTAGGCTGTGTAACACTATAAGTCCAGATGATTCTTGTTCATTGTTATAGGGATCTTTACCCTGTGCAGCTAGTGTTTAGCCTCCCAGGATACACTGAGAATTTTTTTAACTGTCGTTTTGGGGCACGATTAAAGAGCCGTTTAAAAAGATAGGTTTTGTTTAAAGAGTCTTTTTTGTTTGGCTAATTAAACATTGGAAACAACCTTGGCGGCTTTGGTATTTCAAAATTCGCTGAGTAACTTCCTGGGTAGTAATCTTCTAATTTTTCATAATAAATAATTATGTGTATTGCACTTATGGCCTGTGATATTATAATACTTGCAGCATAAATAACTGTTGCTATTTGATGGAGGTAAACATTATAGGAATTATTTACAGACAAGCCTTGGCTCATCCCTGGATCTCTGGGAACGCTGCAAGCAACAAGAATATTCATGGCACTGTATCTGAGCAACTCAAGAAGAACTTTGCTAAGTCCCGCTGGAAACAAGCTTACCACGCCACCACCGTCATCCGACAAATGCAGAAGATGGCGCTCAGCAGCAGCAGCTCAAGTCGCAATACCAACGCCCAGCCCAAGCAATAGCTGGATATCAAGATGTCCCAAACTTCCATCAGTTTCATGGTACTTAAATCAATTCCTTTACCGCTTAAGTCTTCATGTGAGTCTCGGCTCCTGATGTGTTGGTGAGGCGCTTACTTATTAAATTGGTAGACAAGGGCATTATTAATTGAAATTGATTGCTATAGCGTTTGCTAACAGTGCCTGAGATTTGTGTCATCTCTAAATTTGTAATGTCGTTGTTTTATGTAATAGTGCCATCGTTGAAGAACATTTCATGGAGCTGTTTAAAAGCTTTATTGAATCAGTTTAAGGAATATAATATCAACGAATTGTTTAATAAATTGGGCTAGTCACAATACTTACTGAAAAAAAAATCAAAACTTAATGACGCATTATAATCATGTATTATCGTATTTAATGATATGTAGGTTTCTATGGTTAACTGTTACTCCTAGTCTTCATTGTTCTTTTGTCTTGTCTGCTTAAATAGCGTTTCCTACTATAATTGGAATCTCAGGCTTAACACAGAATAATTATATTATTATATGATAAATATATCCGCATAATATTATATTATAATGTTATAAATAACATTGTATAAATTGTATCATAATTAGAAAACTGTAAATCATATGTGATTTAAAATACCCCATACTTATCATTTATATCACTTTTCTCTTAACAAAATGCATGACTTAAGTATTTAAAGTTCTGTATGTTCTAATCAACATTGATGTAGATGGTGATAATCACTTTTCATAATATTAGGGACTGTTGCATAATTGTTAAATATATAAAATATTAACATGACGAATAATAATATTATAATATTTAGTGTGAAGGGCTAATTATAATATGACAATTTATATTAGCATTTAATTGTATGTGGGTTATAGTTGCGGTTACACAGAACTGTCCATGGATTTTGGTAATATTTTGGATATTGGAGTTATTTTATAAAAAAAAATTGCATGCTTTGGACATTCCCTTGGTTAGAAAGTATTACATGTATTGCCCATGACAATATTATTAAAATATCCCTATTATTCTGAATAATACCTGGAAGTTTTTTTTATTATTTGGTTGTTTCCTTTAAACATGACAGTTCCCAAAGTATAATATTAGGCTGGTTTAAGGTGTATAATCATTCTTAACCTCATGTTACTGTTTTTGCCGCTTAATACCGCCAATTACTCATAATATCGCCTCATTATCTTTCTCCAACTAGTCTGTTATTATTTTTGCTGATCTCAGTATGGTTCATCACAAGATTCTAGTTTCGTTTGAAAATTATTAATACCGTTTCGACAAGAAATTGATTTCTGGTCAGCATTATGTTTATAGAAATTATACTTCTTTTGGTGCATTAGGATTTTTTAAAAGTGAATTTGTGTATTTTGAATAGTCAAAATTGATGATGACAATATCATGAAGTTAAGAAGGCAATATTTGGGCTCTTTACAAAAATAAAAAAATAATATATATTTTTCCAACAAGCCCAATTATTTCAGTAATTTAATCAAAACTTTTTATTTTTATTTTTCCACTCCAGTTCTGCTATAGTTTTATTGAATTATTAAGGAAAATTATAAAATTTTCTTTTTGATCGCGCCAAAGTAGTATAACTTCTTAACTCGTACGAAAGTGGGTATTTTCTCTTATTAACACTTTTTAAATAATTTAAACATGACATTATGTTTCGAATGTAACTTTTTAATGTATTATAAATTATAATGTATTGGAGAAAGAAGAGTCAGTATGCCAATTCTCATAAGGCTACACGTATCTAATTGTTTTGCATTTCTTGCATTTGTTAGAGCTGCCATGTCTATATTGGGCGACTGCGTTGACCATAATAAGATTGTGTAATGTGAATGTGCATGTTTTCCATGACCTATTTATTCCCCTTATAGTAATTTTTAAATATATTACTCCATATTCTAGGGTAAGTTGTAGGTCTTAATGCTTAATTCTTTATATCTAGTGTTATCTAAAACAATCCTGCATTTGTGCACTGTCAAAATACAATTTACATGAATACTCCAATATCTATCTGATTTTACTTAGGTTTTATTCCATTTTATAGAAAATAATTTTATGGAATCTACATTTCTACCTAACATGTTATAATAATCTTCCAAAGTTGAAACGATAAATCATATCGAGGACTTAACTACCTGCTTATTTTTAGTAGATACTGTTGACTTAATAAATATGTCTTATTCTGAACTATGTAAATATGTAGCAACAGTAGTGGGATATACAGTGTGTTCCGTAATACATGCACCAACAGGATGTGGGTGATACAAGTGCTCATTCTGCATCAGAATCACATTTTTCGTCCTAGGCCCAGTAGTTTAAAAGATATATTTTTTTAGCATTATTTGGAAATTCTTATACTATGTATAGAAAATTTTAAATTTTATTAAAAAACTTCCGAAGAAATTTCCTAAAGCAACTTAAAAAGTTCATATCTCTTAAACATCTGAACTGAACCGATACGACCATAAAAAATTGAAATTCTGATGCAGAATTAGCTCCTGCATCATTCACATCCCATTGGTCAATAAGATATGGGACACCCTGTATACTATATAATATGGAGGACTATGATCTAAAAAATTGAGTACATTTTAATGGACTTTACTTCCTCTCTAGTAGTATTGTTAAAGATTTAATCACTTCGTCCACAAAAGTAATGATTTGCTTAGGACTTAAGAATATACAGTTATATAAATGTATCTTGAATGGATGTACTTGTTTTTGGATGTAATCAAGCATAATAAAATATTGTTTAGAAGGAACTTAAACACACTATTTCTCGACAAGTTACTACTTTAGTATGTAATAGGTACAAATTCAAGAATTTATGTACTTACTTATAATAGTCTTTTATAGATCTGAAATATTTCAAGGAATTTTAATGAACTCTCTATATAAATCATTGTATTTTTCAATAAAAATACACTTTATAACTGTACCTCTCTTAATGATATCTTGTCTTATAAATAAATACTTGTTAAGTGTTTCAAACACTAGTAGTGTATATCCACAATGTATTTAATGAGTATAAAACAAATAATGTAAAAACTACTTATTCACATTGAAATTGTTTCTGGAGTTTAACTGAAACATTATGTTCAGTTTTAGTGAAATGTATCAAGTACTATTCAGTTTAAAATATTTTTTCTAGACTTTAAATAATATGAGGAAATTTTAAACTTTTAAACTCTGATCTTTAATAATTTGTTATTATATTATCACATAAATTATAAGACTTTACATTCCTACTGCCTATTAGAAAGACCTATATTTATAATTGTCACAAACATAACATTCCATTGGTCAGTATTGGATTTTTTTTTTACAAATTTGAGGAACAAGGTATAATAATACATCAATAAAATATTTGGCTAATTGTTGCCGCAATTTCCTATACGGAATTATAATGATTTTGGCGTTTTTTTGTGGATTAAAAGTCAATAGTAATAATGAGTGCCCTAATACACAGTATGTAAACGACGCGATCTGATGTGTGGATGTAAAAAGTAATTATGTGTAATGCGAGTGTAAATCGTCGTGATTTAAGCCAGTCATAAAAGTTCAAATATTTTTGTAAAAATATCAAGCAACAAATATAAGGTATTCGTATCATCTAGTAAGAACACGCGATTTTTGTATCAGGGCACTTAAAAGGAAAAATTTGTTCATTATATCCATAAAAGTAAGGATATCAGTAATATTCCGTATGTTTCGGTAAGTAAAAATAAAGTGCCGACTACAAAACATCACATCTTTAAATGGAGAATTTTTTTTTATTGTTTCAAATACTTAAACCCTAATTGAGTTAAATGTACTTTACATTTACCTCTTGCTAGTTTCTTTTTCTGTGACCTTAGGTGATTATGTTTCCGTAAGGAAAAGTCTTATAAAATTGACTTTTGATATATTTTTTTATCATTATCATGGCACTTTATTTATTGCGTACCATATGACTGAACTGAGTCCTTCAATTGAATTGAAATTGATAAGTTTGCCATAATATTGTTCTGGTCATAATAATATTATTATAACTATAATTGAAATGGATAAATAATATAATATTCACTTTTGCAGTAGTATCAATAGAAGTGATTAATTCATTATATCTTGTGATTGTTGCACTTTCGTCCGCTCCTGTCCATGGTAGTTGTTCCAAATGTTCCCGAAGTTTTTGGCCCACCAATCGTATGTCGATAAGTATAGAGGTTGGAAAGTGATAATCATTTTTAAAAGGCTGTGAAGGGTGGACGGGCTGAATATGTGCAACATGTAAATTTTGGTAAAGGTGTTCTCTTTAACATATTATAATAAAAATTGACTTTAGAATGAATACAATTTACATGATATTCTATGGTCGAAAATATATATTTTACTACTCCTCCTTTTGTGCGATGTAAACATATTTTAAGTATTTCCAGTTTTGAATGTAATGTTTACGTTAAGATATATGTAGATTATATTATTATCTAACCATATTATATCTGCGGTTAAAGGTTATTGACGTAGCGATAATATTGAATGCCAAGACAATTTCTTAAAGTATGTACTTTAGTAATCTATTTACTATTATTAGTTATAAATGTATTTGGATATAATGTTATTATGGACTTAATCTATACAATCTACCTATTTTCAATCAAACTTGAATAACCTTAAGTATTCTGAACATATTATGTGTTATAAGTTATTATGTTGAATTATATTTTTGTTCGTAACAGATGTTTACGTTCCAAAACGGAATTATAAATGCAGACTTAATACGTCCATAATATCTTATGAATTCTTTATTACCCAGATTGTTTTTAGTTTTAATTATGGATGATTGATAAAATCAGTATCGACTGTCTCGCGTTTATGAATGGATAGCCAGTAAGCTTTTGTGATTATTTCATCTTAGATATTATATTCATTTCTCTATTAGTTTCAAGTGATGGCTTAAATATTGTGTAATAACAAGCTGCTTAATCTTAAAGTACATAAGATTTAAAGGTAATATTATTTGTGCATCATATTTAAAATTAAAAATTTCGGAGTTTGGCTTAACCAGTTTGAAATCATGTCGCTCAACCAGTAATAACGGCACATCTACGTTTGTCATATTTTACAGAAACGAATTTCAAAAATTTCATAAAAATGTTTAAAATTAATTTATGTGTTCTGTTTACGTTTTTTACAGATTGTATGAGTTTGGTTACTAGTATAGACATTAATACATATTTACCACTATACAGATTATGCACTTTTAAAAACGTACACCATATAAACTCAATTTCGCATTTTTTGCAGATGTGCCAATATATTACTAGGTGTGCGACATCAACAGTTTGAAGTAATAATGGATTGATTATGTTAAGGGTCAGTACAGGCGGAAGAAACGTAGTCAGGTCGCAAAATACAATAATTACAGTAATTCTCACAGTCTCTACTGTGCTTTTAGATGTGTGGGTAAAAAGGTTTTCACTATACCTATGTGGGAATAAATTCAGTAGAATTGCAATGATAGGTTTCTTCGTCTGCGCTGAAAGCTGAAACTTATGATCTACTTCAAAATTTATTGTATGTTTATCTTCTAATGAAATTTTTAGGTATCAAAATATCACATGTGTAACTGTTGAGTATATGCAATGTTTGTTAAATATAATGCAAAGGCCTCAATTTAAACTTAATATTTAATTAACTTGGAATACTGAATATATTTTTTAGTGTATACAACAGCAGCATACATTTAAAGTAGGCTTTAAATGACAATTTGACTTCATGCTTAAGTAATGTACCATTCTTTATTTTTCATTGTGCCAAAATCATATCATGATTGAGTGATACGTGTTTTAACTAAAAGTTCTTATTGTAAGACGTTATATATAATAGTATAGAGACATTGTCTGCATATTGATTCTAAATGCCGTACATAGCTGTGCTTTGTGCATCTGAAGTTCCTCAGCGATTAATATTTCCTTCATATACCTACTTTTAGTGTAGTTCGTATGATTTTCTAAATATGAAAATGTTTTGTAATAATATTTTATTGTATTACTTAGCACAATAGTTTAAGGGCTGATATGTGAAATTAAACGCGAGTAGTTTCTTCTCTATTTAGATTTGGTTGTGAGGTTTTATTTTCATTCAAAATTCTATCAATAGTAACAATAATGACAATGAGAAATTATATTTTATAATGATTTGTGAATTGAGATCTGATTGCTATCTAGCGATCTTGTGATTTAGATTTTATACTTCTTGTTCAAAACAATCAAAATTATAGTAGGTACTAGACGTTAGCTCTATTTTCAATGTCATTGTAAATAAAAAGCTAACTTGTTGCATACATTTCTTTTATTTGATATACAACCTATTCCACTATTAAATAAGATTCGAATACATTACAATATATATTATATTACAGTAAATTATAATACCGATGCCATAGGAATGTTTAATGAATATCCTCTCCCAAGAGAGACAGTTGTTTGAGAAACTGCGAGGCGTTAGGAAGGGTTGTAGCGCCGTAGATGATCTTCCGCGATATGCCGCTTGTGGCTTGTTGCTGTAATTAAAACAATTGATTAGTGGGTTGACAAACCATAATTATGACCATAAATAAGACTAATAGAGTAAGTAATTTTTGCAAAATGCTCTCGTTGTGAAGCTATTGTACATGCCCAGTGTTAAACACTGCGACGTAACGTAATGGTATCTACATATATACCCTGACAAGGCTATGCAATATGCATACGCCAAAAATTTGTCGTACAATTTCTTGCTATCTTTAACATAATCGATTCCAACAAGGAAACTTCACTGCCAAAGGAGAATGCCCATTTAGTATGGAGAAATGTACTGACTTTAACATTTTTGTGTCTTGATAAAAATACCTTTATTTGATTATGTTATCTTAATAAATTATACATACTAACTTTAGTCAATGATAATATTAGGAAATAAGAGATTTTAAACAAAACTAATTTGTATTTAGGTTATAGTAAACTCACAGTAATATGGACTCTATGCGGGCGTATTAAAGTCGATTGCGTATGTAATGTCGATCTTTTAAGTTTCAAATTCATTTGACAGTCCCCATACACCATGAAGTTTGTAATGTATTATAATCACAGAACACTATTACTCCTGGCTGATTATAATAATTTTCTATAAAAAAAATTCATTTGACAGTCCCCTTACGTCATCTAGTTTGTTGTCATGGATATATTATACTATAACTGTTGTATCATTTATTATAATCGAATCAATGCTACCTATTGGCCCGAAGGATCTTAAAAGATTCCTGATTGGCCCTTATCCAAACATAAATGGCCCAATGGTTTTATTTTGTAAAACGGAAGTAAAGTTACTTATTAATTTCAGAAAATTATTCCCAATAAGGATTTTTTTAGGAAATAGGGTAAAATACTTGAAATATTTTAATTAAATTTTTTGTCCAAAAATCATTGTGACACAATTATTTTTTTAAGAGTACTGGCTATGGGCATTCTCCTTTTCTGTTAAAAATGAAATGTCCTACTAATATTAGAAATGTGAAAGTTTGTTTCTGGTGGTTTTGCGCTAACGCGTTAAGAAAGGCGTATTCCGTTAACATATACATAAACATATCATCTTAAATTTAAAAAACGTCCGACGGTTGTATTTATACTAAACATAGCTAAGAACACTCGATTAAGTCACCTTTCAATAAAAAAAAAACTGAAACAAAATCGGTTCATCCGTTTGGGCATAGAGTATAGAAGGTAGGACGCCCATCTATGTATGAAGTGTCCGTTAAAACGTGTCCAATTACGGGTGGCGCTGTGGTGCGGTCTACAACAGCTATGTTGGAATATTTATTTTTCAGACACTAGCGCCATTCTGAAATGGCCATTATTGGAACAGCTGGACACTTTTCAACTTTCCCCTCATATGAGATGAGTGAATAGGCATTTATTAAGTTAGTGCGTTCACCATCTTAGACTTCATCACCACTTACTATCAGGTGGGATCGTTGTCAAGCATCAACTTATTTCATGTAAAAAAAGATGGCCCTCCTTCTACTCTATCCTCCATGCGTTTGGGAGCTACGATGCCACAGACATACAGATACACAGAAACGTCAAACTTACAACACCCCTCTTTTCGTCTGTGGTTAAAAAGCATTACCTTAGCAAAATCGAGTAGGTTATGATACTCGATATAGTTCCCGCCGCCGACGACGAACACGACCGCGTCGGTGGGGGGCGTGGAACGCGCGCGGGCGCGGCCGGCGGCGTCCGAGCGCGCCGCGCGCGGGTCCAGCCACAGCTCATCACCGCCCTCGCCGCTCAGCGCCGCCTCCACTGCGCGGCTCACTGGCAGCTTCTGTACCACCAAATAATAGGGATGTTGACTAACTAGGATTCAATTTTATTTTACAGATAGAACCTCAATATTCACGAAAAAAATATTATAAAAATAATAATCTTCAATTTAAATACAAAAATTGATCAATAAAAATCACTATCAAATTTCCCACCAAAAACGTCACGTGACGTCACTAAACTATATTCAATACTATCTGTCTACTAAGTTTGTTGAATTTCCATCTAAAATTGTTCCAATGACGTCATATTCTCAAAATGGCGTTTAAGGTATGTTTGAGGTTACGTGACAGTGAGTTTTAACATTTTAAATTAATTATATTTTATTTATTGTGATTGATTTCAATAAAATAATCATATTTTAGGGCTTTAAATGTTACCACTAATATTTTAGACATAAATTTATATTAATTTATAATTAGTGTCAACATGAATAATGAATATAAGTATTACTATACTAAACGCAAAAACTCTTGGCAGGCGGAGTAATAAAACGTGCAAAAGAGACGGCGCACATAATTTTCTTTCTCGCACTTGCACTGTTTATGGATGACGTCACATAGGCACAGAGATGCGAAACACCTAATTTCCATAAACAGTGCAAGTGCGAGAGAGAAAATGATGTGCGCCGTCTCTTTAGCACGTTTTATTATTCCGCCTGCCACGAGTCTTTGCGTTTAGTATAGAATAAAGTATAAACTCTTTATAACTTTATTCTTGATGATCCGGCAAACTTCGTTTCGCCTAACAATCATTGGATGTACCATTGAAGTATAATGTCATAGAACAGACATCTGGAACAAAATGTGTGTCCCGCCCGGGAGGTTCGATTTTCAAAATTGAGCCCCCGTTCTCCTTTCAAAATCGAACCATTGGAGATTGAAGCCACGTGGCGCCAATACATTGGGTCATTGATAGGTTTAACAAATGAGAGACCCTCTCCCTCCCCCTCCTCTACCCTCTTCCTCTCCGGAACAATTCCATCATACATTTTTGCGTAACTTAAACACGTAACACAGCGCACGCAACGGAAGCTCTCAAAAAGGAATATTTTTTACCCGTTTTTGCAAGTGTGAGTTTATAAATCCTAAAACTCCTGGATTCAGCCGCCAAATGACTCGTGTTCCGGCTGGGGGCTTGAGAGCTAGTTCTTTCTTACTCTTCTCTCTTTCTCGGCCGGCATAGCATCAGTGATGTCTTTGGTGTCGCTGATGTCCATATAACCATTGTAGGCCTATTTCTATTACTTATCTATCCCTTAATGACGATAAGAATTCATACTAATAACTCATATCAGTTGAAACTGTATTCTTGAATCGCAATAAATTACATTTCTATTAAAAATCTCTTTCATTTACCATAATGACCACTCAGAATATTTACTCACATGCTTTTTCACTACTAAATTCTTCACGCCTTCCATGACAAACGAGGACCCTTGGGAGACCAGTTTTGAGAACATTGAAACTGTTTTTGTACCGCCACCCTCATATTGACTCGAAACTAACTTTGAAAAACCTCTGCAATATAAACAAGCATAAAATGTTAATGGCCTTTAATAAATTTTCAAAATCTAATTTATGTACAGTTTCTGTATATTTCACCTAAAAAACAATTAAATCTATGTAAACAGTTAAAAAACAATTAAATGATTGAGAAACTTTGTATTCTAATGTAAATCCTATTTATTGTAAATCATATTCTATTGTTACTAAAAACTGCTAATCTTCAACAATAAAAATGAACATGCAATGTCTTTTTAGATATCGTAATTGTTTGTAATCATGGACTAATTTCGAAAACAGTGAAATCTAATTGTCCCCAAATAGATGCAGTTTTCTGATATCGGAGAGTTGTATTACTATATCACATTCCACTCAAATCAATATACAAAATAGCTTTAATAGTTTTATAAGTGCTTTATATTAATACTAGAAAATTGCCCTCGCTTCACTTCGGGAAAAATAATAAAAAAAATTATATAATATAGCCTATGTCACCCGGGGATAGTGTGTAGCTTCCCAACAGTGAAAGAAGTTTCAAATCGGTTCGGTAGTTTCTTTCCTCTTTACAATATTAGTATAGATAATGTACTATGAAACATACTTCCATCGTTTCATGTAGGCCATTGGTTGAGTATCGCAGTTAGCGGCTATCAATGCAGCTTCAAACTTTTTGTATTCTTCTTCTGGTAATTGTGATGTGCAGAGATAGTATATTATGAATAATCTCATTTTGTCTTCTTCAGTACCAGCACTCGTGTCTGTGATCAGGTCTAGTACAGCCTTACTCTCCACATGACTGCTTTTGCTCATTATCTTCTCTTCCAACTCAAAAAATGAGTCTAATCTTCTCGATTTTATTGCGTTCAGAATAGCTGTAATTGATAATAATCTGTTATAAATTACTTTTAATAGCTGCAAGTAATTTACGTAGGATGTTCTTGTTCTAAGTCGGAAGCGTGTCGAAATAATTTTCAGTTTAAATGTGTAGATTTCAATACGAAAATAGAATTGTTAATCCCAGTTGTTGCTATGCTAATAATGATGTAGTAAAATCTTTTTATTTATGTAAATTGCTGACAAAGAATAAGGTAATTCTGAATCTATAAACTAATTATTTATCTGTTGTAATGAAATAGAGCTTTGCAAATCAAACTAAGAAATGACACATTTTACCAGTAGCTATAGTGGTGTGCATATCAATAAGTCGTTTTTTCTCCATAAGCTGTGGTAGTGAATTGACAGCGCTGGTCAGTCTCTGGGTATTATCATTTACCATACTTAGTGCTACATCACTGTCGGCGTCCAAACCCATTGAACTTTTTAATTTTTTTACCTCTGCTTCTGAACTCCTATAAAAGAAAAATGGTTCAAATAAATAAACATCCAATATTGATTCTTTTCATAAGAATACATTTTATATTTTAAGCATTTCGTGAATGTTGACAAACAACCTTGTTGAGATAATAGAAATTTATCTGTCGCATTAATTTACTATAGCCAACAACATATTTGCTACAGCCAGGAACTAAGACGGTCTATTATGAACTATTAATTCCAGGCAAGTTTCAGTGTAAACGTCAAATTCGTATTACGAAAGCAGTCACGTGACACTTTTTAAGTCAATCATACGACGTTTAAAACCCGAGAAATGAATTGCCTGGAACATGAATGGTTTTATAAAAGTTCATAATAATTAAGTTAGAAAGGAGGAGGAGACTTTCCCTTCGCTACTAACATTTAAATAAGTTCAAAATAGTTAAGTTTACCTATACTTATCTAAGTCTTCCTGTATAGCTTCTGCTACCGTGGGGAATGGACTACCCTTATGTTCACTCCATAAAGGATCCTTAGAATCAAGGTCGCATACACGAGTTTTCACTTTCTGACCTTGAACTCCTGTCCCAGTGCTCTCTGGTACTAGAGCCCTATAGAAAAAAACAAATAAGTATTTTTTTAAGTCTTTCTTCGGATTTCAGTGAATTAGATTTAAATAAATTGTTTATTTCACAGTTTTAATTAGTCTAAATATGCTGGGAATATTTTAGTACATCATGGACGAAACCAAATTATTAGAGGTAAAAAAAGTCAAAATTCAAATGATTTATTTCATCATAGGAACAAACTACTTAATTAACGCAAGAACAAAAATTACAATAACAACATAATTATGACAAACATACTTTATAAACAGTAAATTCTAATTATTTTAAAATATTTTAAATTATTTAATTTATTCTTGGCCAGCAATGCAACGGTGGCTTTCTCATAAGTCAGTATTATGTTTTTTATATTTATGTATAATTATGAAAAAAAGTAAAATTCTAATTAATAAAATTAGATTATTAAAGATTAAGAACCTGTTCAATGACAAATCCAATACATCATGTGCCAAAGCTTGATAGGTCCAGGTGTGATGTAGTGGTGTTGCCATATCCATATTTCTATCTAACAATATTAGCATAGGCCTTGTGAAACTGAAAGTACCCCCTTGACCAGTGTTGCCATGGAAAAGATTATTCCTTGCATCCCAAAGGTTTTCACGGAGTTTCTTATCCAATTTTGTTGCTACCATTTCTGCTGCATTACCTTTACTACTTCTAATTATCGGGACATTACCTGCAATTTTATGATACATTACAAGAACTAAGAGCACAATGGTAAGAGTTATATTCTTAAAGGCTACTGTTAACAAACTTCATAGCCCAGATCCTACAAAGATTATATTTGGTCACCAAAACTAGTACTAAGGGGCTTAGTTATTGCCATATCAGCCATGTCAATGATACAGTCCCCTGAACTATAGAGGCCCCAACATATTACAGATATAATATTGTCGAAACATTTTACTAGCTGCTTTATGGTGCCAGCCCTGGGATAGAGCAAGAGGAATTGGCACTTGGTGCCAACGGGCAAAGGGCGGCTCGATATTGGGGAGATTTTCTGATAGGCGCACCATTATTGTAAGTTATGTGAAAGCATCAACCCTTATCAAGGCTAATGGCAAGCGATCACCTCTGCTATTAATGCAGGGTTGACTGAAGTTATATAATAAGTCTTAAACCGAGTCCACACGCTTGGCAAACAGCAAACAACAACCACAAACATGTGAATAGGTGTTTGTTTCTGTTTGCCTGTTGTTGTTTGTGTTCGACAGTGATTGGCGTCATTGCAGCGTTGTCGGTTTTTCTTCACAAATCAAAGGATGTTCGGCAAACAGTTTGCATTGTGTCCAAACACTTGATTGTGATCGGTGTTTGCTTGCTGTTTGGTGTTTGCGGCAAACACCAAGCGTGGAGAGCCAGCATTAAAACAAATAAATATTTTCATACTCTTATTATGTAAATGGTTAAGAAAATTAATTTGTGTAATAAATAATTTATGTTTGTTATAAAGCTAATTGTATTCAATATTTTACTCACCTAGAGTAACAAACACAGAAAATAAGCTTTCAACAATATCATCCATAATGGCTTCCATTTCAGTATCTTTTGTATCTCCTTTATTGATAGCTGGAAACATTTAATGCATATTTAATGAAATATACTCAGACAAAATCATAAAGAGAGGAAAAACATAAACATAAAGGTCTATAGAATATTTATCTATTGTTAAGGAATAAAAAGAAAAGTTTCCATTTCAATATTTAAGAGATCAATTCAATAAATATTCCATCCATCCATCCATCAGCCCTTGGAGGTCCACTGCTGGACATAGGCCTCCCCTAACTTGTGAATAAATATTATATGAGGAGAATAATATGTATGAGAATACATATAGTTTCATGAATTTCAAAGTCAGGATTATACCCACCATAATAAGATAGAGAATCTGATTGCTGATGTTTCATAATAAATAAGTCATCTTCAAGGCATATGAAATTTAAATATTGATCAAATATTTTATTTATATGGGCCACAGAGTTAGACTGCAGGGCAGAAGCAGCCAAATCTTCCAACTTTTGCCTTGTTATAGGGTTTATAAAGTTCAAATGATACTGATCATAAATTCCATTTTCTAGATCTTGGGCAATACGGCCCAGATTTTCTTCGGTTGGAGCGCAAAAGTATACAGCAGGAACCTCAGGTATTTGATCTCTATCGGAATGTAGTTGTCTGGAAAAATAGTATTTTTTATATTTATCCACTTCAGTATTCCATAATTGAATAGGAAAAAACTTATTCATTCTACTGAAGTTGTAAAAATACTCTACTTACACGTGTAATGTTACACCAAGATCTCTCAGTTCTTTTACAGATATTAGTGGTGAAATGATGTCCTGACCAGCTCTGTCGTAAATTAGCACTTTCCATGATGGTTCGGTTGCCAATTCTTTTGTGAGTGGATTATTCAAATTAAGCATCTGCTTAAGAGCATCTGTAAGTAAGGAAGTAAAATTTCATTGAAATATTAGTTAGTAAATCTGGAAAATGGAAATAAACCCGGACTGAGATCCTTACTTAGTTGTCGTTCACGTAAAGTCGTCATTTTAGGGGTTTAAAAATCACTGCCATCAATATTCTTTTATTTGGAAAGACCCTTTAATTTACACTTATAATTATAATACCGTATTTTAATAAATTTCCTATAATTTATTTGGATAAAGTACGTTTTCATGTATATTTTGAAACGTCAAACTTAATGTCATTTTATTTTCGACACGTCGGTATATCAGTGACCAGTGTTGCCAGATTTGTGTTTTAAAAATATTGTTTTTAAGGTTTAACATGAATATATTACTCTAACTGGATACATAACTTCGTAATGGTACCTGAAGATGGATGACGTCATAACGGAATGACCATTTTTATTGTGTCCAAGTTATCTATAGTTCCAGGATATATCATTCGATTGTGTTGAAATATTTTAATAAGTGCTCTGCACTTAAAATAAAAAAGTGTACCGTAATCAATAATATTGTTTCAATTCATTATCAGCTTGTATAAAAATAATCATAATAAAATCATCAGCCTTAATCAATTCAACATTATAATTTTTACCACCAGAAAAATTATTAGAAAACATTTTGAAGGGCCATATCAAAATAGGACATAAGTGTAGGGTGTCCAACCCTACAATTATAAAGGAAAACCTCAGCCCGGCCTGTGATTGGTCAAATAATCATTCCATTGTGACATCATCCGTCTTCAAGTACCTCTACGAAGTTATGTATCCAGTTAGAGTAATATATCCATAGGCCTAAACTAACATAAGTATTTGGGTACTCTGTGGATTTTAAATGTCAAATTATTATTAAAGTGCGTTTCAAGCAAGTTTGCAGTTCATCGCTAAGTTGGTAGCATTGAAATAAGTGTTTTTTACAAAAACTTTATTTATAACCCTGTCCACAAATCTTAGAGACTAAATTGACGTTTCATGGGTGACCAGTTTCGGGTGCAAATTAAATAGTGATGACCATAAACCGGAAATTAAATCGGAAAAATATTCGCAGTTTTTACGGTGGGTCGAATATTTGTATTAAAGAGTCCCTAAAACTGATAGAAAAATAAGTTTAAGCAATCATATCAAATATAATTATATCCAAAATATATTTACCCTAATTAACTAAACTTAAAAATTATTCTACTTACAAGAACGAGTACCTAAATACTCGTTCCCAAATATAACCAAATGATTATGGTGATTATGGTACTTGGCTATATAGTATAAAATTAGCTGTATACCGATATACAGCTAATTTTATACTATATAGCCAAGTACTAAAAGCCAAGTACTAAATAAGTTCAAAATTGCATCAATATTAGTGGGATTGAATAAATTTATTTTAAACGATGAAGGATTTAGTAATAACTTAAACACATCAAAAATATTTATATCATAACTTTATTCAGAATCAGACCAAGTGCTATCACTGTAAAATGCATCATCAGAATCACGACCAACGTCTATTAAAAACTATTTTCATATATAAAAATTGAGATATCTGAAATATCTCATCGACTATATGCCTTAGGCAATAAGTTTTGAGTGAAAATAAGTTTTATCGTCTTATCAATGATAATATTGTTACTAACTGAATGATTTTTTTAATTAGTTTAAACTTCTCACTATTCTTACGAAATCGTTTACGATTCAAAAAACCGGAAAAGTAGATCGCACAAAGGACCCCGCAAATTCTCTATGGGAATTGGCTCTCGGCTAAATTAGCTGAAATTTTGCACAGAGGTAGCTTTCGTCATGCTGATCAAAAGTCTCATTGGACGCAACCCCCCAAAATCAAACCCAGACCCACCACTGCCCCCCCAAATCTCAAAATACTTCCCAAAGCACATTGGATGAAAATCAATGCATAAGGGATATATTCCTATGAAACTTCGCACAGAGGTATCTTTCATCATGCTGATCAAAAGTCTCAACGGGTGCAACCCCCCAAAATCAAACCCAGACCCACCACTCCCCCCAAACACCACCTGGCATAAATAGGTCGGGTATCACCCAACACCTTGCCTTCATATGCATATATTAGCCGTATATTTTATTATATTTTAGCCGTATTGGGTCGGCTTAGAATACTAACCCCAATCCCACGCCGGAAGGGTGTCGTAAGAGGCGACTAAATCCAGCCTGCTGGTGGTAGGGCCCTCGGAGGGATTATATTGGTACCATTGTTTTTAATTGTTAATTAATACCATTATTACTATTATTATTTCTCCAGGGGTTCACCTGGATAGCTACCACCCTCGAGCATGAGTCAGACGACTCATCGTGTTCCGGCTGGGGGCTTGAGAGCCAGTTCTTTCTTTCTTTTTCTTCTTTCTTTCTTAGCTGGCAACGCATCAGTGATGCCTTTGGTGTTGCTGATGTTCATGGGCGGCGATAGCCACTTACCATCAGGTGGATCGTCAGCTCGTTTGCCGGCTATTTCCATAAAAAAATGTCCCTTATGCATTCCAGCGTAATGTGCTTTGGGGAGTATTTTGAGATTTGAGGGGGGAGTGGTGGGTCTGGGTTTGATTTTTGGGGGTTGCGCCCATTGAGACTTTTGATCAGCATGATGAAAGCTACCTCTGTGCGAAGTTTCATATGAAACCATCCCTTATGCATTGATTTTCATCCAGTGTGCTTTGGGGAGTATTTTGAGATTTGGGGCGGAGTGGTGGATCTGGGTTTGATTTTGGGGGGTTGCGCCCATTGAGACTTTTGATCTGCATGATGAAAACTACATCTGTGCGAAGTTTCATATAAATATATCCCTTATGCATTGATTTTCATCCAATGTGCTTTGCGGAGTATTTTGAGATTTGGGGGGGTGTGGTGGGTCTGGGTTTGATTTTGGGGGGTTGCACCCATTGAGACTTTTGATCAGCATGATGAAAGCTACCTCTGTGCAAAATTTCAGCTAATTTAGCCGAGAGCCAATTCCCATAGAGATTTTGCGGGGTCCTTTAGCTGGTATCATTATTTCGAACTTTGACATTAGCGATTGTCATTTTAGTCTCTAAGATTTGTGGACAGGGTATAATGAATAATATTTACTAATAAAATCGTATAAATCGACAAATCGTATACGTATCCATGTAACGGAAACTGAACACGATTTTGACCTCCTTCAAAACGTCGAATTAACAATACTAGCCTAGGGCAATGATGTTTAATAAATTCTTCTTTTACTTATATCATTGGCCTACGGGCACTACGGATACGGGCACTAACTATTACACCTTGGAACCCCATGACGAAAATCCACAAATACGCAATACTATGCATAAAATACTTATTTTTTCTATTGCTTCCGTACGCAGGAAATTATGTTAACAAACGTATCACCATTCACCATACTCTCGGACAGCCAAGCCGCACTTCTGGCTCTACGTTCTGAGCAATTCAGTTCAAAGTTTGTCCTCAAAGGAATTCAGGCTAGTGAACCAGTTACTAGGCTATACCTAATAACAAGGTCACCCTAGGATGGGTGCCTGCCAGGTTATAGTGGTCACAAAGGTAATACGCGGGAACGAGAGTGCCGACGAATTCACAAGGAGAGGGGCGGAGGCGCCTACCATAAGTTTGGGACCATATACAAAGCATTCTCCCGAACCGCACTCAGGAATTCAAACATTTAAATTTCCGCCTCGCTGGGAAGCGAAGTCAGGACCCTGGGCACGGCGATCCGGCATGGTAATCATTGCGCCACATGGGTCGTCAAAACCTTGTCAAATAATGTGATCGCTGGGGTTTTTTTAGTAATCAGCTAATTCCTTATTGTATTCATGGATGGCAGTAAAGATTTTTGCCTATCTGGTTAGTGATTGTACCTTTCACCTAAAAATATGTACCTAATATTCAGACGGTGAAATGTCTATGGGATAGCCAGTTTAGAAGCATGTTGATTTTCTGTTTCTTTATTTTTCTTCCCACCAACGCTATTCTCACGCCTATTCTGTTGTAGAGCATAACGTGGCTCATTCACTAGTTCTAAAAGAAGGTAACAAAATGCCTTTCTTTATTTATATCATGATCATGATCAACGGTGTCAAACGCTTTTCAGAGATCACATAACACCTTGCTAAAGTCCACAACTCCGCTGCATCACCGACAAATTACATCAAGTTATACCTATACATAAGGTATGATACGTATCATGGAACCGTTGTCCAGACCTTTCACTTTGCGATTTCTTTTTTTTGCTTTGTAACATCAGACAGTACTCGTGTATCCTCAACTCCTCAAGGAGGTAGCTTCCAGGTTATATAAATTGTTATTATTTATAATAAACAAGCAAACCAAAAATAGCGTGGTATGATGAGACATCTCAAAGTACATTCTTAATACCTGTTGGGACCATGTAACCATCTTGATAGTAGTAAGAGTTGAAATGACCCCTGGTCGTGGATAGCGTGAAATATTAAAGTTTAGAAACGGCTATCTAAGCTCTGACACTGAAGTAACCTTTCTAGCCATAGGGTGATGAATCAGAAAGCTAGATTCCCCTGTCATAGCAGATAGCATTGGAAATTAATTTTTCGTTCGTTAAGAAGGAGAAAGCCGGCAAAGTGCAGACAGGTTGGTAGACGTTGGCTTTGGTGGTGGGTCTGAGAGCTCCACACCTCGGATTTGGCAGTGCGTGCGCGATGGTGAAAGGAATAATATCGCCATTCGGTAGAGTGAACGGTGCGCGGGCCGCCATGATCGCATATACGCGAATAATTCTTTTTTGTGTTATATTAGTGAACGGTTAGTTGATTTTTTGTGTGTCCTTATGTTATTGCAGCAACTTGTTTTAATAATTTAATTTTTTAAAGTTAAGTAACATACCCAAACGTATTAGTTTGCGAGTAATTCGTCATATTATGCAAGTGTTTCGATGTAGGTAACAATTTAGCAGTAGTTTTCATCGCTTTGGTGATAATCACAACGTAACCATTACAAGCGATGTGGTGAAAGCTAATAAAAGTTTTCATTGTTTAAGATTAGCTGATAGTGTCATTTTTGCAAAACGAATTGAGGGTCCTCGCAAAAAATTCGAGCACTTAAAATTTTGTGATGTCTTATTAGATTCTTTTCCGGTATTCGTGACATAAGCTTTCTATAAATTTAATAATTGTTTTAGAAAGTATGAAAATGCATTGTAACCATATTTGAACTTACTTAATTACGATTCGTAAAGCACGTCCTTCTTTCACTTGACATTGAGACGTGATTGACTGGAGCATATTTTAAGGAGGATGTTGACATTAAATTGACTTACTTGAAATCCTTACGTTAAATTTAAGACTTTTTATTATCTATCCAAATGTAGTATTAAAGGTTGAGCACTGCATTCAATATTAACCAAAACCGAATTTACCAAACAAGAATATCTACATGCGTCTACCCTTCAAAGCGAATGCAAAATCTTCATATGGCAAGCTTGGAAGTGGCAATAGTACCTTGTAAACCTGTATCTGGGTTGGATATTTATTTTTAGCCTTGTGTAAATTTGTGACGAATGTGTTTCCTAATCGTTTTGGGTATGAAATGTGCGACGCACGGCGCTAAGTAGTCTGAGTTCCGTCAGTTCAACTTTAACTAGACAGGTTTTTGAAGTGTCTTAGTTACTTGAAGTTTTTTAAATTTGTACTAACTTTGTCTACAATTTGACATTCTTGGGACGTGAGGCGCTTCATCAATCCTTAAGGAATGTCTCAAGTCGAAGCCAACCTTCCCTTGACGTGATGTTTTCTGTTGGAAAATGTACCAGGTTGTGGCATCTGGTGCTCCCTATCCTGGAGGTCACTGGGCTATGTACCACCTAGCTTAATCGACGATATTTGCTTGGTGGTAGGGTAGTTTACTGGCCTGGCCACCACCTCTCTTCTAAAATCGAATTTGAATATTTTATGCGTGTTTCGGCAGCGGAGTCACAGAACCAGTAAAAATGCGGGTACCCCGCTTGCTTTTCGGTGATGCCTTTGGTTTCACTAGATGCCGTGGTCGACGGTGACGTTATACCATGTTTTGCGACTAATTACATAAAAATATAACTTCAACCTTCCAACTAACAAACTCTTCAACTTCGTATGTAGCTTATCAAAGTTTTTGTGGCCCTCAACTCAACACTCGTGCTGTGAATGTACAAACGTCGACAAATACGTTAAACAATGACAAACGGGATTCAATTGTGTATTTCTTAACGAAAAACAAAGCAATGGTAGTTTCTAACAATGTTGGTGATTAAGAGATTTTATTAAGGATGTTTATCGATAAAGGTTTTTATTTTATTGAACTGCACGCTGGAACGACTAAAAACCATTTTATGTGAGGAAAATAAATAACGTTTCACACTCATAGCCCCACACTAGGATTCCCTGTGTCGTGGGTACCATGGACAACACACAAGACAAGACACACACACACACCCAGACCGAGAACAGAAATTCAAACTCATCATTCAAATTTCCGTCTCGCTGAGAATCGAACCAAGGACCTTTAGCACGGTGATCCCGCATGGTAACCATTGCGTAAAACGGGTCGTCATATTTTAAAAATTGGAATGCTATCGGTGCACTAGTATACCTACACAACGGTCATTACAAAAAAGGTCAATGCAATTTCCTTGAACCAAATAATAATAACGGCGTGGTTGAACCCCAAGGAAAACAATTAATTTTATGCTAGGACTGTAAGACCTAAATATCTAGTCTACTTTTTATATTTCATAAATTAAACTGATTAATAAAAATGAACTAAAATAATGTAGAGCAGAAGTTGCCTTGCCATTAGATCTAAGTACTCTCTAATTCACGATATTCGCTACAATCCATTATAAAATACTTAAATGGAATTACCCACTCAATATTCAGGCTTTTCCAAATTAAAAAAATATTTGTCGCAGTGCGAGCCAAAGACTTTGTTTTGTGTAAAATCAAAGTGTTTTGAATGGCAATGGTAAAAAAGTCTTTTCCAATTGATTAACCGGCTACTCCAACTACAACCTAAGCGATATAGGGTAAAAAGAGGGTACAAGGGTAGGTACTAGGTACGTATTTGATGTCATTTGTTAAATACCAAACGAAATAGCATTGTTTAAATTTTTCTTAGTTATAGAGTTTTCTATTTAAATCGAGTATTTTAATGACCCAAATATTTTCCTTATTCGTAACGTTAAAGAGTAGCGTCGTTAAATTTTATGTTTTGGAGGACATCGAAGTGTATTTGTGTAGGAACGTGCTAGGAATGTTAAGTGTTTTGGAACGAATACAGCTCCTGGCTGCTTGTAGCGAGTTTTTTTTTAGTAGAGTTGCTAAAAAGTAGTACCTAAGTTCAGTCAAATCTGTCGTAAATGTGATGATTGCGCATATAACTAATAAATTCTACTCGCTTTTTAAAGTAATACAGCAATGTACCTAGATATAACGAATCAGTCAGACTATTTTTTTTAATTTAGGAAAATCTAAATTAAAATGTAAAGTTTAGGTGGTATCTTTTGATAACAATAGGTACAATGAATGGGGGTGGTTGGTCGTATACAATAACAACAGGATATACGAGTCATACAAAATCTCTTCTATGAATTTGAAAATGATTTTGAATTTGCTTCGTGCAATAGTTTATTGTCTAATTAGATGGTGGATATTGTCTAACAATACGGGCTATATTGCTGTTTCTGTCTGTTAATGTGTAAAAGTTGTTTCTTAGTAATTAAGCGACATTGATTTTTTTTTTTCTAGAGGTTATTTCTGTCGCATGGTTAAAAATATTATCCGATAATTTTTGTTATATTTACTTATTTTTAACTATGTTTTGAGTTCTTTTTCTTCAATTATCAAAGTGTTTATGGAAAATTAAGAAATATTAATCAACATTGGAATTCATTATTGTCTCACCTCTGGGCTCGAGTCTTCTCTGCCAGTGAGAGGTATTAAGGCGATAGTTTGCCACGCTGGTTCAAGGCGAAATGGCAAAACTTTGCACACCTTTGAAAATATTATGAGGATCACTCAGGTGTGTGGCAAACGACTTCGTAACAACTTTGTCCTTTACCGCAGCAAGAGATAATTCATTTGTTCCTTTCTATCTTCTCTTTTGTTCCTTGATCAGCAACGCACTAGGCACTTACTTTAAATACATGTGTGCTATACGCTCGCACTTTAAACGGTAAACCTACAGTTAAACCACTAAACTATAGAGATTTAAATTAAATATCTGCTAGACTAACACTATCTGTCATTCGGTACGATTTAAATTTAAAAATAACAAACTTTTTCTTTCAGTAAATTCTCAAAAGGACAAAGATGCTCCAGAGGACTTTGTGTGTCCAGAAGGAACTCAGGGAAATGGCAACTTCGCAGATCCAGCGACATGTAGGAGGTTTTATCAAGTAAGTTGACTTACAAACATTATTTAATTTAGCCTAAAAAATATTATATCTTTGCGACACGCAAATCTTATTCTTTTACGTTCAATGAAATGCCTTTTTCATTGAATTAAGGTTCCAGATTTTACATCCAGCAATTTACAAGTTCAATAAGGCCTTCGAAGAATATATAATATTTTAATACATAGTGGTATTTTCTGTCAGTTAGACCCTGTAGATGGCGAGAAGTTGTGTTACTATATGTATATCGATTTCGATGTATTTAATACGAACATAATTATAAAATGAAGGAACCGACATGACATAATATAAACATTGTATGAATAAAAAATATTTCCGTTTAAATGATAAACGTACCTAATGTATATTATGATGTTAAGTTACTGAGAATAGAATCCGCAATAAATTTTTTATGCTCTCATATTTATTCTGAAACAGAATAACGTTTTTTAACCCATTTCATAAAAGGACGAGGTTATCAATTCTGTGTAAATCGTCATATTTCTTGGGATGAGTTAAAACTAACGGAGTTTAAATTAAGACCCATCACCTACTCCTGGATTATATTATAATTTATTTCAAATATTAAGTATGTATATCTAAGAAAATAAAAATAGTGATGTAATGGTCATAATTTCTTAATACCGACATGTCATGGGTCAAGTCCTGTCATGTAGGCTTAAAAGTATACGTACAATTAATAATGCTCTAATAAGATAAAAGACGACGACACAGTTCTGGCAGAATTTAGTTATTATGTAACAACGTTAACACATTTGATTACTCTTACTAATATTATATTATATAACTTATTTGTAAGTAACAGCGCTTTATCTAGATTCAGTCTAGTCTCAGACAGGACCTTGACTGAGTTTTATGCTCAAGTCTGAAAGTTTCTCTTTGTGTCAGTATTTTCACAGCCCAATTTATAATAGATTTTTTTTCATACCATTATCTACAATATTATTTTTTCTATTGATTATAATAGGCAATTCTTTAATAAACCATTTACGACTGACATTTTTGTACGTATCTGGTCAAACTGGTTTTCAATAGGCCAGCGAAACTGGATTGGCTTTGTCAATACTTTTATTTCTAGCGCGGCTTTAACGCGACGAATAATTTATTAATTAATATCAAGTCTAACTATAAGGAAATGCATACCGGTATCTGTTAGACTTTGTTTATCGCTAACCCTAAGAGATTATTCATCGGACTTTTTATGATAACAAATCAAGAGACATCTCTTCAATTTAATTTAAGCCCCTAAACAAAAATTCCAAAACTGTTTTTATTAATAAATATAACAAAGGTTAATATGAATCCTTGTATAACATTTCAATTTAATATTAAGCTTCTCGACTAAATTGTATTGCGGTTATATAAGATCATTTATATACGAGAACTGTGCGAGGCTACGAGGGAAGTCCTCTGTTATGCTGATATCATGGTCATAACGGGTCTTATTGTTCCTGTAGAAATATAATGTCATTACATTCTGTACACTGTACAGTGTACACTCGTACAGCCCGGTTACAATGTCGTATGGACATTAAAGTAGATAAATACTGACTCAGCAGTTTGGTAAATTGGTAAAAAAATGGTTTTAAGTACGTAATAAAATTTTTAAGCTTTACATCTTACACATAATATTTTGGTACATAATTTTATATCAGGCTTGGCATCATCTTACAACATTTCAATAGATAGCGTGTATAATATTACTTATGATTATGATTACTCGTATTCATGGAAGGAAGTTCAGTTTTTCAATCAATTATTTTTTACTTTTTCAAGTCATTTAGTTTTAATTTTGAAGGTGGTTAGACTTTTTACTTATAAGTTTTTTTTTCAGATATGTAGAGACATCGATCAGTAAGATATTTCTTTATTTGTAGGTACCTACCTACTTACATAACGGTTGTACCACATGTCTGTGGTTGTGTCTATATGTAGATTTTGGCTACGTGAAATACTGTAACAGTCATTTACATTTTATGAATCATCATATTATTATCAGTAATCACAATATCCTATGTATTTTGCATGCTCGAATAAATTATGCAACAAGATGATTACGTGATACACTTCCGACTAAGTGTAGGCGATTACGGCACAAATAAGCATTACATAGGTAGGTAGGTACTTAAAATATTTACCATAATGCTAATTACGCCAAGAGTTCACATTAGAAACGGGCTTATTAAGTGGTCTTCACGCAAACGAGCTAATTGAGTCATGAAACGAAATTAACGTAAATACGTGCATTAAAAATATATTTGCGGTTTATTTACAGGTTACAAGAACTTATAATTATAATATTTTGTGCTTTAATTACAAATTATAGCTTTCTTTTTAATGCCAATAAGTAAGTGGTCATTATCGCCCATGGACTTTAGCAACACCGGAATCACCAATGCATTGCCAGTCGAGAAAGGAAAGAGAAGAAAGAAAGAACTTGCTTTCAAACTAGCTAAAACACGATGAGCCGTTTGGCAGATGACTCAAGCAAGAGGGGTGATAGCCAGTGACGGTACAGCCATACAAGCCGTAAAGCCCAGCTTACTATCATTGATTTAATATCATCACTATTATACGTATGGAATAGAGTGTTCTGTGTTGTTAGCCAAAAGATCCTGAGATCCTGGGTTGTACGACACAACTGGGTTTGCCTTGTTCTGACGGCCTAGGGACACCGCTGATTGGTAGCCAAGCCATACCAGTAATATACTAATAATCCTTACGCTTTCTTTACACATTTCCTCACCGGCGGCTTCATTATAATGCTTGTAACGCAACTGCACTATGTATGCTAAATAAACGTATTGATTATGCATATTAAGTACATACGTGTTCTCGGCCTAGATTATTCCTGTCTCACGGCCAGGGTCTGTTTCGACCCCTACCTTGAAAATGTTGAGAATCTGGTATTCGATTAACGATTGCGATCTGGCCTTCATATCTCGACCTTCCTTTATTAACAGACATACGGAAATGTTAGGGTTCACGAATTACAATAGTACTTCGGTACTAGTGGAGACAGATTTGCAACTTGCAGTTTGGATTGCAAATGTTTATAAGTGATCCAATGATTCGTCGTGTTTAAATGTATTGTGTGGATTGAAGCCCAAATGATTGAGAGAAAAATATGCCTAAAAGTGCCTTTACACAATATTTGTAAAATTAATAATTACAATTCAATTACATATTTGGCGTTAGCTGGTTCAGGCGGTTTTTGGCACTATGACTACAATGCCATCTATCACATTTCAAAATTATGACTTCAAGTCAATCAAACGTATGGTGTCACATTATGACTAACATGTAGGTAATGTGAGATATAGAGCGGCTCTACCTTTAAACTCTTTCGGATATCCTATACTATAGGTTCTCTGGATAGAAAACAGAGAAGAGAAATGGAAAATTTTCACGTCTATTTCTCGATTTATTTTGTGCACAGTGTACAAATAAATAGCAGTGATAGTCTAGCGGTTAGAACATTGGTTTCTCGGACCAAGGGGTTCAAATCCTGGCACCTCTAATTTTCAAATATTATGTGCGTATTAAAAGTTAATTATCACTTGCTTCGGTGAAGGAAAACATCGTGAGGAAACCTGAACACCGGAGAGTTCTCCATAAAGTTCTGGAAGGTGTGTGAAGTCTACCAATCCGCACTTGGTCAGCGTGGTAGACTATGGCCTGTACCTCCACATTGTGAGAGGAGACCCCGAGCCCAGCAGTGGGACAATTATGGGTTGTTGCTTTGCTTTTGCTTTGCTTTGTACAAATACATTATTGTGGTAATGAATCCCTTTATTTGGTCACCATACGAACCATGCTCGATGTCTTTGTGTGGTCTTGACTCTTGTCTTATCGCATGATTCATTACTCTTTCATCATCATTTAACGAATTTCTCTTTATTTTCAGTGCGTCGACGGCTACCCATACATGAACAGGTGTCCCTCAGGGCTATACTTCGATGATATCAGCAAGTTTTGTACATTCAAGGCAGAAGCTCGATGCGGACCTATTGCTACAAGTATGTTATTTACTCGTATAATTACACAGCGACATTTTATAATCTAGTCTCAGACCATTATTAATAATTACATACGAAATTACATACGATTGCGGCGAAAACAGTAGGAAAGACATTAAGATGTTTTCTGGGCGAAATAGAAATAATTCTGCTGACGTATGGCTTTATTTCTTGAACCGTTGTTGCATGCAAACATACTATTTCTCTTTATATTTACAACTACCTACTTAGTAACTGGCCTTTTTCAGTTGCTTCAGTTTTCGTATATACTCGTATACCTATTTTTTTAATTAAAACATAGCCCATGTTACTCACAAACAATAGAACATCCTAATGGTGAAAGAATTGTTGAAATCGGTCCAGTAGTTTTTAACTTTATCCATTACAAACATATTTGTTAATAGAAATTTATTTATTAATAGAAAATCAAACTTTTCCTCTATAGTCAAATCACTAATCCACCGGACCGATTTGACAAAAAATAATGTCACTTTGTAAAATATTTTGGCCGTAGTAATAGTAATAGAGAATTCTTGGTCCATATAAAATATTATACATGTTTCAAATGTTATCGTTTCAATGATTCACATCAGAATCGGTTTGTCATAATCCTATTTATTTTTCATCAAAAGCTTTGACATTTTAAATGTTAATTTGGATGGATTAGTGATTCGACTATAATAATATTTTATTATTATCTATAGGTATATATTATATATAAAACACAAAAAATGTTTGTGCGGATGTCCTTTATAGACTTTGAAACCATCCAAACAATGCATTAGTAAATTTTTTTCCGCCGGGTATCCAGTAGATTCAAATAATTATGCTTTATTGCAGCCCCTGCTCCGATAACCGAAGCTCCTCTAGACCTGGCGACGAAGTGCGATCCCGCAGAATGTCAGTTGCCGTACTGCTTCTGCTCTAAGGATGGCACTCTTATTCCAGGAGGTCTGGACCCGGAAGATGTAAGATTAAACATATTTATCTTCAATGACAGATACTTAGAATAATTTAAGTCAATTATTGGCAAGATAAACAAATTTAACTTGACTAATTTTGACACCAGGAAAAATTAAGTGCACGAGAGATTATCTTAATTTCAGATTTAATAGAATATCGTCACATCTACCTATCTACTTCATTAAAGATAATAAGATACAATGCTCTACTATTTGCATGGTGACATCACAATATTCATAGGACAATATTCTTTACAACAAAATATTGGGTTTAGCACAATAAATCAACAATATCCAATAGCTATTTTTATAATACTTTTCCACAAGACAACTTATTACTAAAATTAGGTTCTATTATCTAAATTCAAGAGAGATATGACAAGACTTATGCTTCTACATAGTTTGCAACCGACCGTTCAGGCCAAATATCGAATCTTTGCTCTAACGTAGGTAATCAATGTCAATATCATCAATAAGTCCACTAGCGCCACCAAGCGGCGACTGAGGATAGATATAATATTAACATGTACTATTCACCCCATACATTTTATCTTTAGATCTCTTGAAACATAATAAACACTGCTCGAAAAAGGACTTCAATTACGAGCAGGACTCTGCCAATTCTCAATTTCCTTATGACTATAAAGGTTATTTTATGTACTTTTAGTCTTTTTATTTTCTTGGACCCCCCTGAAACTAAAACCTGGCTACGCCTGTGGGATAGTAGGCTACATATCAATTACGATACTGATATTAAAATACAATAGTACAAAGAGGATGCATTGTAAATATATAATAGCACGCTAACAAAAATATTATAGCATAGTTATACATATACGTAAAATGGGTTACAACAAAATATTGTTCAACTGTTTCAGACGCCGCAAATGATCATGTTAACCTTTGACGGTGCAGTCAATTTGAATAACTTTGATCTATACAAGAAGGTGTTCAATGGAAAACTAAAAAATCCCAATGGCTGTCCGATTCGTGGAACATTCTTTTTATCCCACGAATATAGGTGAGTTCAATTTTAGTATATCTACGCAAATATCACTTAAGTAGGTATTTTTAAGTTCCCAGATAATTTAATTTAATCATAATTACAACACTATTATGTAGGCAATAATGGATTAATAGGGTAATTAATGTAGGTAGGATAAGTAGGAATTAATGTGTGGATGGTCTAATTAGAAAGATCTGCTTTAAATATAATTTTTAGCTTGGTTATAGGTCAGTAGGTCTTTAGATCGCAAATACTGGAAACCCGTTTATTACTTCCTTATCGATAATTTAAAAGACAATTTCATGTCTATTTTAGAACTTCTTTAGTAGCAGTAGTTGTCCTTGAAAATAAATTATAATAATGATCGTCGTGATTGAATTAATTTTGTATCGAATACCTACCTTCATTTTTTCAGTTTGTGAGAAGGAATGTAGCCAGAAACCTACCCAAAGTTTCTATATTTATCAACTCTCATGGTCATGGTTATTATGGAAAATACTCGAAATTAAACAGGGTAGATGGGAGCCAAGCGATTGCCGGAACAGAAGGAACCTGGCACCATACACTCCGTTGGCTCCAGAGTGCACCAACGCTTGGTTTGGACTCAAGCGTATTACGCACTAGGCCTCCTCTATTCTGTCATATCAGTGAGCTAATTGATGAAGCTTGCCCATGATAAATAACAATTATTTTCCGTAATTTCTTTGCAAAGTTATACAAATTGTGCAAGAAGGTGTACAAAACAAATTGTAGACAATGAGTATCCTCTGTTCTGTACAGCCACTGACCTAAATTGCATTCTTGCAACGCAATAATGGAAGTCTGCCGTTGAACGAAACAAAGGTGCCCGTCAAATCTGATTGTTTTAAGTACAGAATACGTATTGAACTGAATAGTTAAAAACAGCAGAGAAATGTTTCATACTGAAAAGAGTTTCTTGTATATCTTAATATCTCGGCAAAGGACAATGATCATTCAAATAACTACAATTTTGATCAAATTACCTTTTCACAATTTTACTAATGCCCAAAATATGCAACATATTTTTATATTATCTCGATTTTTATTTAACACGATTTATATGTATAACATATTTCGCTTGTTTTAAACATGTAGGTAGGTATAGCATTTTTGCAAAAATAAATAAGGCAATAACTAACTCAATGAATAAATTATTAACTATTGTTAAAAATAATTGAATAAGCGAAGTAAAATATTGACCTCGATTTAAAATGACTGTGAGGTTGAACAATTTTAGACGAAAAAACATACAAACACAGCTATGATTAAATCAAATAGAGTCCATTGTTTTTCAAAGAAAATATAATTTTGTTCAAGCTTTAACAATTATAATTAATGCACCTGCAGCTTAAAATACAGACGGTAAAGGAAAGGAAGGCAGAAAAAAATAAGACCGAAAAGAAAATCACGATTTCCTCGTAACTAGAAAACTTTAGTTATTTAGATCTCTACCAATGTTGTGATGTTTTTTTTTATTTATTATAACTTTTGATCTAGAACAAACGTACTGGACTTCGGCGGAAACTGTGGATGTTGGATAGGTGTCTGAAACCAATCACGAATGGCAATATTCCTCTATTTGATCTACTCTGCGTGTAACATTGACTTTTATAGCTTGTAGCAATGTAGTTTAGTTGTCCATGGAGTTCTAAGTTCCACCGGTTTCAGAAGAGCAAACTATAAATTATGTTTAATGTTATGCATAATTCAACTGGTTTATTTATTTATTTATTTATGTATACTTTATTGACCACAATATAAAATATTGGAGTACAAATGGCGAGCTTAATGCTATTGCATTCTCTACCAGCTAACCATTAGGCCAAACAGAAAAACCCGATGAGCGGTATATAAAAAAAGGATATATAATAATATAATACATATATATTAACATATTAGAATAAATACATATATACAGATAATATTAGAATAAATACATATATACAGATACATAAAAAATATATTTATATAAATAAATAATATAATAAATAATACACGAATATAAATGATGACACTAAGTTAAGAACGGCGTTCTAGCAGGTAAGCCTGTAACCTTTTTTGAATGCGAATTTACTAGCGGGCCCTCTAATTTCTTTAGGAAGTGCATTCCAAAAGCGAATGGCTTGTACAACAAAGGAATTAGAGACAAAGCCAGATCGATGTAAAGGAAAGGATAAAAGGTGAGATTCGGAGGAGCGGAGTTGACGGTCGTGGGAAGAACATAGGAATTGGAATTTAGACTTTAAATAGTCAGGCACAAGAGGATCGAAAAGAATAGAGGAGAGTGAGCAGAGGGCTCTTAGGTGCCGTCGTTCGCGGATCGAAAGCCATTTAAGCTTAGAACGGTAGCTGGAAATATGATCATACTTACGTAAGCAGAAAACAAAACGAACGGCACTATTTATTAGACGGTCCAGCTTGTTAAGTTGGGCTTCAGTAAGATCCAAAAAGCACACGTCACCGTAATCAATGATTGGGAATATTAACGTTTGCACTAAATGAACCTTAGTTGCGATGGGAAGGAAATTTTTCAAACGGTTGAGGAAAGTGAGCTTGGCAATGACACTACGGCAGATTTCAGTGACTTGGGTGCTCCAACCGAGATCGCTATCAATATAGAGCCCAAGATCTCTGACGCTTGGAGAGAAAGGAATTATCGAACCTTCAAACGTAACAGGGGGCATAGATGTAACATCTAACTTAGCTAATTGCCGTGAGCTACCAATGACGACAGCTTGGCATTTAGACGAGTTAATTTTAATGCCAAAATTCTGTGACCAATCACTAACTTTAGTCAGATTGATATTTAAAACATTAACAGCTTCGGTAACATCGTCTACGCCAGCCTGAGTGTAAATTTGTAGGTCATCGGCGTATAAATGGTAAGAGCAGCCAAGAAGGGGAGTGAGAGAGTTAATGAATAGGGAAAAAAGCAAGGGTGAAAGGATTCCCGGGCGAAAGGGCGAAAGGTTGTATTACAATAAATTATTCAAACACATTGCAATGTAGCGGGGGTAAATTCTGGTTTGTAAAATGGAATAATTAATATCATATTCTTCTGTCGCCGGTACTAATTTAGTAATTATAGATTAATAAATGATTAAACCAATATTAATTGCACTTTAGTAATTGTATCCATTATTTATTGCAAACGATTAACGGTAATGCATCTGATATAACTGTGATGAAGGTATCACGTAATGTGATCCACAAAGCTAGCTTTACGGGCACTATGTAATTAATTGGCCGTATCGTGTGCTGTTATATATTGAAACTAATTAATTTATTAAATAGTGATGTTATAATTTGACTTGATTACTGGAGTATACATAATAAATAGGTAGGTATTTGTTTATCGCAAACGAAATATGAAGAAAAACGAACATGAAATCTTCAGCCTGGTATTCTTATTGTAAATTAGGTGTGGTTGATTTCATCAAATCTCTCACAACCCTGTAACTATTGTAAATGACATTTCCATAACATGATATAAACTGCAAAGCGTTTGACCTTTTAGTTATTTGCGAATTTGTGACGGATGAGACAAACAACCGCAGCCATGTTTTTTGAAACTTAAGTTCACAGAGTACTTAAACACTACGTTTTATACTAACTTAAGTTTTATACTTCGATTGGAAATAAATGCTAATATTTTTCTTTACAGTAACTACGTAATGGTTCAAACGCTCGCCCATGATGGACACGAGGTAAATAATGCTGTTATAATGTCACTGTTAACTCAAGGTAATACGTTCATATATCATTGTGATACATAAAAATAAACTGAATTGTTATCACACAGTTCATCCACGTGTCCGATATCACTTGAAGAAAAACATAAAATTTATTAAATAAAATACGAAGTAAATGTTAAACCTATATTGCCGAAATCTACTAAGTTATTAGAAAACGTAAAATATATTTAGATACTTCATAACCTGGGTATTCGACGTGATTTTAATTTAGACTCAGCCGGTTTTTTCCTGTGTTCAGTAATTTCGTATCTGATCTTTTACACAGTAATTGACGAAATATTGTGTTACCTCAAAGGAAAATGAATATTTTTAATCTGAATTTAATTATGAACGGTGTATCTCTTCCACGCCCGATGTATTTCGGATTTCCCAGTCAATTAATTAAAAACTTGTAAAGTATTCCGTAAAATAAATGAACATGTAATCGAACAGCACAATAACATTTAGATTCTTGATATATCAAAAACACACACACACACACACACACACACACACACATGCAAGATACTCCTATACATCTTCTGTATGACTATGTCTTTGGAAATGTGATTCTTCTTAGGTTAGCTTGGTATAGAACCATTATACCTGCTAAATCTGCCGTGAAATTGTTGCTTCAATCCTGTCATTGCGATAAACACTGATGGGCCAAAACTGATTACTAATAAGGTGTTCCGTCTGAGTACTCAAGAGTAGCAATTTTACTGTCGTAGTAATCTTGACATAGGCAGTTCAAGACCACCAACAGGTTGTATACGTATTAACAGTACTTGCTTTCTTGTTCAAGTTTCCAAGAAAATTCCAAGAAAATTAAGGCTGCACTTCGTAAAAATAAAGATATATTATTGAAAGAAAGAAAGAAAGAAAAAGCATTTATTCGAAGGAGCAAAGCACAAACAATAAAATCTAAGAGTCTCACTCCCTTATTCACAAAAACAAGCAAAGATAAAGGAATTTTTAGTCTTTTACTTATGAAAACGACAAAACGTATGAAAATGCATCCCATAAAAAAAAAAGTTATTAACCTTTTATGAATAAGGCCATAAGACCCCTAATCTTAAAAAAAAGAAAAACAGTAACAAATGATGTCTGCGCTGCAGCAAGTCCTTCGAAATGGTATTGTAATTATTGTATCAGTAACAAAAGCAAATTGTTATTCGATTTTAACTTTCGCTTGACCTTTCAGATAGCAACGGGCACAGTGTCCCAACAACAGGGGCTTCAAGACAAAGGGTACGAAGAATGGGCGGGTGAGATGATTGGCATGCGTGAAATTCTGAAACGATTCTCCAATGTCTCTCGCTCAGAAATCGTCGGAACTCGCGCCCCCTTTCTCAAACCAGGCAGAAACACGCAATTCAAGGTAATTTTATAGACGTTATTTATTCTCTACAGACCAAAAAAATGCGTGGCATAGATTTTTTCCTAGACAAAAAACCACGAACCGCAAACATACAGTGCCGGATTAACCACGTAGCAAAAGTAGCAATTGCTACGGTCCCCGCGTGAAAGGGGCCCCTCATATTTAAACCCTTATCTCTTCCTGAGCATATTTTTTTAGTGAAACTTATTAAGATGTAACTTATAGATGGCAAATAAACGTATTGAGTATAGAGTATTGAATTGTTTTTACCACTTTATACTTTACAACCCATCAAGATCAAGGGCTCTTTGAAAGAATTTGATACGGGCCCCGCGCTTGCTTAATCCGGCACAGAAAACATATAGATTTTATTTATTTATTGAATCTATAAACGTATGCGCGTAATGCCTATTAGCATTCTCGTAAGGTAAGTGATCTTCTGTCATATTATTGTCTACCTCGAATAGTAATCGTATCTCTTGGTTCATAGGGTCTATACTGACTGAGCTACCTACGACATAGTCAATCATGCTATACTACTATACAAAATATGTATGGATGTGTTTTTTATTTGGATTATCTTTCCGAAGTTACATACTTTGTGTTCTGTAAGAAATGTAGTAAACGTACCGTTAAAGTACCGCTGCGTTAAAGTACCAACACAGTGCATTAATTTCTCAGTTACTGCATCTTAAAATGGTAGGCTTTTTTTTGCCTGTTCTTGGCTGTCTTTTAAATTTATTATCGTGTTTTAGCAATAAACTTGCTCGGGACTCTCCGAAAACTAACTAACCTGGACTGATGAGTGATGATTAAAGCGAAATTTTCCATAAACTCTCTATACAATTTCCGATTAGGTACGCATATGAGATCAACCTACAGTTAATAGTCTAGCGAGTCTCCGGCAAAATAAGGCAATCTTCTTTGAGAATGGAATCGACTGACGGTGGTCGGAGATTCCTTTGAAAGATCTAACTATTGGCAAATTATGCTCTAAGTTATGAACAATTCAAGAGTCACGAAGGAACCGAGAAAGATATTTGTAAGCGAAATCAAAGTTTTGTAATGATTCGCACCGAGGAGAGTTCGTAATTGCGCACGCTCTGATCATTCAGCCAGGAACACGCTATTTACGAGAAAGTTATTGAGGTACTACCTCCATTATGTTTATTCGAGAAGTTTGATTAGGTATTTTCAGAGAACAACACTCCTATCTAGGGTTTCTACTGATATCTCGTTTACGGACAGCTCTTAAATGGTTTCCTGAAGTACAAAATATTCTTCCACGAATCTGTCTGTTATTATGTATGTATAGTCGGGAGAGAACCTGTCAGCGATCGTGTAATTTGATCAATCATTATTACTCGGAAATTATTGTCATGTTGTACATTTGTGTTGATGTAGGTATATGTATTCTATGTATAGTTCAACACAAACATACCTATTAAATACATACATAGTTAGGTCATACATAGTTACATCTGATTGCTGATTGTTCAGTACAAGATTTATGGACAATATTAATTTATTAACAGAGACGATTTAAATTTAAACAAAGTGTTTGGATGGTCAAAAAAGATAGAATGGCGCAAGCTTTTCCAACCTGTGATATAGCTACATAGTCGACATATATACTTATACTCGTATGTATAAAACACAGAAAAAGTTTGTATTTGATGTTGAAATTAGAATGACTTTCAAACCATCCGACTGATATGCCCTAAAATGGTTTCATTTGAAAGTCAATAATGCGAAGATGGTTTGAGACCACTCAAACAAATGCATTAGGCACATTTTCGACTTTTTCCATACATTTATTTTGTGCGTAGCAGCACACGCCGGGTATCCACTAGTTATGAAATAAATACTAATTTCTCGTTATTTAATAAATAATAATTATTGATATATGTTGTTCTAGGTGCTGGAAGACTTCGGATACATATATGACAGTTCTGTAGGCGTTCCTCCGTCACCAATACCGATCTGGCCGTACACCCTGGATTACAAGATACCTCACGAGTGCAAATCCGGTACCTGCCCTACCAAATCGTTTCCAGGTAATTATACAAAACAATAATATTTTTTTGTGAACTCCAATTTCCAATTTTAATAATTATTTATCTATATATATAAAATTGAAAAGAGACACACCACTGATTAAACAAAAAATCTCAGAAACTACCGAACCAATTATGATGAAATTTGGCAGGGAGATAGATTATGCTAAGGAGACGTCAGCTAAGAACGGATTTTTGGAAATTCATCCCCTAATTAGCAAAAATAGGGGTCCGAAGTCATTTTCATACAAACCAACTTCGTCAGTTTTAGAGTTATAAGTATGAATTTTTTTATGTAAGTTTATAGTAATAAACAAAAATTAAGTTAAGCACATTTTTTTGGAAAATCATCCCTTAAAGGGTTAATTTACAGGAAAACAGTCAGTACTCAACTTCGTCATTTTTGAAGTTAAAAACATGAAAATTTACATATTAGCTCAAAAATAGAAACTAAATTTTGAAGTATTACGTTTTTTTGGAAAATCATCCCCTGAAGTGTTAATTAAGGCAGCACAAGTTAGTATGGGAACTTCATCAGTTTTGAAGTAAGAAGGGTGAAAATTTGTATTTAAGCCTATAGTTAGACACAAAAAAGAACTGTATCACGGTTTTCTCGAAATTCATCCCCTAAAAATAGGGGTTGGTAGTCAACTACATACAAATCAACATCACCAGTTTTCGAGGTATAAATATGAAATTTTTTATTTAAGTTTATATTAATAAACAAAAATTAAGTTTAACACATTTTTTTGGAAAATCATCCCTTAAAGGGTTAATTTAGAGGACAACAGTCAGTAGGCAACTTCGTCATTTTTGAAGTTAAAAACATGAAAATTTACATATTAGCTCAAAAATAGAAACTAAACTTTGAAGTATTACGTTTTTTTGGAAAGCCATCCCCTAAAGGGACAATTAAGGCGGCGCATGTTAGTATGGGAACTTCATCAGTTTTGAAAGTAAGCCTATAGTTAGACACAAAAAATAACTGTATCACGGTTTTCTCGAAATTCATCCCCTAAAAATAGGGGTTGGTAGTCAACTACATAAAAATCAACCTCACCAGTTTTTGAGGTATAAATATTAAATTTTGTATGTAAGTTTATAGTAATAAACAAAAGTTAACTTTTTAACACATTTTTTTGGAAAATCATCCCTTAAAGGGTTAATTTAGAGGATGGAACTCAGTACACAACTTCGTCATTTTTGAAGCTAACAACATGAAAATTTATATATTAGCTCAAGATTAGAAACAAAATTTTAAAGTTGTTTTTTTTTTTGGAAAATCAACCCCTAAAGGGTTAAATAAGAGTGTGTAAGTTAGTATGGCAACTTTGTCAGTTTTGAAGTAAGAAGGGTGAGATTTTGTAGTAAGCTTATAGTTACACACAAAAAATAACTGTATTACGGTTTGCTCGAAATTCATTCCCTATGGGGCAAAACTAACGGGATGTAAATGTATTTAAGAAACTTCGTCATTTTTGAACTCTGAAGTAATGTAAAAATTTAAGCTTATAATTAGTAACAAAAATAATTGTTACAGGTTTTCTTGGATATTCATCCCCTGAGGGTTTTTAACCTAGGGATGTAAGTTTGTACGACGCTTCGTCAATATCAAACTCAGAAATGTAAAAATTAATCAAAAATTAACCTTAACAGGTTTTTAGGAACTTCATCCCCTAAGAGACAAATAAAAGGGTTGCAAGTTTTACAGGAACTTCGTCATTATAAAAATTAATATGTAAGCTTATAGTGAGAAACAAAAATTTAGTATAGGGGACTCTACGGTTGGGAGTGGGAGGGAAGAGGGAAAGGAAGCAGAAAAGAGACCAGGACCGGGAGAGGGAGAGGGACAGGAAGCGGGAGAGGGACCGGGAGTGCGAGAGGGACAGGGAGCGGGAGAGGAACAGGAAGCGGGAGAGGGACCGGGAGCGGGAGAGGGATAGGAAACGGGAAAGGGAGAGGGACAGGGAGCGGGAGATGGACCGGGAACGGGATAGGCAACAAGAGATGGAGAGCGATAGAGAGCTGGAGAGGGAGAGGGGCAGGAAGCGGGAGAGGGAGTGGGACGGGAAGCAGACGAGAGACCAGTTGTGGGAGAGGGAGAGAGAAAGGAATCGGAAGAGAGAGAGGGACAGGAAGTTGTAGAGGGACTATGAGTGGAAGAGGGAGAGAGAGAAAAAGAGGGAGAGGGATTAATATTGAAATTTTTAACCAATAAATAACACTTCAGTAACATGTTACAGCACCAAAAATTTGTTTTTAAAATTATTGTTTGTCTGTCTGTCTGTTTGTCCGGGCATCACATCAAACCCCTTGGACTGATTTCGACGGAATTTAGTTTTGTTTCTTATACTTTTGGTCATATTTTAGAAAACTTTTCATCCATAAAAATTAAAATGTTCCATGGAAACAAGATGAAACTTTGTATGGATTATTTTTAAAATATCAATAATTTGTTTTAAATTTGCTTCAAACGTTTCTCCTTTAACTGATGGAATACATGTTTTCAAAATTTTCATGAAAAAGAAAAAAAGCAAATTACTTAATGTGAATATTGTTTATTTTTCAAAACCCGCTGCCGGAGGAATGATTTGTGATTGTATCGTAGGTTTTACTTTATAAAATCCTAAATTCAATATAAATTAACCTGTTATTAAATTTTCTTCTGTGAGGGGTACAAATATAATTTCATAATAAGCATAATTTCCGCGTGCGAAGCTGCGGGCAACAGCTAGTTGAATATATGATTGGTCACATCATCATTTAACGTAGCAAAAAATCAGGTAAACACTTTTAATGGACTTTTATTTTGAACAAAATAAAAAAAACTTGACAGGTGTCAAGGGACACCCGGATGGAACAAAGTTCCTTTCAATATATATATATATGTATATATAAGACCAAAAGTTGTAACGACACACACACTTTTTGGTCTTAATGTCGTTACAATAATTTCGTTACAACTTTTAATCTTAATTTTTCCGTCTAACCCCCTTTTGCAACGCGCTCTATAGAACTTCGTTCCAAAACTAATTGTATCAAGTAATACAAACATTGATAGAGTTCCTATAAACACAAACAATAATTGTTATGTTATTGCTTCTAGTCAGTCACTACACAAACATGTTTGACAAGGACGCTCGGTATTCCTCTGAGTCCAACGAGTGGCGGATCTTGTTGAAGGCTTCGAATACTTGGCCTCATAGTTGGCCTTTATTGCCTTGGGACATTTTGTGAAACGCATTTTTGGGTTAATGCTATCAACTTGTAGACGTGTTATCGCCTCGTGTTGTAAATTGGTGGTGATTCTAGTATTAGTTTAACATTGTATTAATACATCCTTGAAACAATTAACAAACTTGAAGGATTAAATTGAGAAGCTATTTAAATTTGTTGGTTTTAATTATTTATTCTAACGTTTACAGATTTTTGTTGTTCTTTTTATTTTCTTATTTTAATAATTTCACGTAGGTCAGATTCGGCCATTGAACTAAATAATACTGGCGTATTGAACCGACACTGCGAATCCCATGTTTGCGCAATACCAATACTGTAGCCAATTGGCTACAGTTTAATTTGGATTCAGTTGATTTTGAAAATATTTTGAAAATAGAACCTCCCGGAACGACATAAATTATTTTGTTCGCGATGTCTGTTCTGAAGTTCTGGTACTTTAGTACTTCAATGCATTCGACCAAACACCTAACACAATTTTATAGGAGAGGAACTAACGCCCCTCGAGGTACTTTTCCAGATACCTCATGTCAGGCATCGTTCCCATAGCATCATTGAAACAAAGGATAAATGACAAACAGCTGCTGTTAAAATGTAGCAGCCTCTATTATTGATTTATTCGCAGGATTACACTTGCCTTTTATCAGTTTGTTTATATCTTTCCTGACAAATGTGACAAAGTATACAGCTAATAATAGTAGGTAATTATGTTGTGCATACAACACGTGATGATATAATATTGTTCTCTAGGAGCCAGGATATCATATTAAATTAGGTTCAGAATAATATTATTTTATCGTCTCATGTTGGCTTAATAAACCGCAGACAGCTTAGAATGTTCATCTGGCAAAAGCGAGCTTGTTGAATTTCCTCACTATTTTGGCAACATTATGCCCTAGAATGCAAATGTGTCTACCAATTCGGATAACTGCAGATCCACTAAATTCCCTTTGTGCCAACATTTTGCCCCTGGAAACAGATAGGTATCATAATAATGGCGATGAGTGTTCAGAACATTTTCGAACGAATAAAATTGAGTAGGTACCTACCACACTGAGATTGCCAGAAGAAATCTTCTTTGCTTTTTAACAGACTTCAAAAGGCAAGAGGTTCTTCATTGTATTTCTTAAACATGTTTGTTATCTCTGAACTTCCTCATTTATCAACCGATTTGGAGATATACTTTTTATTTGAAAGGATATACTCGTATATATGTCGCAGGAAAATGAAGGAATCCATGATTTGAACAATTCCCTAAGGGATTGATCAAATCCCGTAAGATGATGGTACGACACAAGTGGGTCATTTCACTAGAGAATTTCAGTGAAAATCACTAAGCTGTGTTAGGGAAATGATGAAATAAACTGATAATGACGCTAGCAATTGCGTGTTGCCGCATTACTTACACATACTTATGAAATGTAATTATTTAGTAAAACATTCGTTAAATAATATTTTAAGATTGTTTGAGTTTGGGCTCATTAGACTCGTCTTTATTAGCTGTATTCATTTCATTTGATGTTCGGGATCTGTTGATGGAACTGAAAGGTGAAAAAGGGAACCCTGCAATGCCTATGAGTCGTCATTCAATTATCTTACGGGATTTGATCAATCCCTTAGGAAATTGATCAAATCACGGATTTCTTCATTTCCCTGCAACATATATGTATATAACATAAACGTTTAAACACTCATATCCCCTGTGTCGTATCTATGTCGCTGGTGGCATGGATGACACATATAACACGTCACATTAACACCCATGACCCGAGTACAAATATTTATCTATCACATAAATATCTGCCCCTTCATATTATTATATATACTTCCAAATTGGTCCCATGTTTATCAAACTTCAGATCTCATGAGGAATTGAGGGAATTCCCTTGAGATTCCTCTAGGAAGTTCCCTCAATGAGGAGTTCTTCTCAAACGATACTTAGTTAAAGTCGGTTATTTTTTGTGGTAAAAGTTCGTATTATAAGAAGAAGCAATTTTCTTTGTGTTTAATTTACAATGTTTTATTTCAGGTCTATGGGAAGTTCCATTCAACGCCCACTACGTGGCTTCGTTCGAAGGAGGACACTGCCCTTACTTGGATCAGTGTGTCCTGCACAACCATGATTCTGATGATGTAAATATCTTTTCTATATATCTTCAGAATATGTCTAAAATTAGCAACCTATTCTGACCATATTATAGGTTTCCCGTAAAAAAATATTTTGAATAAAAATGCATTTTTTAAAGTCCCAAACTTACTTCAATATTAATTTGTCGTATTTAATATACCTAATATACTTATGTATGAATGATCCTAATTCAATGTACATGAAACTATTTTTATTGGGTATTTGATACCCAATACACACAGTAATAATGTAGGAGAGGGGTAGAGTACGCGATAACACAAGTTTATTGGTAAAAATAAAAGTCTTTAAAAGGTTTTTTGTGCAATCCAGTTAGAACAAATCAGAGTCGAAAACCAGATAAAATATATTCTTCTTCTTATAATGGTTGGACCAAGAATTTAATCATAAAAAGTAATTACGCAGTATCCAATACCACTTCTGTAACAAAAGGGTTACTTTTATTTTTCAGATATTCAAATTTGTATAACGATAGGGTTTTATTCTTTCTAGTCTTTTCCTTTTTCAATGTTAATGGTACTCGTATGTTTGCGGTATAATGCTCGTCTTTTTTAGTGTTCAGGTCAATGTTCTCTTTTCGTGATGCTTCCTTTTGAACATCAAGGGCGTCAATGATGCTTGGGTCATCCTTTTAGCAGTTGTTTTGTGCTTACAAAAAAAGTTTCTTCTAAAAAAAAAACATACTTTCTTATAAAAAATGTATGATTTCCGTCAGGATTGTCAGGAATATTCTACCACCCACACGTTATTATAATTTATTTCATCTGTACCACCCAACTTAGTTCCGATAAGTTTACTACTTACAATTAAATAATAATATATTTATTATCTATGACACCATCCAGTTAAATCCTTATGGTACTTGCATAGTGGTAATACTTTGTTTACTTGGTTAGCAACCACTCTTACCACTCTCCAGCGAAAATAAATATAACGAGTACCGATTGTAATGAAGGAGATAACATACAAGTTTACTTCATACATTGCCCTTGATGATCAGTTATCATCATTACCTTACTTTTTTGTCTATATCGTCTTTCGAAGATTACGAATACTTATTCAAATCAATACAAAAATATTATAATTTATATTATCTTCTTCGAATATAATGATAACATGAGGAAAAATGAGTAAATTGAACCACTGAACTCTGAAAAGGCTTTTGACCTAGTTCAATATTGGAAAATCAGTTTATTGTTATGATCACCACAAGTCTCTTATTACGACAACGCAATTATCGTTCATTATCTTGTTTATACAAGGAGTTTAAATAAAATTCGGTAATTCCGAATTGAAATGCTGTTCAACATGAAGCCGGATGATGCTTTAAATACCTGTTAGCTGTTTATATATTATAATATGTTAATTATATCGTAATAACCTAGCGGCCTTATGGTTTGAATCGCTCTTCCAAACGCGTCACAAGTGTTGAAATCCCATATATGTAGAATGTAGATACGCCATATTTTATGTTTGAGGGTATTTGGAAAAACATCAGTTTATTCAAAAAATGAAGCTACTTGCATAACCTAGAGCTCCATAATGTTCTCGAAGGTGTATGAATTTAGGGAATCTGCATTAATTTAGCCAGCATGCAGCAACTTTGCCCTTTTCATTGTGTGAGGAGTGATGTAAACTCAGAAAATCGATCTAAGCAGGATTTGCCTTGCTCCTGAAATTCCTCTACATATCTGTCCGCTGATTCTATGTAGATCATACGATTTTCCCAAGTCGATTGTATAATTCAGAAATAAATTATTCTTTGTTGAGTTTTCTGTTTAAGTCAGCCTTACTAAATTTTTGGTGAATATTCCTGTGGAAATCAAATGCCAATGTTCTCTGTGTACAGGTATTGGAGTGGCTGCAGGAAGACTTCAGTCGCCACTACGACCAGAACCGCGCGCCCTACATGATGCCTTTCCACACCAACTGGTTCCAGATTAAGGCGCTGGAGCAAGGTCTTCATAAGTTCTTGCAATGGGCGTCTAACTTGTATGTATATCACAAAAGTTCTCTGTTATTAAAATTCAAAATAACATAAAAATTCAAAATTCAATTTAAGTTATTCATATAGTATCACTAATAGATACACTTACGTTCGCATTTTTTAATGTACAATAATTTCGGAAAGTTGCTTTGTGAAGAGAAGAAATGGCAAAAGAAACTCCTCAGAACATCTTTTAAAATAAAACTTATATTTATTACAAAAATATGTCCTAACTTGAGCAGAACTGGTTAAACTGGTGTCACCAATATTATTTTTACTACAAAAAAATCAGTGCCCTATTTTATTATTGTACGTATACATACTGAAAAATACTTTTTTAGCGTTAGCTTACGATATGCAGGATAATCCAAGTAAAACAATAAACTTCTAGAATGTTGTTGTCTGTGTTGTTCGTCAATTCAACCATTGCAGTGTTTAATATTGCAGTTTTGAGTTAATTTATCCGCATACCCAGACGAAGGAAGTTAGTTCCATTCTATTGGCGGTTTACTGCAAAGACTAAAACGGCCCGAGTGTACTCCATCTCAATGCTGAGGTGAGAGGGTAGGACTAAAAGCTATTATTCTAATGTAGAGAACATTATAATTTAAGTGTTTCACTATACATAACATTATTATCTAAAAATTCCAAAATAAAAGTGAGTAGAGTGTACTTTAAAGATGAACGAAATAATGAAATAATATAAAAATTTTCCTAAATATTGCCATTAAGAAGATCTCTACTTGTATGTATGTGTTTCTTGAAAGTGTAATAATATATAGGTATTTCAACACTAATTAAACAGTAATAAAATAATATAATAATGTAACACAGGAGGGATGATAATCCTTCGCGGATGCAAGAGCTATAATAAAGACTGCTTACCAGGCGGCAGCTAGTGCCAACCTAACAAACCCTAAAGTCCCGTTTATACGTATTAAGTAGATAATTAATTTTAACTAAATTTTAAGTGAATAATTTTAAGTGCGTGTTCAAATGTAATAATTTAGTAAAACTGTTCAGTTCATACAATTCTCCCCAACCTACTTAATTACCTAATCATTTTACTAAATTTTAACTAAAAAGTGCCTGTTCAAACGTGTTAAGTGATAAGCCCTGCCCACCTACTTAACAGAAAATATAAAAAATTCTAAATTACTTGTTTACTTGCGTACTAAACTACTTAACTACTAAATTGTCCGATTACACGTATTAATTTACTTAAAATTTAGTTAACTACTTAAAAACTTAATATGTGTAAACAGAACTTAAGTTTCAGTTCGTTTGAGTGAACAGTCAGTTCTTAGATTAGGTGTTATTAAAATATTTCAGTTATTTTTTTATAGTGATTTAGATAATGTTCAAGTTTGGGTTCAAAAAATTTTGGCTCATATAGGATATCCTGAATTGTGGAAGACCTTTTTCTAGACACGCGGCAGCGTGTCAAGCCAAGTTCAAGCAAAGGAACTGGCTAGCCAGCGCCGAGTGTAATATTACACGAACCACTTGGTGCCAGTTTTGACCCTTTTATAACTCATAACCTCTTTAACGTAAACACATAAAACTACGTGTGTTTAATTATATACATAAGGACATGTAGAAGCCCAAATTTCATGAAGCTAGCTCAAACGGTTATAAAGATATGAAGGTCAAAAAGTCGTAAATTTTAGCACTGACTGACTGACATATAGTACCTAAACCTAACCTACTTCCAGATGACCTAGAAGGATGAAATTTGGAATCTAGCTCGGTAATTGTGTGTAAGCATAGGAAAAAATCAAAAAATAGAAAAAAGTCGAAAAATAAGTGGTGTCCCCATACAAAATTTGTATGGGACCGATGCAGAGCCATCTAGCGGCAGTGAAAAGAAAAACTTGGATCCCATACAAATCTTAGCCAAATTGCATTTACATTGTGAGCCCGTTATGTCACGTAAAACTCGCACTAAGACCTCTGTGCACGCGGGGCTCAATATGGCATACTTCAGCGCATGGAGTATTGAAGTAGAACGAAGGGTATCTTATATGAAGGGAAAGTTGAAAAGGTTTCCAGCTGTTTACAGAAAATAGAGGTTCCAATAATGGCCGTTTCGAAATATGAATTATATAATTTATTTATTAATTTTGTTATCAAAATTTAATTTTTATCATGAAATAATATTGTTAAATCAGAAATTTAATTTAATTTAACTTTTTATTCCTTTTAAGTTTTGATACTTGTAATCTCAATTTTAGTCTGGGTATTTTTAAAATTGAATTATATAATTTATTTATTAATTTTGTTATCAATATTAAATTTTTAACATGAAATAATATTGATTTTTCGAAATTTAATTTAACTTTTATTCCTTTTAAGTTTTAAAATTTGACAATTGTAATCTGGGTATTTTTTTTTAATTGAATTGTATAATTTTTAATATTATTTTAAGTGTATCATTATCCATAACGAACGCACTATATACTTTTTATTAATTTTGTTAATTTTAATAATTACTTTCATTATCAACTTATTATTATCGACCGACGTAGCTAAATTAACATTTACCTACCTATTCATTTACTCGCTTAACGGGATGCATGTTGTCTACGCCTATAATTATAATAGCATTAAGAAATTACTGCCATTGTATAAGTCTATTGTGTTTGAGCTAATGCATATTATGTTGGCGTTCAATAAATAAATAAATAAATAAATAAATGAATAAATAAATAAATAAATAAATAAATAAATAAAAATAAATAAATGAACATGGCTGTTGTAAACGGAGTGAAGTTTGCTGAGTTATGCCACCCTAATCAATGGCGCTAGTGTCCGTCAAATAGATATTCGAACATAGCTATTGTAGACCGCACCGCAGCCCTTCCCGTAATTTTACGCGTTTTTACGGACACTTTTCCCTTTGCTGTCCCTCGCAGAAAGTCGTTGTAATGTGTTGTACCATGCGTGTTTTCCATAGAAGCTGGTATACTTTGGTACACCATTAAAACCACAGATTAAAACAATGCGCGGTCAGGCAGATCTACGCTGTGTGGCGTGTGAGAATCGCCTCTTTGTCATATTCAGCTAGATATTTAGTACTCGGCTAAATAGTATAAAATTAGCTGTATACCGAATATAACCATAACCAAATATTCGTTCTTGTAAGCAGAATAACTTTTGAATTCAGATAATCAGGATAAATATATTATGAATATAATTATTTATGATAACATGGTTGCTTAAACTTATTTTTATACCAGGTTTAGGGACTCTTCAATGATCATACAAATATTCGACTCACCGTAAAAGCTAATCTTTTTCCGATTCACTTTCCAGTTTATAGTCATCACTATTTAATTTACACCCGAAACTGGTCACCCATGAAACGTCTATTTAGTCTCTAAGATTTGTGGACAGGGTATATTTTTCTTTACAAAAAGTAATGATATCCCACCAAAAACATAAATGTAAAAAAGGAGAGCCAAGTTCAATACAAAAATTATGCTTGGCTGTGGGCTTCGCCGCAAAAAGAATGGAGATCTAAATGAGTGCCAAGTTATATGCAAAATCGAAATATGTATTTATAGGAACAAAATAACATTATGAACAAGTGTTAAACTCTATTTCTTGACTTTATTGGATATCTATTACAATTGCTGTTATTTAAAAATGTGAGATCTTAAAGTAGGTTAGATTTGACTTGGCCAGTTTTCATTACATCAGTCATTTTATAAAGTTATTCAACATTTTAATTCTGACTTAAATTTTTTCTTGGCCAGTTTTTATCAGAATTAAAATGTTGAATAACTTTATAAAATGACTGATGTAATGAAAACTGGCCAAGTCAAATCTAACCTACTTTAAGATCTCACATTTTTAAATAACAGCAATTGTAATAGATATCCAATAAAGCCAAGAAATAGAGTTTAACACTTGTTCATAATGTTATTTTGTTCCTATAAATACATATTTCGATTTTGCATATAACTTGGCACTCATTTAGATCTCCATTCTTTTTGCGGCGATGCCCACAGCCAAGCATAATTTTTGTATTGAACTTGGCTCTCCTTTTTTACATTTATGTTTTTGGTGGGATTTAATTTACCTATATAGAGTTTTAAAAAAGTCTCTCCTTAAAAAATATATGTATAATTTTCAGCGGGTAAATTACGTCTCAATACTCACTCTTAAAAAATGTTTAGATAGAATCCCTCAATGTTTTATTTTATTAGTGACTCGTGCGTTAGTCGATTAAAATATAACTACTAACCACTAATGTTTAACCAATAAACACTACAAATCCACTACACACACACCTAAACATAACCAAACTATTGGTTTTTGAAACATAAGCAGCGTGCACTAATATATTCATGATTTGGCTATGTAGCGCAAATTACATATCGTTGCTCGCTCAAAATTGTTTGATAATAACCTTACGAAATAGCTTCGGCCAAATTTGGTTTAACAGGCCAGTTGCTGGGGCAATCTAAAATGATTTATTAGATTCAGCGTTAATACCACGTACTGCAGTGAACTATCAGAGTTTATTCACGTCGTTATTGTTTTATTTCCCAATCCAGTGACTCGGGATAATGATGTAAACAACAGAAATACGGTGTAGATCGATTCGATCTTTTATCGATATTATATTGCTTATTATTACGCTACTAAAGACCTGTATTATTCGTTAAGCAGATCACAATTGTAGAGATCGAATTTTTCACGAGGAGTCAAGTGCATTTTACATGCGAAATATTAAATTGGTCCATGTACATTTTGTGACGTTGTAATGCAATATTCGCCATTAATTATCACTTTTTGAAGTACAATGCTCGTATAATGCAGTGTGGGTTAATTTTAAGCTACGGTTAAATATGTTGTTTTATCGTCTGTTGAGATATGAATTGGAATTTTATTTTATACATATTGCTTTAGTTATGATGACAATGCGTTTTAGTGATAAGCATAAATAACATGATACTACACTCAGGTTTGACTCCAGCCGGAGGAATTCCTTAATGATTAACAGCACAGTCCAAATTTTTGAAGTTATACCTACTTCTTTATGCGTGTTATGAAATAATTGGAAAAAATGATGAGAGTAAAATTTTAAGATTTGTCACACGGTGACAGTGACACAAAAGGTGACGAAAAACTTCACGCGCGTTTTAAAAACGCTCGTTTTGAAAAAATGATTATTATTATATTTAATATATTGTTTTTTTAATATTGTTAGAATATTGTTTTTGAATATTGTTTTTTTGAATAATATTTTTTGAATATTGTTTTTTTTTAAATACATATCTAATATTATGTAAATATAATAAATAAGTTAGTTATTTGTAAACCAGCAAATCCACCGTCTATCAAACCAACTCTGCTTTTGGATTCAATTACTACGTGGTCAATAGGTGATATCCTAAAAATAGTGATACCGTAATATATTATTTTTATAAGCGATATCCTTGTGAGAACCGACAGGGTCTTGATTACGTATATTTAACAATATATATTTTATATTTTTAAATTATTTAATTTTAAGTTACATAAAGCCTTGATTGTTAGTTTGGTAGTAGCGAAGACAACAAACTACTTTAAGGAGGAGGACTTTAGAGATAAGTTAGCCGTTTCATTAAAACTTATAGAAGGAGCAGCAATTTTAATGTATTCAAATTAGACTTCACAGACTTTGTCTAATTAAAGCGTCGTCTGTAATAATATCAGAATAAGTAATTTGATTTTACGTATATTAAAAATATCAAAGGGTGAGTTCAAAATATGAAAAGGGATATTTTTACGACAATGCAAACTTACATTACATTATGTTGCTACTGCGAATTTAATACCTACCTATATCATTAGGGTTCCTTAGTTAATTAAATACTTAATAATGAGCTGGAATATTTACCTATATAAAGTTTTTACAGCATTAAATTGTCGTTAACTCTTGTATGCGGCATTGCAAGATTCCAATTTTGTTAGACGTACCGCAGTGCGTGTTTTATTTCTTTCATTCAAATATCTGACCATCTCGATCGCTTCAGCTTGCAAACGAAATAAACCGCATAAAAATCGTTCCATTCATTTAGGACAATAGATGCCATAGACAAGCACAATGACACTTTCACACCGACACACACATAGAGAGACAGACACACCCATAGACACGTGAAACTTATAACTACCCTCTTTTGCGACAATATTTAAAAAGAATAACGAATGCAGCTCGGTTGTATAATAACTCATAACGTATAAACAAACTTGGTGTTAAACGGTAAACGCTAAAGCCACGTTCAATTCCAGACCGGACGTGTGGTTTGTCACCGTGACGCAAGCTCTGACGTGGATGACAGATCCGCGGCCGGCGAAGGCCCTGGCCACTTACGAGGCGTGGCGATGTGACAAGAAGGACTTACCGGCCGCGCCGTGCAACCTGCCCAACAAATGTGCCCTGTCCTTCAAGAACCCTGACAGTAATTTCACTGACACTCGTTATATGGAGACTTGCAGCGAATGTCCTAATCAGTAAGTGTTTTTGTTAAGGTATTGCATAAGTTCTGACATAAATTCGTACTTTAAAACAAGCTGCCATACATACATCATATCGCACCCTCAGTGGGAAAAAGCATAAGTCGTCTTAAGTTGAATTTTTGTTATTAATATGATTGTAAAGAGGGACAAAAGCTGCATATGCCCAATTTTTTTTAAATTTTTACCATTAATCTTGACGGTTTTGTGCAAGAAATCGTAATATAAATTCCTTTGACTACTTACTGATATTTGAACAGTTTTTTTGCTCTCCTGTAAAATTGCAATTTTCATCTTAAGCCTTTTTTCCACTGAGGGTGCGACATCACAATAGTAAAAAATACTATTGTCAAAGTACCTACCATAACTTCAAACGTTATGAAAGATATTTGCTGGGGAAACCGATTCTCCTTCTCCCTGAAGTTTCATAGTGGGAGCTTCAGTAATGTACCACCCATAGAGGTTGATCATGGGAAACCATACCACATAACAACAATGTAATTGTAACAGGTACCCATGGTTGGGAGACTCCGGTGGAACAGGCATCCCTGGCAAGGACAACTACATTCCAGACAACCTGAGGAAGAAGTAGAAATGTATATTCTTAATAACATTATAATTTATTCAGAATCATTAACATTTTGTTAAATTTTATACCATTGCCATATTTTTATACATGTAAGCTCAATGGACTTTATACAATAACAAATTTTGTATCAAGCTATTTGACGTAATTATTCTGAATAAATTATATATTTGTATATAATGTAATTATACATTACTTTGTGTAGCAGTGACTAGTCATTGCGTTTAAAAGACATTCAATTTTTAGTTACAATCTAAGATTTATTTAGCGATGAAGACTTAAGATTACGGTTATGGCGAAGTATAAATAAGATAATAATAATTATGTATTATCAACCTTTTCATTATAATAAGAATATATTTATTGAGATTATTATGGATTTATTCAATTTCCTTATAATAAGTGTAAGTATGTTTAATAATACATACGATTGGACTTATTTATCTATTTTTTTAAGTAAATTTTGTTCAGATCACTAATTATTGTGGTCTGTCGTTATGATTACGAAATTATTATTTTTTGTACAAAAAATTGCGATCTAAAATTATTATGAATTTTGCCATGACAAGCTCTTATTTTATATTCTTTTCTAAATATTTTTTACTTCTAGTTTTGAAATACTCATAGTTAGGTACCTACACTTTATCCGAGAGAGCGAGTTCATTTGCACTGAATTCGTAGTTATAAAGTACAATAATAATTATAATTCTATCAAATTTGAACGTTGGTGCTTAATGTTAACCAATAAATAAAAATTGTAAACAGTAAGCGTATTTTTATTTATCTTGTAGCTCTGAATAATACGTTAAGTATTTTTTTTATTTCATGTTTCAAGAACATGAATTTATTACATATACTTAATTGTTTACGAAACAACCTTTTTATAATTCATTAGTTAGGAAGGTAGAGACCTTAAGGAGACCATAATGACAAGAGGTACCTAATAATATTAAGGTAGGTAATAATAGAATAATAGTATAATAATAATACCTATTGTCTATTATTTTCTACTTACTATCTCTTTGACGACTTGCACAGCGAATATGATAATGCAAAGGAAAGCAGGTAACTACAAAGGACTTTATCTCTAAAGAAGATTACAACAGCCTTGAGGAAACGACAAGTTTTCCGCACAAAGAACACGGACAAGACTGCACAAGATAAAATATTAAAATATTTATGGAGCGTACTATGACTGTACAATCTTAATATTTTTATGTAAGATCGTAACGCGTTGGTGCGAAATAATTCTTTAGTGACATGTTAGTGGCGTAGACTACCCCTAGTGGGTTCTTAGATGCAGCGGGATTCGATAGATGGCGTTGTGCTCAGTTTATTAACTAATAATTAAACATTTAAACTATTGGTTTTACCACTTGTAGATAAAACTAAGTGATAGAGCCTAGCGACCCTAGCGGCACTAATTACCGCCTTGCGACATTGCTTTATCCTTGGATTTTTTTAATGGAAATAGCCGGTAAACGAGCTGACGATCCACCTGATGGTAAGTGGCTATCGCCGCCCATGAACATCAGCAACACCAAAGGCATCACTGATGCGTTGCCGGCCAAGAAAGAAAGAAGAAATAGAAAGAAAGAAAGAACTGGCTCTCAAGCCCCCAGCCGGAACACGACGAGTCGTTTGGCGGCTGACTCATGCTCGAGGGTGGTAGCTATCCAGGCGAACCCCTGCAGAAATAATAATAGTAATAATGGTATTAATTAACAATTAAAATCAATACTACCAATATAATCCCTCCAAAGGCTCTACCACCAGCGGGCCGGATTTAGTCGCCTTTTACGACACCCTTCCGGCGCGGGATTGGGGTTAGTATTCTAAGCCGCCCCAATACGGCCAAAAAGGATATATGGATCAGTGTGGTGCAACACGATGTAAATAATGATAATATTAGGTTAGGCTCAAAGACCGAATATAGTAGTAAGAACTAAGAATACCCTTATAACCTATTTTTAATATATAATATAATTGCCTTATAATATTTACTGGCACTGATAAGACTGATATAAAGATTAAAACTTGTCCTAGAACAGAAGGCCAAGAACAAATGTATCAATTTAATAAGATGACCATTTTATTTCAATCATTACGTTAAACGAAATGAATTTCAATTAAGCGTTCGGTTCAAATAAGCAGGCCGTCGTCAAATATGAATGGAATATTTTGCACAATTGTTTTATATAACTGAGCGGCAGTTTGTGTCTCAGATCCGACGTCGGAGATTTAATTTGAGATTGCGCTGGAATGGCTGCTCGGAACTTTCTCCATATTCGCGTGCATTAGCTGCTGTTACTGGCAGTTTTTGTTATGTACTACATATTAGGTACTGTACCACCTCGTTCCATGACTGCTCATACCCATATCTTTGCTTCAAATCATCCTTTGCCATGTTATTATAGAATTACTTCAGACGTGATTCACTGCTTGTAAATAACTGCAATGTT
>OZ010690.1:9848336-9963100 GCA_963932265.1 Thymelicus lineola | reverse complement strand
CATGTTATTATAGAATTATTTTAGACGTGATTCACTGCTTGTGAATAACGTGCAAAGTTAGAGCGCTAAACATACTCTCTCTTAGATATTCCGTCTAGGGTGAGACAGAATGAGAGTATTGACATTTTTTGTCAAATAAATCTGTGGATTTTGAAATTTGTAAATATTTAATAACAAGTGCTTACAATTTGCCCCTACTAAGATTTTGCTTCAGAAAATGTACCACACGAAACGATTGATACTCATTATTACATATTAACTCATTAGGTACCTACTAACATTATTATATTATACAAGAAATTTCTTTGTTTTCCTTTTCAGCCACAAATTAATTTAAGGGCCATGCTATGGTTGCTATCGGCGCTCATTGACAGTTAATTTAAACAAAATAATTATAGAATTACTTCTATTTCAACTTGCGCATTTCGGTAGTTTCCTTGATTTTTTGTAATATTACGAACAAAAGTTACTAAATGATTCCACTCAACGACATTTAATCCAATAAGCGTGAACATAAACAAATACAAAAATACACTGGCAAGGTATAGCAGTAGGTACCTAGTTCCTAATAAGGTCCAACCTCAAAGGGTATTTTCACCGACTGGCGCATATACTCATAACCAAAGTATGCAAGGGAGCACCATAAAATATAATAAGACTATTACTCGCATGATGAAAACGGGTCAACGCGTACCGTTACGAACAACCTACTTATACGCTTATGGTTCTAAACACGTTAATGTCTTTGCTTCTTGTTCATTAATTTCATACGAGCAAGTTTAAGGTATTATTGTTAGTAAGCCATAATTTAGGTTTACAATCACTGGCCGTGTATTACGGTCGCTTCATTACTGCGTTTGATAACCGTATAAAGGGTTAGGGGAGACACGAGGAAAATAAAACGATATCTACCAGTTATACAACTGTACAGTTTGTGTACTCGGGGTCAGCATCAAAATGTAATATAAGTAGAGAAACGTCGCAAATATCTTATCGGATTGACTACATTAACTGGCTGCAATAACAAGTTAATCAGAAATGATCCGAACAAGTCCGCTCATTATTTTCTCTTATCAACGAACGTACAAAGATAAAAGCCCCGACTTATTCTTACAGATGACATTTTTATGTCGCCAGAATAGGGAAATAACGAAGTCATAAATGAGACTTGGACGATAAACAAAATGTAGTCTTCGCTTCGAGATAAGTCTGCGTAAGAAGTAATAGGACGACGGGAACCGAATAACAGCTTTGCACAGCTAATAGCTGATGTGGGTCTCTGTGTAACTAGAAACGTAAAGACGTGCTTATTTGGAAATTGTTGGTTCCTTATTTGAATCGAATGTCACAGAGGGCTAATCGTTAATGTTCGGTCGCCATAGTGATTTCTAGAGGAATTCTGTTACACCGGTAACACCGAGTCAGCGTTGTATTCCTACTTGTCTTTTTTGTTGTTACTGGTGATGTTCTTAACTTCAATTTGCCTGATCGGCTTTGGACATTGAGTGGGTGGTTTTCCCTATATGGTATTGACCATTGCTATATTGACAACCATTAGAGTGAGTCAAGTAATCAGGACGACTTATTATTTTAGTCTGACATCACCATTGAAGTATAATGTCATAAAACAGACATCTCGAACAAAATGTGTGTCCCGCCCGGGAGGGTCGATTTTCAAAATTGAGCCTCCGTTCTCCTTTCAAAATCGAACGAATCCATTGAAGATTGAAGCCATGTGGCGCCAATGCATATCACACATATTTTTAATTATACTTTCTATAACGGATTTATCATTTGTTTCGAAAATATTTAACTTAAATACATGTAATGTAATTGCGGCCTGAATTCACATCAATAATATATCTTAATTGTTATAACTAAATGTGAAATGTGTGTGCATAAAATCGTCTTACAATTTAGTTGCGAGTTAGTACTCCTTCACCAATCCTCAATAGGGTAGTGGTGTAGTACTTTTCAGGTCCCCTCAATTACGGCGAGAAACTTGTGCCTTGTAGTGGGTGGCTAATGGTTTAAAGTCGAGCCACGGCTTAAAAACTTTCCTTGCCGAGACCTTAAATTTATTTGGTACAAAATACACGCATACTTTTTTGGCTAATGCTTTAAGCCAGCAAATATTTTTCAGGAGTTATCATATAACTTGCCTTCTTTTTCCTTCTTATTTCCTTCTATAAAATGATTACCTAAGTATTAAGAAAAATAATTACCTATTTATTTAACGTCCTTTTCCATTCAGCTAATTAATAAGTTTGATAAAGACACAAACGCGCAACGTTAAGATAATTAGACATATTTTCTTTTCTTGTATAAAAATTCTTAATAATCACAAGAAAGCAATAATCTTTTACTTTATCAGTGTTTTATGTGAAATAAATGAAATAAGAATTTAATTAACTATCGTGTCATTTTGAAATGAAAAGAATTATGCCCTAGCGAACATCATTCTTATTAATTGTTCGCTCAGAGCAGGTTACCTTCTTCACGACAAAGGCCATGTTTCCCAGTTAATTTCCCGATTCTCCCGCTTCGTTTTAAACTATACTCGTACCAACTTTCTATTCATTTCGGGACGTTTTGACTTTAAGTTGGTTAATAGTCGGATTCCTGAGTAGATTTATACCTCTTGTTTGATCAACATTTCAAGAACGTTGTAAATGGACGATTCTATTTAAATAGAGTTACTAATGGTGCTGGAGTATGGAGTAAGGGTGTTGAATTTTGAATAGAGCTTCGTATCAGACTTAAAGTCACGTATTAAATTATTACTCATTATGTACAGCTCATTTGCGGTTATATTGTTGTAATATTTCATAAACGGTTTTACGAAATGTGCAATTTTAGAATAAGTAAAAATAATGTCTTGTCTCTAATAATTTAATTTATTTAAGGCTAACCAGAAATCCATAAACATATATGCTGAATATTCTGTCTGGTAAACTCCTTTTTATAATATGGTTACCGATGCTTATGGTCTTCTACTACTTAAAACTTTTTATGCTTAAAATCATTACCGGCGACGCCTTGCCGACCAAGAAAAAAGTTATGGTGATGATAAATTATAAAAGAAAAACAATAATTTGCTCTTAGTTTACATTATAAATGGTCCCATTAAATCAAATCAGAAGATCGGTTCTAGAATCCCTATATTTCGTATTCTCAAACTCGTTAGCTTTGAGCATCTCGGAAAGAGGAATTTGGCTGAGATTCGTATTTTTGTCGAGACAAATAACATGTACCATCGATAAGAGGTTGTCGTCGGCTCGTCTGTCTACGCAAACGAATCGTTTTGTGGACAATCTCATTTTCTATTTATCTTTTATTGGACAGCGAAAAACGTAACATTTTCTTGCGCAAAATCGTTAATAATACGTGATCCTACTTCCTGTTATTCATTCAGCTTTATACCTTCTGCTAGGTTATATGATTTTTCTGGGCAGTGATTGTAGGTAGGTAGGTAATCCGATTTTGCCAACTTTGAAATTGTATATATCCATGTAAGCATTGCAAAAGACTTCGATAGTGTGATTAAGTTTTTATGTGCCCTTAATATTATATGTTTGAATAGTGGACTATTACACCTTGGTAGATAGCATGGATATAGATCATCTGGATCCCAGACTTCGTAGAGATATCGGAAGATCGATGACGTCATAACGGAATGACCATTTTTGTATTGTGCCCATGTCATCTATAGTCCCAGGATATATATCATTCGATTGTGATTTTTTATAATGATACATCCGGTACATCCATATTATTGTATAATATATAGGTACTAGCTGTGCCGCGCGTTTTCACCCGCGTTAATTTGTAGAAAAAAATTACGACATAAATATATGATGTTATATAGCCTATATATAGCCTTCCTCGATAAATGGACTATCAAACGCAAAAATAATTTTTAAATTCTAACCAGTAGTAGTTCCTGAGCTTAACACGTTCAACCAACTCTTCAGCTTTATAATATTAAGTAAATATTATTTTAATACCGTAATTGTGTACCATAATTTTCAATTTACTCTTAATGCAATAATTTAAATTCGGTAATTTTGTTTAATAAAATGAAATTATTAAAAAATTACGAATAGAAAACATATTGAAGAACAATAATATGAAAATAGGACATAATTTTTCTAAGTGTGGACACCCTATAATTATGAAAGACAACCTCAAATTGACCTGTACTGGTCGAATTGGTCGAATGGTCATTCCGATGTGACGTCATTGGTGTTCAGGTACCAAGTCTGTGATCCAGGTTATAGTAATATATCCATGGTAAGTAGGTTCCGCAGAAGGAGAAATATAATTCGTAGCCAAACAAAGCGTAGCAAACGCGTAGCTAAGAAATGAAGTGCTTAAAGATTAAAAACGATCCGATATAATAGGGATATTGACTAATTTTAGGATTCAATTTTATTTTATAGATAGAACCTCAATATTCACGAAAAAAATATTATAAAAATGAATCTTCAATTTAAAAACAAAAATTGATGAATAAGATTTTTATTAATCAATTTTTGTTTTATCAAACCCACCAAAAACGTCACGTGATATCCGATATTCAATAAAATCTGTCTACTGAAGTTTGTTGAATTTCCATATAAAATAGGAACAATGACGTCATATTCTCAAAATGGCGTTTGAGGTCACGTGACAGTGAGTACAATTTTTAACATTTTAAATTAATGATATTTAATTTATTGTGATTGATTTCCATAAAATAATCATATTTTAGGCCTTTGAATGTTACCACTAATACTTTAAACGTTTTATATTTTACAGTTATTGTCAAAGTCCCTATTGTGAGTGCTTACGAGGTAAATAGTCGACTAGCTCTTATATTCTTTAATGCTATCGTTGTCAATAACTCTGTAATAGCAACTAGCAGCTCAAGCAATATCGGCTTCTACGGATCGATCGTCAATTCTAATGTGAGTCACGTTTGCACTAAAAGCCACTTTATTCAGGTGGTAATGATAGGTATTGTGTTATGCTCGAGAATAAAACGAACGACCTTGTTGTGTTTTTATCCACGTAGGCATCGTGACTGCGGCGGCGTAATTGTCGCGGGTTCACTGTGTGCCGCAATATGAATTTGTACTCTTTTGTTCACAGTTTTTAATTCCACCGGTAAAATGTATTGTTCGGGGAACAAAAGTCTGTGGTGTCATTGTTGTTGGCCAAAGTTCATTTAAATTCCGTGCCCGTGAGAGGGAACAGTAGCAAATATGAATTCCTTTAGTCCTATTGTCAAACTGGTCTTGCTCGCTATGGTATAAAGCTTTCAAAGCCACATTGTATTATATCTCTGTGCCGGTTCTGTTTAAACTTAGTAACTATATTATAATGAATGTTACAAAATATCTTAACAATAAAGGCACCAACGATGTCCCTTTATTGTAAGTGAAACTTTCATTATTAACAGGTTGTTTGTGGTAGACCTGAACTAATAATATGTTGTGTTGTAACTAGCAACTCTACCTTACTTTGTTGCAACAAATAAAATTATTAATTTCCATCAAATCTTCAGCTTTCGTTGCAAAAAAACTAAGGTCAGTATAAATAATTTAGTAATTAGTAACTTTACAAACTCAACTTTATATTTCAACCTATGGCTATACAATGAATTCTTTCTGAAAATGACGTCTTGTTCAAACTGACTTCTTGCTGAAAATTTTAGCTTGTAAAATGTAACTAACCTTTTTATTTAACTATAGATAGGTACTAACACGAAGTTGTTTCATGAATTTTGCATTTCTTCTCTTTAGAAACTGGCTCAATAATAACAGATAAAATTTTATTTATCCATTATGTATATCTTGGCAACAACACGTAGGTACTTCGGTTATTATCTTAGCACATGGTTCCTCCCGTCAATCATCTGCGCATATCAATTGGTTGGGATACAAGGGTTTTCCAACTTGGTCTTCACAAGACACATTAATTGTCGTAGACTTTGAAGAGGGATGTGTTGTTTATTGAGGGTTGGTTGAGTCGAGTAATTGATTCAAGTTGTCTGTTGTTATAACATATAAATTAGCTTTTATGCATAATTCTAATCAACATTTTGTATAAATTAGTTATTCTCTCATAACTTTCCTTGTCATAAATAAATTTTTATTAGTAAGTATAACCAATTACCTAAACACTATAATTTTCGGAAATAATATATACAATGTATCTATGTGTACATAAATTATTAAATAAATAAATAAATAATTTCAATAAATTTAAATTAACTGTTTTATTCAATTTCATTTGTTCTAATATATAAGATATTTATTCTTGTGAACAATAGGGATTAATAAAATTAAAAAAGATTCTGATTTATTATTTACTACTTAGTATCAACCCAGCGTGTTTCCATTACGCTAAAAATGTTTCTGATGATAATGACAGATCAGTGTTGACAGTCTGTAGGTATCTTTACATATTATTATCTTCAAATTGTTATAAAGGGGAAGTGGAAAATCGACTTTATCAATCGACTGAATGTGCCTGATGCATTATTTTAGTGGTCTCAAACCTCTTTTGGAATGTTGCCTTTCAAATGAAACCATTTTGAGGCATATCGGTTGGATGGTTTCAGAGTCTATAAAGGACATCCGTAGGTACAAACATTTTTTGTGTTTTATATGTAATATATAGATTATAGACATCAGTTCTTCATTTGTTATTCTTTCGTATTCCTGCAATATTATACATATTGTATGTATAATAATATGTACCTATCTAATAATAGTAGTAGGTTGAGATGTTAATAGGAGTAATGGCGCGCAGCCAGAAGCGTTTCAGGCGTCGCAGCAAGTTATGGGACGCCTTTTGAAGTTATTTTAATCAAATTAAAGTTATTTTCTGTCGTATAATATGGAGATAATAATAGTATTCCTACCTAGCCAGATTGCGTTAGTTTTTACAACCCATACATTGGAGGGCACGTTTGTTTGTCGGTTGTTATTAGTCATTAGATAGCAGTCGTTAAGACATGTCGGAGAATTGTGGGTAGTTTAAAAACCTTGTTGCTAGCCACAATGTCACCTCACTGACTAATTAATTGGCTTATTACCGCAAAAACATTATAGACTAGATAAAAAATAAGCTGTTTGCCGGCATTTACTTACAACATAAACAATTTTACGTAGTCAATGGTATAAATCTACTACACTCAATAGGTCCTGAAAGATTTGAAAGAATCTATTGAAAGAAGCCTTAACCTGTTTTATGTTAAGAGGATATTCACATAAATCCTTACAGGATTATTTCTGTGCCATATTTCCTTATTTTTGTCGTACCACCGTTAATACTAATCTGAAAGCGGTTCAGCAAATCCCCTGTACATAAATACTTTATTAGGATTTTCTTACAATAATGTTTATTCGTTTCTGTTTCTTTAGTAATTTGTATTTATTACTGTCACAATTCGTTAACTGTCCATATTATGCATCAATAGTTACTTCGGTAAGTCACACACTCTATGTTCAAGCTGCTAAAATGTACCACCAGAGAGGAGTGTCGGGATTGAACTGATTGGTACAGAGCTTTACAACCATTTAAATGAGAATTTTGGGGCCATAGCCTCGTCCGTTATTCCGCAAAGTAGGACTGCCATCCATCCAGATTTCTCAGGTTTGTTCTAGTTCATAAGGCGTCCGGTAGCGTGATTGAGGGGGCGGATTAATTGACTACAGCGCCCCCTGTAGCGGCCAGCGCCCCTTTATCCATTTAGTTCGATACATTTTAAACTTTGTGCCCTCTAATAATTCTTGACAAAAATAACCGACTTAAAAAATAGGAATAACTCAAAAACTACCCTTCAAATCTCGCTCAAAAAGTGGGACTACATGACAAGCACCAGCTTTCGAATAAAAAAAGAATCACCAAAATCGGTTTACCTAGTCGAAAGTTCTGAAGTAACAAACATAAAAAATGCAGTCAAATTGAGAACCTCCTCCTTTTTTGAAGTCAGTTAAAAAAGTTTTCTGGTGCTCTAGGACAGTACTTTTGTCACTCCTAGCTACCCTTTGTACGCACGTTCAGACGTTTTGAGGTTATTGTTGGACGACGGCGATTTAGTTGATGGCAGCCCTAAGAACCAGGTTGGCTGTAATATTCAATAGTAGGTACCCTTTACCACAAAAATACTGTTATTTTACTTTTTACAGGTTTTACATTTATTTTTCTTCCCTACATGAAGACTAACATGACTAGAAGTCAGTCTTTAGCTCAAGCAGTTTCCAGATCAAAATTAATGAATGTACGAAAAATATTATAAACACGGCGACCATCTTGATTCATGTAATTATTATTAGAGCAAATTTTCATTATTTTTTCTAAATGGCGGGTTGCGAGGGTGAAGCAATTTTGTCAGAAGCCTACAAAAGTTTGAAAAAGGAAAATTACACAATTTGCTAATGGGCACGCTGCGGATAATAATTCGTAGGGCAGTTTTAGTAGGTACTACCACAAATGGAGGTTATAAAATGGAATTGAAATTAATATTTAATCATTGATCAAAAATATTTGCTTTACTTTCAATTACTTCGACGAATTCTTTTTTCCGAGAAACTTCTTGGAATAATCGCTAAGATATTATTGTATTACGATATTGATATCCATCATTAATTTTGACAGATATAAGCATTATAATAATACTTTTTGTAATGGATTATGAAACAATATTTTTATTATCATTAGTAGGTATTGCTTTTGTATACTGACTGACCATTCTGTATAAAAAATCTTAGTGCCATAAATACAAGGATAGAAACGTAACGGAAAAAGCATAGAACAAATCGAAAATGTGGTGGCAACGACCTGACAGGCTTTAAAAAAATACCGCGAATTTTGGTTCGAACGCAGTATGCAAAAAGTTTCGGGTAGAATTAAATGCAAAAGGGATGAGTTTGTTAATACAAAGCTTGCGTCCAGGTGAGTCCAATCTCGACCGGAATCGGATTAGGATTACCGGCTGTGGTTGTGGGTCTGCGGAGGTCAGTTCAACTCGTATAAATGCGCGATTTGGCGGGAAATTTACAACTTTTTCTCGGTTCTCGGCTCTCGGATGGAGGCAGTAAACTCGGAAGCAATCTCGCCACACCAGCTACCGAGTTATTTCGCAGAATATTGCGGGGCGCGTGACTAATAAAATGACAAATAGAGGTCCCACGACCGTTGGGGACGCGCTGAAATGAGTGTTGCGAGTTTTGTTCTGAATAGTAGTTGTTTACCTGTTTGTCTTCATATTGCACATACCTATCAAAATTGTAATTTTACGCCACGTTTAGCTTCTGTCAGAAACTTTTATAGCAATGTAATAAAAATATCTGCTTACATTGTATATTTCGTATTGTATTTGGCTGTAAGTTTTTAACAACTGTTATAAATTCACTGTGTCTCATTGCAGTATTATTACTAGCGTATAGAACTGACACCGCGAACATCATGTATGTCCCAATGCATTGGCGCCATGTGGCTTCAATCTTCAATCGATTCGTTCGATTTTGAAAGGAGAACGGGGGCTCAATTTTAAAAATCGAACCTCCCGGGCGGGACACATTTTGTTCGAGATGTCTGTTCTATGAAATTATATTTCAATGCTGTATCTAGTATACCAGTAATTAGTATACCAGTAAATAGTATACTAGTATAGTAGTAATACCAATCGTAATTAATTCATTTAATTTCAAATTAAGTTGCAATTTCTTGTATGAATTTTGCTTACGGAAATTTCTATGTACACTATTTTATTTGCTTTTAAATGAAAAATACAAAGTATCACAGGAAATCAAAAAGTCTGCACCAACTGGAAATTTTCGCTTGCTCAGCAAAAAGACGAAGCAAGCTTGCGGGACAAAACGCGAGGGCAAATTACACCGACCAAATTGGTCTGCCAATGTACATATACTATATACATAGGTACAGAAATGTAGATGTAACTTACCCCGATGAAGAGTAAACTTTAAATTCACCTATCTAACTCGGATCAAGTCCCTTAAATCTTTTATATCAATGGCCTAACTTTACTAAATGAATTTGTACTGAGACAGCTCACTTTAGAAAAGCTTTATAGGATTTTTACTAACTTTTTAAAACACTTCTAAATAAATCCGGGTATTTCTATTTACAGGATGAAACTTTCATGAATACATAGACATTTGATACGTCGTAGAACTAGACTAGTCATTTATCTTATCAATAAAGAAAGATTAATTGATTAAAGAAAAATATTTACTTTTTTCGTTTTTTGAACCAATCTGTATAACAATATTTCTGTGATTATTTTTAATCCCTTTTTCCTTTATTGATACGGATTGTAGCTTAGGAATTTTCCACAGCTATATTAAGTAAGAGGAATTTTCCTTTCAAAGTTGTAGGTATGGTGATGCACACGTGACATCGCATGTGAAAGACGCCCCGATGACGACATCTTGTACAATTTTTATGAATTTTATATAACATTCTTGTACAATGTTTCTTTACTGTATTACATGAATATTACAAGCTTAAATGTGAAAGAAAAATTAAAGCAATTACTATAGTTAATGTTTAACTGGCAAATAAATTACGGTAACTAGTACAATATTTTTTTATTTTAATTTAATTTACTATTATTAAGAAAAGCTGATTGCCGAGAGACTAAACAGTGGACTTCGATATATTATTACGTAGAGTATGGTAAAAGTAGATACAACCCGCTTTATTACCCTCTAATACTTAGGTTTTTCAGATAATTTACGGAACTCTAAAACATACACAGCAAAGTACTGCGATGGATGTGGATGAAACATGAAGAGCGCAATTTTCCCTTCGCAGTGGAAATTGTATTGGAGCTTGTACTAAATGACATAATTTGTAATATAAATGGATTTCATCAAACCATCAAGTTACAGGAAAATGATGCCAATATATTTATATGACAAATTGCAATCAGAAACATAAGCAAGAATCGTTGCTACGTTATTATGAGAATGAAAGAAGTCAATTAGCAAAACGGTATTTAGTTTGCAGGTAGGTTACATTTAAGTCACTAGAAATTAATAAATGAACTTATTTAGCTTTATGATTTTCTCACGCATTGACTACCTGAGATGTAAAGACTCCAACAACTTCTCCTGCTGATTTTATGGGTCTTGATCTACAATTGACGAGGGAATGGAGCCTCTTGGTAGTAGTTTGGTTTTGTTAAGTATTTGCCTGTATTGCTGCAGTCCTCCTTATAATTAATTGTAAAATATTTTTTACGAGAGTTAGGTGCGTTGAGCGGGTCTCTAGATAATAAAAAGTCTCTAAATAATAAAAAGAGAAACTGTATTTGAATAAAAAGAGAAACAGGATTTTATAACAAAACATTGTCATGATTCATGTCTGTGTTAATTCTCGTGTTATGTTTATAACTAGCTGTTGCCCGCAGCTTCGCATACGGAAATTATGTTTTACCTTAGTTGCAAATTTGAAGCAAATCGGTTGATGTTTTAAAATTATTCCATACAAATTTTCATCCCATTTCCCAGAAAAATCTTAATTTTCTGGGATAAAAAGTTTCCTAAAATATGAACCGGCGTGTTAGTAACAACTTTACCAATTTTCATCGAAATCCATTCAAGGGATTTCATGTGATGCCCGGACAGACAAACAGAGAATTTTATTATAGTATAGATAATTCTCGAGAAATGTTTAAATCATTATAGGCCTTAAATAAATTAATGTTTTTGTGTAATTTTATTTCAGGTTTGTTCGTTGGCTTATCAATTATTTAATGATTTAAACATTTCTGAGAATCATCGTCGTCAGTGGAGAAACTTTATGAAGATTATCTAACATATTTTAGGTAGTTACGTAAAGAACTTGCTACATTTAATAAGCATTTGAGAATATTTCTATAATAAGTTTAGACAAGTGAATACGGAACAGAGCCAAACGGTGGTATTACGAATTTAATCTCGCAGAAATGTGTGTGGTATTGTAGGAATTGCTGCAACAAAGCTTCTGTTTACGACGTTCGTCTACAGCTATACAGGAAAAAATTCAAAGCAATCGACAATACTACATGTGTTTTACATTCAGCCGGGATAAAAAGAACCGATCTCCTATCTTTCAGTGACGTATTCTCCCAAGTGAGAGATAAGACAACACAAAATATCGGATAAATGTACTCGTATTAAATTTGTTAATAAAGATTTTAACTTGTTTGAAACTATTTCATATAGGAGTAATAAATTACGATGATGATATAATATAAACTTAAATTAAAATTTAAATAACTCCCTCGACAGTTTTATTAACACTAAACCTAGCTAAGAACACTCGATTAAGTTACCTTTCAAACAAAAAACTAGATCGTTTCATTTGTTTGGGAGCTATGATGCCACAGACAGACATACAGATACACAGATACACAGATACACAGACACGTCAAATTTATAACACCTCTCTTTTTTCGTCGGGGGTTTAAATACTGTGGTGAGATCCAAAAACCATTTCATTTGATTGTATATATTCTAAGGGTTAATTCGCCTTTGTTCTAAAACATTAACCATGGTACAAAAAATTAAAATAAATAAATATAGCGCAGCTTTCAAGCGACATTATTTGAAGAAATTCTGTAGGTACTTATTTGTTCTCGCGGAAAGTGTCATGTCTGCTGACTGCTTCATTCTTCTGCTACGGTAAAACATTGTTTAATTTTATTGTTTCATATTTTCATTTTGCCGGCACAAAAAATATTATAAAACTGAAGAAATTTGCATATTTGGGTACATGCAGTTTATATATATAAATAAAAAGTAATGAAAAAACACAAACATCTCACACTTACTTTTCCGCCATATCAATATCAAAATAATGCCTCCACTGGGGTCTTCTTTTATAGTTTATTGGAGCTAATTGGAACTTAAAAAGGCACATTACTACTCAGGAATACAGTTATATTAATAGGAGTTTTTTTATCAGCCTTGTTTAGTCTATCCCTTCTTCTTAAAACAAATTTTAATGGTTTTATTTTGTCACTTCCAATGGTGAAAAGCTAGAAAAAATGGGTTCAAAGCTTCCTTTTCGGCTAGTAACGTATCGGTGGCATGCCTTATTTTTCGTCCTCGTATTCATCATTAATGTTCACGTCCCGTCTGCTTCGTTTTCAGCTCTATGACAAAAAAGATATTATATTAATATCAAAGAAAACTTTTCAGATAAGTTAACTTTTACAAATTATAATTTAAGAGAACTTAACAGATGAAAATTGTATTGTGTAGATTTGTGGAATTAATATAAATTAACGATGAAAGTTTTGGAGGTCGCAGAAGGTTATTAAATACGACGTAAGTATTCGACGGTACGACATTTCACAAATAGCATAAGCCCTGACACGAGAAGTTCAGAGTACGGACTGAGTTTCAGAGCAATATTGTTATGTATTTTGTTTAATATGGATATATTACTGTTACTACGTCGGAGTTTCGTTAGTATAAATTAAATACATATTAAGTTTCGTGAAAGTTTTCCCTAGCGCATGTTTTGCCTGTACCGCTTGTAGATTGCCTGCTTCTCATACTACAATATATTCTTATAAAATTGATACCTCTTTGACATAGAATACAGTAAAATGAAAATCACTGTGTAAGATTCGGTTCCACATCAATGGATTAAGCAAATCTGCGTAGCGTAGGGGTCCCGGGTACGATTCCCGGCCGGGGCAGATATTTATGTGATAGATAAATATTTATACTCAGGTCATGGGTGTTATTGTGATGTCCATGTGTCGTCCATGCCACCCACGACACAGGTAAAAACCTATTGCGGGGGTATGAGTGTGTAAGCGTTTATTTAGTTTATTCAGGAAAACACGTGAGTGATAAGTATTGGAAAACTATTACGAGTTTATGGAGTTTAAAAGCTTCTTGAGGTCTTCGAGAGGACTTCGGGAATGCGGTGTCATCCTTGTCATGTCTCCAGCTGGTGACAAAATGTTCGCTACCTTTGGAATTAAGCATTATATTATTGCAATCGTACGGTGAATATTATTTATTTTTAACTTTTAATTTTTGCCATATTTAAGTAAATTAAACTAATCGTTGTATTTCAAGTGAGCATAGTTAACTAATATTAAAAGAATGGTGAGGACAGTCACTAATTACAGAATCGCGGCTCTAGAGCACTGTGGGGTAACACTGACAATGGCTTTATGACAAGGGAATAAATTTTAGCAATTCATTCGGTTTTGTTGCTGCTTTAATTGGCGTGATTTTATGAATTGCGGTTTATATAACACATTAGCTGCGGTAAAGAAAATCATGAACTTTCATCTAGTGCGACGGCGGACTTTTCGGCTTTTCTGCCAGTGCATGCAGGCCTTTTTTGGCCCGCCAATACTAGGAGAAGCGCTATAATTTTTCGAAAACATGGGGTACACAATTTTTTTGCACTATTGGAATGCCGTTAAACCCAACTTCGTTTCGACCCTGGATCTGTCAAACAGGAAATGAAAAATAAACAAGAAAAGTTGCGGGTCAATTATGGCCTGCTTCGTACTAGAAAATAATTTAATAATAATATAATGATGCAACAGACAAAAATAAGGAAATAAGGGGTTATCGAAAATACAAGAGAATTATTTTGAATTAGTTCGTAAATAAATGAAGCTGTATCACGCGGATTGGATAGAATTTGTGCTTTTATTTTATATGTGAAGCTTTATCTAGCTGGTATTGTAAAATTATTGTTTAAATTATTATGTCAATCACATTTCTAAGGTCATATTGTGATGACATTTTATTGATAATCTTGCGGGTGGCGGCCTGTTGAGGTGGCAGGCCGAATTAGGCATGCCGTCGTACTGAGGTAAAAGAGCCGGCCGCAATGTTTTGATGTATAATTCCTATAATTTCTGGCCACAAGCCGATATCTATTATATATTTATCTCTGTTGAACTTTGTTGAACGTTTCGCACCAGCGAGAAAGACATAGTTTTCACCGTACGCACCAGCCACAACACCGCGGGCGGGCCGATATAGGCATGTTCCGCATTGAGCGTGTTAATTGTGTCATTTTCTGAATAATAATGGCATTGCTGTTTTCTTTCATCATTTATTAGTTCATTTGAAACAGATATGTAGTAAACTACATAGTTTTACACAGTTAAACAATTTGCTATTATAAAATTGCGATATTTAGATGACGGAGGAGGCTCAACGTCATCTGTAGGGTCCATAACTCTTAACCTTTTAAGTTGTGGGCGTCAATGGGTAATGTTGGCGCAACGAAGACACGGTTGTTGAATCAATGTGATTGTATTGTCCAATTACTTATTCGGTAGGTACAGATCTCGCAGTAGGAACGCGCGTCGGTTTCAATATTCAACCGCACTGGCCGGCTGCTGCTCGAGACTGTCGAACACGCCGCTTAGCCGATGAATAATTGACTCCGGCGAGCGCCGACCAAAGGCGCTGGCGTTTTCAAAATAAATCGATTGCGACACGGCCATCCTGCTTGCACACGTCCCAGTGTGATGGTTAATCTGCAACGAAACATCCAGGAGAATACCTTGTTCCACTCGGCCACTCCTGGCCACATTCTTCATTCTGGGCAATTTACAAAGACATCAAGACTTTTAACTGTGTTTTAAATTTTAATCAAAATTAAACCAAATTAGACAATAGGGGATACAAAATTCACTATGCTAATAGCCACAGCCACGCATCAAAGTCGTTCGAACCAAATCACAAAACTCCCGAGTAAGACATCTAGTGCCCCGGCTACCTAGCCGACCAGCAATCGCATTGCTCACATCCAGCGCATGGATCAGATCCCTTGGATCGCCCGTGTGTCACCACCTGGTAACCACACGCTTGGTCTCTACAGACCCCGACCTCTGCCAGAGCTAAACGCACACCGCGCACCCACGGACTACTCGAGTTGCCCCAAGAGATACCGATTTCCAACGGGCTACGACTACGTAATAGCTACTGGTTCGGTCGAACACCACTATGGCCCCTAGAGCCCCCTTACTCGAGTTTCTACCACCACTTAAATTTGAACATCATCATTAACTTCATCTACATCGATCTCGACTGATACATGACCTGCTGGCATTTTTCTTAGCCTATCATGCGCGTATTTGTAAGTACGATTTGAATTCAGAGCTTTTAGTGTGTAACGATCGCCATCTAATACCTCTACTACTTTAAACGGCCCTTTAAACTTCGGATCTAATTTCGTTTGATTACGCTCTTCGTTCTTTAACAATACAAAGTCACCAACCGAAAAATTATCAATTTTCGCCTTTGTCTTGTCAAAACGAGACTTATCATAAGCCGCACACTTCATGATATTCTCGGACGCACTTTCACGAATCTTGTCGATATCACCAACATCGACCTCTACTTCATTACTACACATCATTGACAAAGGTCTCGCGACTTTACCTATTAAAAGCTCTAGAGGCGAAGCTTTCGTCACTCGATTCATAGTACAATTTATCGCTAATTGAACCTCGCCTATAGCGTCTTGCCACGATTTGTTATCGCTAGTCTCTACTGCGGTTAGCATCGATTTTATAACTGACATAACGCGTTCAACCTGCCCGTTAGCACGAGACGAACCTGTCGCTATGAGATGCAGATTGATGTTCTTACTCGCACAAAAATCACGGAACTCTTTACTCGCAAAACAACGTCCTTGATCAGCAATTATCCGGGTAGGGGCTCCGAAAAGTGCTACGCTTTGAGTCACCGCGTTAATACTACTTTTGGAGTCAATGTTTGTCGTGTGAAATAGAAGAACGTATTTTGTAAACGCGTCAATCAGAACGAAAACGTACTCTTTCTTATCGTTCTTTCCGCTGAGCTTACCCGTCGCGTCTATATGTACCGTGTGCCACGGAGTCGTTATTTTAGGTATAGGATGCAATTCAGCTTGAACTTTACCGGAGTGAGATTTCGCAACTTTACATGTAACGCAGTTATCTACAAACTTCCTAACGTATTGTGACATTCCTGGAAACCAGTAAAAGTCGAATAGCTTTTCAGTTGTCTTTTCGGTTCCGAGATGAACGATGGAGTCGTGGAAATTATTCACTACTGACCATCGGAGAGCACGAGGTAAATAAGGTAAGCATTTCGTCCTGCCATTACGTTGAATTTTACGGTAGAGAATACCTGATCGAAGTAAATAGGTCCTAGCTATACTTTCATCTAAACCACCTTTCTCTAAATCGGTTATAATTTTAGAGATTTCTACATCGCGCTGCTGTTCTGCTTGAAGCCAATTGGGAGAAAGCTCAGTAACGTCAATGCGTTTCGATACTACACGCGATTCTACTGGACTTGGATCTGACGGCATAGGGTTTCGTGAAAAGAAGTCTACATGCGACATACGTTTTCCCTCTTTGTACGCGACGTCAAAGTCAAATGACTGTAAAAAAGCCCACCACCTATGCGCTCGGGGGGTTAGCTCTTTCTTTTTTTGGGAAGATTTTAATGAGTTACAATCTGTAACAACGGTAAACTTCTTACCGTGAAGGTATTGTCGGAAATGTTTGATTGAGTTTACAACTGCTAGAGTTTCCAACTCGTAAGAGTGGTACTTGCTCTCTGCCGGGGATGTCCTCTTACTAAAGTAGGCTACCACACGTCGCCTACCATCAGTCGTGACTTGGAACAAGATTGCTCCATAGCCTAGATTACTAGCATCCGTGTGGAGCTCTATCGAAAGCTCTGGGTCATAGATTGTCAATACAGGGTCATTTGTCAAAGCCGAGATGATTCTCTGACGAATCTCTTCATGTTCGGGTTTCCAACTGAGCTCACCTTTCAGTGAGGTCAATCGGTATAAGGGGGCCATTATTTTGGAGAAATCTTGCACGAATTGACGGAAATATGAGGCCAATCCAATGAATTGTCTCAATTGAGTCACAGTTTTAGGAGGTGGTAAAGACGTAAGAGCCTCTATTTTCCTACCATTGGGTCTAATTTGACCGGACTCTACCTCAAACCCCAAGAACTCTACCTTCGTCTTGAGGAAGGAACATTTCTTCAGGTTTAAAGAAAAACCAGCTTTGGTCAGAGCCTGCAGCACAGTATTAAGTCGCTCTAGGCCCGACTCTACATTGGAAGAAACAATTAAAATGTCATCAACATAAACTATTACGTAATCATGAGCTAGATCACCTAGTGCGGTCATTATAGCCCTTTGAAACACTGAAATTGCATTCTTCAAACCGAATGGCATTGTCAGAAATTCATATTGACCTTCATTTGTAATGAAAGCAGTACTCTCTATGGACTCTTCACTTACGGGAATTAAGTGGAAACCGCTAGCGCAGTCTAGCTTTGTGAAAAATCTAGCTCCATGAAGCCGTGAGATTTGATCAGAGATCAAAGGAAGTGGATAACGGTCAGGGACGGTGTTACTGTTAAGTTCACGGTAATCTATGCACATGCGGTCTGAACCGTCTTGCTTCTTGACTAGTAAAGCTGGACTGGCAAATGGAGAGCAACTAGGTGTAATAATATTTGCTTCTAAAAGTTCTTTTACACGTTCGCGAATAACGCTGCGTTCGTCCGCCGACATACGATACGGTCGTCGCTGTACCGTGCGATTCGGATCTATCAACCTAATTTTAAGCTTGCCTGTATTCACACGCGTCACAGGTAGGCCTGTGATAAAAAAATCAGAAAACCGATCTAACGTTTGCAAAAGATTCGACCTATCGCTACCTTCAATGTCTGTCGCAATCGCGGTTAAATCCGATTCCCGCCTGTTATCGTTATTCACCGTACTTACACAAAGAAACTTTGTTAAGCAAAGCTCCGTCGCCGTCATGCTCATAACAAAGCCCTGATTTAAAATCTCGCGACCAATCATGACGTCACTTCGTAAGAAGTTATCGGGCAAAACATGTAACAACACTTCGAGACAATTATCGTTAATCACAATACAAGACAGAATCTGTTCTGTACTGAATACTCGTGTTTGACCAATACCAGTCATAGTAACAACATTATTAAAACGCTTGCCACTAAATTTGGCTGCAAAACTTTCTTTAACTAACGAGCATTCAGCGCCAGAATCGTAGGTAAAACGTATCAATTCACCTTTATGTTCTAATATGCCGGATGGGGACTGCACGACGCAGATATCAACGCGTCGCTCGCCACGTACTGCGCCCGCGCCGCCGCCGCCCAACTGGCCGCTGCTACCGCCGCCGCCGCCGCTGGAACACCGGACAGCAATGTGGCCCGGTTTCCCGCATTTGTAGCATACCAAAGGCCTTGATGCTGGCTGCTGCGTCCCTGGGTTCGGCGTACTCGTTCGTCCTCCCGCGTCGCTCGTCTTGCTTCGACAATCTCCTCGCTTATGACCCGTCTTTCCGCAATTAAAGCACTTGATAGCGGTTAACTTTGCGCGTTTTAAATCGGGTGTATTCGACAATTCTCCGGCGGTATTAAGTTTGCGTTTCAGTTGCGAGAATGCGTTCAGTTCTTGTTGTAATTTTTCTCGCGAATTAATGTTTGTTGTGAACGCCAAACGTTGGATTCGCGGGTCAAACTGCGATAAGTGAGCGAGTACAGTAGCTACGGCGATCTCATCTTTATTTGCATCCTTCCAACGATTCGTCAAAGAGGCTATTAATCGGCTTGCATATGCTGGCAGTGACTCTTTTTCCTTAGGTTTTTCTTCATTTAATTTAATGAGGGTGCCCGCCAATGTTTCGGTTGGTATAAACCTCGTGGTGAAAAGTACCTTGAACTCTTGCCATGTGATTCCTTCGTATGCTATTTGAGATAGCCACGTCGATGCTTCACCTTTGAGCGCCTTGCTGACGGCTAATATAAGTTGGCCGCCACATGGTGGATTTTCAGAAAAACACAAACTGGCTGTTGTACACCATGATCTCGCATCTGTACCTTGTTTGTCCGGGTCGAATGTAGGTAGACTGTCGCGGTAGACTGGCTTTGGTACTTGCAGGGCTTCAATCAACGCTCGCATGTTCTGGTTTTGTTGTTCAAACATGACACGCCAAATATCCGCTTCGTTTTTCTCTGCATTTTGCACCAACAGAGATCCCACTTCTGATGACGGAGGAGGCTCAACGTCATCTGTAGGGTCCATAACTCTTAACCTTTTAAGTTGTGGGCGTCAATGGGTAATGTTGGCGCAACGAAGACACGGTTGTTGAATCAATGTGATTGTATTGTCCAATTACTTATTCGGTAGGTACAGATCTCGCAGTAGGAACGCGCGTCGGTTTCAATATTCAACCGCACTGGCCGGCTGCTGCTCGAGACTGTCGAACACGCCGCTTAGCCGATGAATAATTGACTCCGGCGAGCGCCGACCAAAGGCGCTGGCGTTTTCAAAATAAATCGATTGCGACATAGATATTTTTATTGGATATTTAAGTATTCCATGATCAGGTTTTGACATCTCAACTTTTTTCACTGCATTGGGTATTACGAAAGTAGCGGTGATGATTATGATCATGGTGATTGAATGTGATGACTTTCATGACGTCGGCAATGATTGATGTTATAATACAACTATGTGACATTCGATCTCATGTTGTAAGCAGGCTTACGATCATACATACATATTTTATAACATAATACTGTTAATATATTTTAATCGAATGTCAGCAAGTAGGTACTATCCAGAAATATTTCTATTTAATAGATAGTTGATAAGAAATGTATTCGTTGTAAATTTTTGCAAAATAATTAAAGAATTTACAAATAGCTTTATTAAAAAATACAGGAGGTGCTTGACTTAAACACGACAAACAGTATTAAAATTTAGCGCGAATCTGTTGTTAATTTTGCATTGCATAGATTGGACTTGAGACGCTGCTTAAACAAATTTATACCATGGTTAAGCATGATGTTTATGCATTCCTTCCATTATTCATGCTATTTTAAATTGTTTCAGCCCCATTGTCTTTGAAACAAGACAACCAGAGAGCGAGACTAGTCAATGACAGTGAGAACGGGTTTATTTATATACCATAGTTTTCATTCATTGGGTTGAATGTCATTGATGAGATAATTAAATTATTCTGCCATTTACACAAAGTCTGCCTGTAACTGAAGCATTACTAAGTGCAGGGTAACCAACGGCTATCTGTATGATATACAAAGATAAATCATAACTTTCTAGGACCGATTTATGTACCTATGGATAGCCTCAGGGATCTCAGATAATTACAATAAAAATACAATTAAGTTTGCCCTTTGTTTCTTCTTTTTAAGAGGTGACATAAACATGAAAAAAAAATAAAAAATAAAAAAAAATTATATTCCTTCTCTTTGCATGTTTATATTTTCAATATTTTCATTATTACAATATTTTGCTATTTTTCTAGCTTGACAATGAATGACAATCATGTTATTCTCTAATACTATGGTAACCAAACCAGGGTTGCTCATCTAAATGTACAAATATAGGGTCGCTACACATTCATTTATAAAATAGGCTTACACATGTAACTAAAAAGCTGCAATATTTGCTCTTCATAAGTTAGAAAATGGGAAAGGCCAGATTTTATGAAATTTGACGAATAGGGAAAGAATTGGATTTATTTTATTTATAAGTAATGGTTTCAACTTTATTTCTTACCTATATTATCACTAAAAATATGATATTTTTGATAATAGGGATAAGGAATAAAAATAGATTTATATTTTAAGAAAGACAGCAAAGATAATTAAGTAGGTAATTAATACCACAATTTTTCAGGATTCTTCGATCCCTACGGGGCGGGGAATAAAGAGGATTTATATTTTTCCTCTTAAATTGGGGTAATTTCCAAATCAGTGTAAACGTACCTGCAATCAGTTGCTAGGATAGTATAAATATGTCGTGTTGTTCAGTTGCATATTTATTTTTATGAGATGTGGAATGTGTGTACATTCCCATATTTACTTCAGTAATAACGATAATGACAATTTTCAAATGATGGTACATTACAGACAATGTCGTAAAACTTTTGTACAGTTATTTGGGTGGAGTCTATAGTTAGTATTTTTATGTGTGGCTGTTCATCTAGTTTCCCACGAATACCAAACAATATATCTCTGATTTCAAATTGTTATAATGACTACGCTAAGGTAGATAGATACCAGCACAGCATAAAAAATAAAAGGTAAACATTGTCTTGATAAGCATACAAAATCTAGAGAGAGGTATCTGTCCCCACTGCGTCCTCGGTACACCCATATCCATTAGGATGGACTAGGTAATATCGCACGCTCAGTGGAAAAAAGGCGTAAGATAAAAATTGCAATTTTACAGGAGAGCAAAAAAACTGTTAAAAGAACAGTAAGTAGTCTAAGGATTTTACATTACGATTTCTCGCACAAAACCGTCAAAATTAATTTAAAAATTTGAAAAATATTGAGCATATGCTGCTTTTGTCCCTCTTTCCAGTCATATTAATAACTAAAATTCAACGTAAGACGACTTATGCTCTTTTTCCACTGAGGGTGCGATATCACCTACCTATTCCGTTGTTCAGGATGGATGACCATATTTGGTGAGATTGGTCTGAAATCAGTTACACTGTATTGTCAATATTATTTGATGTACCTAGGTAGGTACAACGGTATACAGTTATTGCAAACATTTTTTTTATATAAATAAGCATATTATGAGCCAACTGAAGTTTGAACTTCAGTTCAACATGAAATCTTAATATTAGATTTTTTATGAATTCGAAACATATTAATTATGTTAAACTGCAAACAAACACGCTTAATGTATTTGTTGGATTAATTAACAATTTGTGATACTTACGCAGCAGTCGGCGGTAATGAGTTGCGGACGAAGCGAGAGCAACATTGCACTGAGAAGTAAGTTTTCCAATCTAACTTCAAACTACATGAAGAATGGGATGGCCACATTGCATGCACACTGTATTTACATTATAGTTGCGGTTAATTTTGTCCATTTAATGGTATATTAAATTTTTGCTTGATTTTGAATTGTTTGGGGAGAAGCCTCAATTAAGGAATTTTTATTTTATTGATTCCGTAGTCAGAAATGTGTCGATTGTAACAATGCTGTCATTGATTATTTTGTGTTTTATTTATCAAGCTACAGCTTCTGTGAAAATAAAAAGATCTAATAAATCGACGACGATAACTAAACGTTATTACATTTATACACAAAAAAAAATTTACAGGAAATAAGTGATATCATAACGGTCAAGTCGGGCAAGTCAATGCAAGTCAAATAAAAACTTGCGAAAAATGTTATCATCGTTGAGAGTTTTATTAAACGTAAGCGTAGCATAAACAATGAACCTTCCGAAAATAAGTTAAACGCGAACATTCCTTTCGATGTGCATAAAATAAATTGTACTACTACACGTAAATACTAATGTATTACGCGGAAACCGCAAAGCAACACAACATTGCACACAAGTTTTCCAATCTAACTTACGTCTGTAATAAGAAAGTGTTTCATGTTTGCAGATGGATGTACATGTTTTTTTGGACTTCTACACTGTCGCTTTGCTAAATTGCTACTATTTACTATAGTTTATTACTGGTAAAAGTCATCGTTTCGAAAGTCGGCGAAAGTGCATTCCTTAATTCAGTCCTGGATTTGTCAATAGGCCGTATAGGCCGCGGCCTAGGGGCGGTAGCGTCCTAGGGGCGGCAGATTTCAGAAGATTATAATATTTTATATGATTTTGCTATTTAGAAGTGTCGCAAAAATTGTAATTCTTGTTTTTTACACACTTTCTTAGTGACTAATTCAGTGCCTTCCTTACTATAAATGGAAAATTATTATTTTAGATAGGTACATGGGGCGGCAGAAATAAATTGGCCTACACTCATAAAAAAATAAATCCGGCACTGCCTTAATTAGGTATTTGTATACTGCAAGGTTCACAAAACTTACAAAGAGAGAGGCTGCCACTCTGCCCTAGAGTGGCTTGGCGGACTTCAAATATTTTTGAGAGCTTTATGGTTTTTCAGATATTATGCTGATTTAGCGCTTTTCGCGTGACAAATAGTTTTTAATACATCTTGAAAAATTAAAGATGCATTCAGTAGTCCTACGAGAGACCAATTCAAATGCATTCTCGTATAATATTTTTTTTCCGGCAACGCATTGGTGGTGAATTAGGCGTTATGATGTCCATGGGCAATGAAGACCCCTTAGCATCAGGTGATTCGTCTGCTCATTAGTCGACTATTTACATAAAAAATACGATATAATTATTATATACTTTTCCAACAGTAACCTTTGACATTAAACAAGTCGACGGGTGCAAATTGAAAAGAGTTATCTACCAAACAGCTACTTTGCAAATATCTTTTTACTTTGCAACCGTTATACTAGACTATAATATAAACTGAATCTTTGAACATACTTGTGTGAATGTTTGCGAACAATAGGCAAAGCGACCCAATCTTCAGGAAGCTAGGCAGGAGTAATAAAAAGCGTCTGTGATTGACTTGAATGGAACATGAATTTTCTTGTGGTTATTGATGTCTGTAGCTGGTAATCCATATCCTCTGCTAAAATACAATAAAGCAGCTTAAAACTGAAGTAATGGTATTTATTCTTTCCCTTAATTTTGTACCTACATTCAAGTGACTTTGCAGTAATCTAAGAAAATCGTTATTCATCAAGGGAAGGTGTCTAACAACTATATTTCTTGACGTAGGAGAGATTAAAGAACGTTATTCAGCATGTCAAGCCTGCCAGCGAAATGTTCTGTATAAATAATCCCGAATAAAGCCTTCACACAAAATGGGCGACGCAAGTGGGGGGAAGGAGATTTATCCCCTCGAATCTAATCTTGCGGATGGAGAAAAGAGCAGTTTTTATATAAAAAAATGTCTCAATTCTCGCGTTCCACTAGCTAGACAAGTACATTGAAATAATGTGTACAGGAACTCATTTAGAAGTGAATTAAAGTGTCTGCAGCAGGTACGAATACCACACATGTTTCCAACGTATTGTTATATTTTCTTTATTATTTTGCTAGCGAGCTGATACGTACCTACTTTGTTTTCTATTCTTTCTGTATGAACTATTAGTCCGTAAATTATGTTTTATTACAATGAAGATTATGGGTTTCAACATGGTAGACATTTTGCGGTCTAAGGCGTTTCGTCTGTCCTCACGTCAAACCTCCCCTTAGATTACATCTTGCTAGCTAATGGACGAGGAAATTAGTGGTGCCAGGTTTCTACATTTGGCTGTTCCTAGAAAATGTAACAGTTTAAATCCACCAAGAGAAAGGTCCTAAATCCATAATAGGAAGGTATACCGAGCTGAATCAATTGTTTTGAAGTTTTAGCGTGTTTTAAAGTGAAAACTTTTTAGGCGCGTTGGGCGTTTTTGAGGTGGGATAAAACCAATCCAGTTCGCGACACCGTCATCATTTTAATCGGTACTGTGGCGCCATCACTGAGAGAAGTACAGAACTATAGTTACTTAATTTGCAGCTCAAGATTGTAGTTTAAATATTATACTTTACGAGGTGTTGGCAGCCATTCACTTAAAATGTAATGAATAAAAAACTCACTTCTGTGGGCATTACTATTAAATGAATTATTTTTTTTGCAGGGCTGGAGCGCCAGCCTGGCGCCGCCAGGTATGTAGAGTTTGACACGACATCGTAGGCTAGTTGCTAGTGACTCTGCGAAGCGGTGGGTTCGTTCCCCGACCGTTGCACACATTTATGTGACTATGACATATATTATTATATTGTTTGTTGTCGTGTTTAGTTGATTGTGAATTTGTGATGTCTTGTTTGATTTCCATGACATCTACGACGCAAGGTATCCTAATGTATATGAATTGAATATGGGCATTTACTTATTTACTGACCCTATCATAAGGTCGATGATGCTTCTGGTATTATAAAATAAGAACTGTTATGACTCGGGTTAAAGACACAGATGAATTGCAAATTAATAAAAAAATATAACAAAGCTATACTTATACTTAATTTTTGGTAAATATAATAATTCCTTCTACTAAAGCTTTATTATTTACTAGCTGTTGCCCGCAGCTTCGCACGCGGAAATTATGCTTATCATATTTATTCCCTATTTCGCCCCCTGGGGGGTTGAATTTTGAAAAATACCTACTTCCTTTGTGGATGTTTACGTTATAAGAGGAATACGTGTGAGAAATTTTAAGTTTCTAGCCCTAAGGGTTTGGCCTGTGCGTTAATACATCAGTCAATCACTTTTGCCTTTCATTTACAAAGACATATAGATATCGAAACAAAATTGGCAATAACTGTTAATTGCAATATGTAAATATCTAACTTTTCATATATTTTAAGTAGCAAACGTAGTTCATAAAGTTATTGTTTCATTTTCTCAAGAGCTGTGAATGAAAAGAAACTAGGCTAAATAGAATATTAAACAAAACATTGGTCACGACTCACAAGGCAGCCGTTTAAAGAACTCGTAGTCACATGGAGAGCCAATTGCTTGCTGCGTGAGTGAGACTATAATAGAAGTGGTTAGTGGAGAATGGGGAAATACCGTATATTTCTCCGTTGCTGCAGCAGATTTTACTCAATATTTGTATGTAAGACTCTAACATTTCCTAGCTCTTTGTTGCCTTACTTTTCAGATTTAGAATCTGGATTGCACTTGAATCCTTTATTTCTCATAGAACATATTTTAATACCAGAAGACATTATAGATATATAAGTTATGAAATAAGACAGAAATATCTTAATTAGCCTAAAAACTTTGTCGCTAAATAATAATTATTCTGTTCAATGTGTTCCATTCGGTTATCATAACATAGTGATGAAGTCTCATTAAAATTGCATAAAAGTTTTCTAAACTTCATATCGACATTATTAACTGTAGAACTAAAATGAATGAGATATACAAGACATTTTCAATACAACAAAATAAATAAAACAATAGCATTGAATATACCAAACCTACTTATATGTTTAAGAGTATAATTATGTAATGGGTTTCCTCAAACATTGTTTTAAACAAACAAATATGCTACTGAATACATAACATCTAATTTAAAATAGGTAGCATGGTATCTAGAGGGCGATTACTCAACTTTATCATGGACATGTTCCTACTATGGCAATAAACATTGATTTACAAGCCTCCACGCATAGTTATTGCAAACACTGATTACTAAAATTGATAAACAAAATATTAAATTCGTATTTTTAAAGAACAATGCCCAACTGCCATACATCGTTTTATTTCATTTTCAACTTTAGCGTCTTAAAATAAAAAAAAATCTAGAAATCGCCGCTTTAATTTCTGAGCTTAGATATATAAGAATTTTCAGCAGACACACCCCAGAACCAAAGTATTTTGAGATTGAATTCTTATAACCATTGAGTCATAGAGTAGGGGAGACTTACGGCTGCCTGTAATTTTTACAGTTATTTTATTCTGACTTTTTTTTTATTGACAACCGGATATGGAAATTTGACATCATTACAGTTGTCATACCAACATTTATAACGAAATTCTGTCTGTAATATTGGCCAGAAGTCTCCCTTTATGTTGCTTGATACAAGCTATGTATTGAAGTGAGTGCCCGAATGTAAATTGACATTGTTGACATCATTGTTATTATAGTCAATTCATCACTTATTAATAAAATTATTTTACACTGGGTAATACGGGTATAGGTATTAATTTTAAAATACGTAAAAAATAATTGAATTGCTTCGGTATAACTGACGTTTTAAGACGCTAACAAAAATAAAAAATAATTTTTGGGCATTGTTCTTTATGGTACAAAATTTTGGAGCCTGGTTATCTACAATTGTTTATCACGTATGTTATTAATATGACCAATAAAACTGAACAATAAAAGTGTTTTACGTGACCTTATTAAAAGTACAGATAAACAGTCTTACATAATAGGTGGTGGTTCTGACAATGAAATCTGAACTACACTGGAAATCTAACGGCTGTGGTTATACTGAAGTAGTACTATTTTTACATCAGGATGCTGAAGTGAAGTTATAGGAACTTAATAATCATGAATACTATTATTATAATTTTTATTAAACTACAGTTTTGAAAATTTTCGGCTTTGGTCCTCTTTCATTGAAATATAGATTGGTGAACGTTATACATTTGCAAGAAAATGATAGAAAACTCTTAGAAAGCGTGCAGAAAATACTTTTTAATACCCACATGATTTGATACAGTCCTGTTTGTTAATTCTGGTTTATATGCAAGTTCTCACTGCATTTCAATATACTGTAGAAGTATAGAACAACATTTTCAGCACTTCCTTATGTCTTATAGAATTAGGCGAGTATTTGTTCTGTCGGTCAATTAACTACATTATAGTTGAACGTGTAGCGAACCTTTTCTTGATGATAGAGACGATTAATTCGTTGAGCCGAGTGTACTTCAGTACAGAAGGCCCGGAGTTATTTGGTCACGTAACCAACCATCCGAACTCGCTCCTTTCTCGTAGTTTCTAATCTGCTATCAAGCTTACTTTTTTATTACTCGGTAACTAGCAAACAAAGCCAGAGGAAAATTGGTTTATTGTACGTGTTTGGAATGGTGAAATACGGCTATAGCTTCACGTTATACGCGTTTATTTTAGAAGCAGTAATTCGCCGTCTGGATACCTTTGTTTCGGGATTAATACTCATGTTTACTAACATTACATAACCATGCAGTATCATTTTGTGAAGCGCACGTTTGTTTAATAGTTGTTATTCAGAAGATTATTATTTTATCATTTGTTTTTTTTCACAGTCTTTTATCAACAGCTCTGTATAAAGAGTTCCATTCGTATTATGTATGGAATACATTCTATGTTATTAATAAATTGTCATTCAGTGTCTACAGTGTTACATTTTCATGAATATGTTCTTAATCTATACATTAATGTATTTAATGTTTCAAGAGAATGAAGAATGACATTCAAAGTATAAATCGAGAAAGAACATTATTAAATCACAAAGCAGTGGTAACTCCTTTTCAAAATGTTAAAACATTGTGATGAGCATTTGAAAAGTTTCAGCTAACTTTTTTAGTGAAAGAAAGCGAGAAGAGTTTTTAAGTGAATTAAATTTGTTGAATCATAAAAATAATTTGCGAGTTATTCAAACTTGAAGAAACGGCGAAAGTTTCCAAAAAACGGATTTCTAACGGATTGCTGCGCGTAGAGACAGAATATATACTTATATATTTATACCCATGCCTATTTAAGTCCACAACAGCTGAATTGATTTCAAGATACATTGCTTCGGTAAATCCACATTTCTGATGTTGCATAGATAGTAGTGCATACTGTTTCCCGAAGCGAAATAGGGTTACTAGTATTACTAGAATTGAATACAATGGCTATAAAATCCGTGCATCGAAATTCAATTTTCAATCGCAATATACAGGTGACTGTGTAAATTTTTTCGCTCTGATTTACAATTTTACATTGTTATAACACTGTTGTACCAATTAATTTATTGAACTGTTACGAGTATTATAATTGTGATTGTGTAAAAACTGTAATTGATTCTATGAACTCTCTTTCGCATGTGTCGCGTTGGTTCACTATCAATAACTTACTTTTAAATGCAAAAAAAACTAAATGTATAGAGTTTGTGCTACCTAATGTTAAAAAAGTCAGCAAATCTCTTAAACTAAATAATGAAACATTGCATATGGAGGAATCAACGGTCTTTTCAGGGGTGACCTTAGATAGTAAACTTCAATGGGGCCCACATATAACAAATCTCGCGACAAAACTTGGTAGGGCTGCTTATGCTGTTAGGAGAATAAGGCAGTATACTGACGTCGAAACTGCTAGGATAGTTTATTTTGCTTATTTCCACAGTGTTATGTCATATGCCATCTTGCTGTGGGGCAAAGCAGCCAATATAGAACAAATTTTCATTCTCCAAAAAAGGGCTGTTGGGGCTATCTATAAACTTAAGTCTCGGGAATCTTTGCGTGAAAAGTTCAAGGTAATAGGTATACTTACAGTAGCTTCCCAGTATATCTTCAATAATGTAGTTTTTATAAGGAAGAATATAAACGCGTATAAACAAAATTTTGATATTAATAATCGCCAAACAAAAAGAATGTATCAATTAGTTACGCCTTCGTTCCGCCTAAGTAAAGTGCAACGATCTTTCATAGGGCTTGGTGTACATTTCTATAATAAAATCCCAAAAATAATACGTGACTTGCCAATAGAATCTTTCAAAAAACGTGTAAAAACACAATTGTTAGGCAAGGGATATTATAGTGTAAACGAGTATTTAAATGACAAAGACGCATGGAAATGATTAGCTCTGCAACCAGTTCCACTCAGAATAGTAAACTTTTGTATGATAATATCATTTTTGTAATATTTTTTTTAAAAGATGTGCTGAGGAGTTTCTTTAGGCTTTTCTTCTCCTCCATGACAAAGCACCTTCCGAAAAGCCAAAAAATGACGTGCATAAGTGTATCAATGATACCTATATGAATAAAATATTTTGACTTTGACTTTGACTTTGACTTTGAACATAATTTAATATTTGATTTCGTTAATATTTGTTGTACATATTATAATTTTTGTTTTCGATGATATTTATTTGTACTATTTTTTGTCACAATCGAACGAAAATTATACCTTCACGTACACATACACAGCTATTTTCGTATAAATATATTAAAATCACTGACTCTCAGCAAACGGTTCTTTTAGTATACCGTGTCGACTCGTATTGACTACGGTATGTATACTGGTACGGTATACATATATATAAATAAATCCATTTACTCTAAAAGTAAACACAAAAATTATCCAGAAGCATAAAGAAACCTAACAAATCAGATCAGATCAACAAACAATCAGACCTTAGGGACTTTAGAGACTTTTCCAACAAGGCTTAATTATTCACGAAAATACGCCAAAATATTTCATTTAAATGTAGAATAACATTTATATATTATTTTGTTTTTATCTTTATTTTCGCAAAGGAAGCACAGAAAAATTATGAAATCGAATCACGATTGCGAACGTGAGAAAGTAATCAAAATTTATTATTCTTTTCTTCAATTCCAGGGACACGCGACATTATTTTTAAAATAAAATTTTAATTTAAACTGATCTTTTATTTATTTTTTTACTCATTCGGCAGAATGAAGTTATCCAATTCCATTTAAATAATTCTTTAAATACTCTTTTGATACGAATGGGAAAAAATAAACATTTGTGTGATATCTGCAGCTGCTTTTATATAACTTTGGGTTTAAAACATCAGAGAAAACTGTTTTATATTTAGTATTGCTTAAATAATAAAGTATCTATTAGTTGTAGCTTTTATATATATATAATACATTTAATCTCTCTAATCATTTTCCGGTTTCAAAGAAAGTAATTCATACGTCTCAAATATTTCAAAATTTCAAAGTTACTTGCGGATTACAGATTATTTTCTTTCTTTTGTTAGTGTAAAACGTCAAAAAACATGTCATCAATTTCATAAAGAGTTTTTGCTTGTTTGTTTGAAAGCGCTAATCTATGGAACTGCTACTTTCCACTGCTGAAAGTGGCAACTTTCACGAAGAAGGCTGTATTAATATAATTCCTGACAAAACGGAGGTGTTTCAGGGGTATAGCAGGTATTAAGACTGGTAACCGTTGTGAAGCAAGGGTTAGTTAGGTACTAGCGAGAAAATAAAACTGATATTTTCTTTTGTAATGTTTAAAGACGTAGGTACGTATATCCTTATGTCGTAATATCTAAATACATTTCTAGTTCTGTTAAAGATACTCCTAATTTGCAATAACAACGCAACATTTTGTGTGAATAACATTAAAAAGTAACGAGTAATATTATTCATTTTTCTACATAAATTTTTCTACTTCCACAGTTCGTTTGAAACGGCTCAACTATAAAATACAAGTTTCAACGGAACGATACATTCAATCAGGAAAGCAGTCGGTAAGGGCAGTTGGTAGATACTTTTAATGCCACAGCTGAATACTATATTCAGACTCCGTTTCGACCGGCGCTCTCCCGCTAGCAATAAACTTCCCGGGGAAATATTTTCACATCGTTGTGGAAGTTAAAATGAAAGTAACTACACCCCGTAGAGCAATACCAGACCTCTACAGTGACGACGAATAATACGGAATATTTCGACGAGCTACATAATTTTATTCATGAGCCCGACACGCCCGATTGCATATCAAACGATTTCATAACAGTATTCGCAAGAAACGTAGCGGCAAGCTTCAGAGTTGCGAAATGCAATTATTATAGTCGGAGACGCAATCAACATTCTGACTAAATTAAACTTCCCGTCAGAACATATAGACAAAACAATACTCGTATCAGCTTGATCGCGCCGTTACTCGCTGAATAATTTAAGCATACACTTCGGTGGCGATATTGCTTGTCAATTGTCTTGACAAAATTACAGCAAGTGATTCCTACAAAATTACTTTGCAGACTGTTTTGGTTATTTTTATTTCTGCAATAATTCTTCAGTGCTTCTTTCTTGTTGTCCATGGCTTTAACTATCACTTTTTAAAGAGAGGTTAATTATTTATCGCTTAGATTCTGCATATCAATGACATGCTGCAGCATACGAGTGCAATCCATTGCTATGCCGATGATAGTACAGGGGATGCCTACTACACAGCCCCCGCCAATGCCTCTCAGTTGCAAATGGCAGATAGCAGAATGAAACTTGTGTCTGAAGTCGAGAACTCTCTGGAGCAAGTCTCGGAATGGGGTCGACTCAATCTAGTCGAGTTCAACCCCGCGAAGACACAAGTTTGCGCGTTTACCGCTAAAAAAACCCCATTTGTCATAGCGCCTCAATTCCAGGGTACCGCGCTCACCGTGAGTAATAGTGTTGGGATTCTGGGAGTTGACATCTCGAGTGACGTACAGTATCGGCGTCATTTAGAGGCTAAGGCTAAGCTGGCCTCCAAGAAGCTTGGTGTCCTGAACCGGGCTAAGCAGTACTTCACTGCGAGGCACCTGCTTATGCTCTATAAAGCTCAAGTCAGGCCCCACATGGAGTACTGCTCGCATCTCTGGGCAGGGGCGCCACAATACCAGCTTAACCCATTTGACGCCATACAGAAGCGCGCGGTCCGAGTTGTCAACGACCCACGAGTCACTCACAGGTTAGAACACCTGAGTTTCAGAAGAGACATCGGTTCTCTCTGCGTGTTCTACCGACTTTACAACGGTGAGTGCTCCGAGGAATTGTTCGATTTGATGCCTACGTCTCTTTTCCATCATCGCACCACTCGCCGAGGATTGAAGTTTCATCCACATCGATTGGAGTCGTGGAGTACCACTACAGTCCGATTCGCACGAACTTTTTTGCCACGTACGTGCAAACTGTGGAATGAGCTTCCTTCCGAGGTATTCCCGGAGCGCTATGACATGGGGCTCTTCAAAAAAGGTGTAAAAAGAGTTCTCCTTCAGGGCCGGCGTTGCATAGGCGATTCCTCTGGTATTGCTCATGTCCATAGGCGACGGTAACCACTTACCATCAGGTGGCCCGTCTGCTTTTTTGTCTGCCCTTCAGGCTATAAAAAAAAAAGATATAATTTACTGTGTTGTGCTTATATATGCTTATATGAAACTTTTATGAATGTCTTAAAGACAATATTAGGTTATTTGAAATGATCGTATTGCCAAGTCTATAATACTTGTCCATAATTTTCATTGAAATCCAGAATCATCTGAATGAATTCAGATCTGAAAGAGGCAGAAAATTGTGTTTAAAGAATCCTTTATATATGAAGTGTGAAAGTAGATCGGAATCATGCAACAATATAAAAACACATAGAAATAGTATCAGCCAGTATCAGAGATTATTCTGGGGCACTTTTCTCTCAGAAACTATAAGAGGAAGCTTAAGTGATCGAGAGAAAAGTGATATATAGTGGTTTACATTACTTGAGTCTGGCGCGAAAATATCGAGGCCATTAGGAGTATTAAACTGAAGTAATCCTTATCCAAGTGCAGAATACTGTATCCATTAGTCATATTTCGTTTCAACCCATTAATGGCCCACTACTGGGCACGGGTCTCTTCTCTTGAGGAGGCCTAGAGAATACTCCTCCACGCTGCTCCAGTGCGTATGGTACCTACAAGGGTTAATGGCCAACACAACTGTCAGAAGTTTTCAAACCGCCCGAGGGCCTCCGACATGGTTTAACGACTGTTATTCTATGATAACAACCGGGACTGACGACGGGCACGTAGCCCTCCGAAGCACGGAAACGCTCAAGAATTTTTTTGCCACTTGTGGTCACCTATCCAACTATCGACCGCGCTGTTGTTTAACTTTGTCGATCACTTAGGATCGACGCAAGCCGCCGGGCTATGAACGCTTCATCATGTTTACTTAGTCATGTTTACTCTAATACTATTGCACAATAATTTATGGCCAGATTGCTCATTAATTGTAGCTACAGTCTACAAGAGCGATATCAACTAGATTCGGCTTCAATCCCCGGACGGTGTAGATACATATTTATGTGCAAATAATAATAATTGTACGTTTCCGGGTCTGCGTTGTTTTCGTTTTCGTTATGTTTTGCGTTTATGTCGCCTGCACCACAGTGTTTGCTATAGAAGAGTTAAATAATAAATATAATAATTATATTAATCTATGAAATCGTACCTTTTATGGAGCATGAAAGCAAATTTCATCGGTCGTGTAGTCAAAAATTACCAGTCAAATAGATTTCTGATTTACCCAGGAATCGAATCCGAAACAAACAACAAGAGCCTGGCAATAGCTGTATATACCAACTGAATGACAGGCTGATATGCTTTATTCCTAAAAATTTTATATCAAAAGTATCTTGTAACAATAAAGAACAAATCAAGTTTATCTTATAATGAAATCATAAGACATTACATCACCGTAATTCAAACGTCAAAATGATCTCACAAATTCCAGAATCAAATGGCTTCTTTACCGCGATTTGCAGCAAGTTTGTAATAATTTACTTAGCGCACGAAATCCCTAATTTATTGGAACAGTGGAACAGGGAAGAGTTCGATTGGTACAATAAATTTCAAATTTCATTATTTGAAGAGGAAGTCGCGAGTTGCCAATGGCAATTGGGTTTTCCGATCACGTCTCCATACTATTGGCGAGGATATTCGAGCCACCTGTGCCCGTACTCTATGAGGCTTTAAACACGCCTCTGCTCTCTCGATAAACCGACTGTGAAATATTCGCGGTGTACGCCTGAAGCCACATTTCCTTATGAATGATACATGCCATGCCGCTCTTCTCGTTTCTAGCACGACGCGATCAAACTACGTACTTGTAGTTATTGCATAATTCGTAAATTCTGCGGCGGATTCCAACTCGGCTCCGGCTTGGTTTGTTACTATTTATATACAACTTACCTATTCAAAGCTCACCTTCACAGTGTACATATATTTCGAAGTGTTGCAATTCAGAGCAACTTAACTGCGGGTGTGCGCTTTGTAAGGTAAAGCAGTTTGCGGATGGTAGGTGCAAAGTGCTGAGTTTCCGATTGGTGAGCTATAAATATTGTAACTCCACAAAGAAAGCATTCCCACCGAGCCTGAGGTACGTTAAATATAATGTTTGTGTGTATTCACTTCAAGGTTTTCTTTTAAAAAAACGTTACCTACACATAAATCAACAATTTTCATCATATTATAACTTTATAACAGTAGTAAACTGCAAATATTTCCTAGACTGGAAGCCGTGGTAAATTACAACCAAACAATGCAGCCGTTTATGATAGTAATAAATTTTATACGTACATAGATGAACGTTGACCTATGAGGGGATGCCTAGACCGTAAAAAGTTGGCGATGGCGGAGTGTGGTCGTGACCGTATCTCAAATTAAATCTCACCAACAAATCTTCGCGGGATGAGCTGTGCCAGCCACTACTATTGTTACCGTGAGTAGCGTCAACATCTGAATTTATATTTTATACTTTACTTTTTATTTATATTTTACATGGTATATTCTAGTTTACTTTATTCTTGATGAAACTTGTTACGTTTTTAAATTGCTATTTTTCTTTTTTAACTTTGCTAAGTTTAATCGATCATAATGTGACATTAATTGTGTTTAATTATTGTACACGTTTTAATATTGTGTTTGAATGTACCATCATATTATGTACATACCTTACATAAGAATGAACTTGGAATAGACTCGTTGCCCATACAACGTATGTATGTAATAATACTACAATGTAGTATTAATACTACAATGGTTTTTCATTACATCTCAATTCATTGAATGAAGAAAGTTACTTCACACAGAGTGAACCGTAAATAAACTTTTTAACTTGAAATCACAAAAAAAAACAATATATCAAGGTACAAGTTGAGTTAGTATCCGAAGTCGTAGACTATAATGTTCCGTGAAAACAAATAGAACTTTGGAAAGAAAAGCGATCGTGTACGTATTTAAAGAGTGAAGATATTTGTACTAGTCCTTTAGTTAAACGAGCACGTCTACTTGAACAAAGCTTGAATAAAAATAATGTTGCTGCGTGAAAAACCGCGTCCCATGGTACGGGCGGGAGCTCATCTCTTGGCGGAGTCGCGGACGTAGCGACTCGCAATTTGTTACCGTACAGCCTTAAAAATCCGCATTTTATTGTTCCGCCTCTCATTTTTACTCAAACGGTGCCCCTTCACGGTCGCATTCAGCTCTCAGCAAAATTATTATGAAAAAAAACCGCGCTGTCATTTCTATTCCACTAAGCAGTAAGACACATTGCTCGCTTGGGGGTAGATGCTACTTATATTTTTTATAAGAATTTCGCAATGTATAATTATGGGAGTTTAAATCCATTAGCATTATTGCTTTCATGTTTTAACATTGTCTTTAATCTAGGAAAGTATTAGTTACTTTGGACGACATACCCGAAATATTGTATTGCTGTCTTATAAATAACTATTTCCAATTACCTAATTACATCGGTCGATTGAAAACATACGAATTGCGGTTTCATGACTCGATGTAATCGAATTTTTCTTGAACATGCAAACATAAGACAAGAAAAAGGTCATGGATGTACGTATACGTACATAAAGGAAATTAAGCAGTTCATTATTATTTGTATAAATAGTTGATACCACGTGAGCTTTGTTATTTGCAAAATAAATTAAAAAAGGATGATGAACTTACGAAAGATACACGTGTGGCTGCCTGGGAATTAAATCGTTTGAAAGGGTAGGTGTAAATTCTTGTGAATCGCACCTTGCTGACACCTAGAGTGATATAAATAGTGGGTACCGGCGTTGCGTGCGGCGCGGCGAACTAAAAGAAGGTAGGGTAACTGTCACTGTTCATTCCAGACTCCATTTTATTTAATACAACCTAAATAAAGTAAATGACTCAACCACAGTCGGGTATTGGTAATAAATGATATCTTTCGACGGGTATAAAGGCTAAGATATCTCAGGAGTTTGTTCGTTAGTCAAATCGTAAACGTGTAAAATAAATTTAAATTTAATAATTTCAAACGATATTTATTTAAAAATAAATATTACATATTCATATCTATTGTACATTTTAATCCTAGATATTGTAAACATAAGTATGTGAGTTGCATATTAAACATTATAGTTTTTACAATGCATACTTAATGAGTAGTTAAAATCGAAACATTCAAAATTACTAAACTATTCAATAGCTTATTTTATGAAAGCAAGTCTATCAATAAAAGTATTAAACAACATAATAATTATTACCGTGATAAACCAGCCATCGCCGCAGTCATCATCAATGGTGATGATAGTCCTACTAATCCTGCTAATATTATAAATGTGAAAGTTTGTAAAGATGGTTGGATGGATGCTTGTTGCTCTTTCACGCAAAAACTACTGAAAAGTTTTTCGTGAAATTTAGCACTCAGTTAGACCATGATCTGGAATAGGTCATAAGGCACTTTTTATCTCGAAAAAACGGGAAAAACCGCGGGCAGGAATAGTTTAGAATAAGATGGTCCGTTTTCTTTTTCAACTACTCTTCGAATAAAAAGATTGACGCAGTCGGTCTTTGTAGGAAATTTCAAAGCGATCTACGTAGCAAATTTCACGAGCGCTGCTGTGTTTTGAAGATCATGTGAAGCACTAGAGCTCCCTATTCACGATTCACTGACATTGACATTTACTTGATTCATGGAAAAACAAGGTCGATATCGGAATAAATAGCTTTGGCTTTGACTAGATTTCTTAGCGTTATCTGGTTGCGTTCAACTTGCTAGATATAGGCTATTGCTATTAAATAATGATATGTTTTTTTGAATTCATTTACTGATAATACTAGATTCTGGCCGTGGCTTCGCCCGTGGAAATGTGGTCTTACAAAAATATAAACGTCCAAATCTTCCTATGGAAACGTATAACCGGGATAAAATCTACTCTATTTTTTAAGTATAGACATGGTCTGTGTGACAAGTTTCATCTCATACATGTAACGGTGATCTTATGTAACGCCTAATGGTTACTCAAACATTAAAATATTATTACAATTTTTGCATTTGATTATTAATGTCAGTTACCTAGACGGTTTTACAAGTGAAATTAGCCACATAAGCTTTTTCTGCACAGACATTCGATTAGAATAAATGATTTATTTATTATTATGTTAATTTAAATCATTATATTGAGTACTTCATTGCTTTTTTATATAATACATTTTATAATTTATCAAGTAAATAATACAACTAAAATGTCTTATTTTGTTGGCCCAAAAATACATGACCTGTGATCATGACATTATAAGCATGTAGGTAGGACGTCAATACTTTTATCAAAATTTCGACTGAATTCGGATATTTGTGATATTTATTGACATTTTCCTTCGAGTTCTTCAAAATGATTCACGTGTTATTTCCGATATCATATCCTGAAACGAGGTTCGTTTGGATGTGAAGTCCAAAATGATACGTGTAAATATAATATTATGTACCTATATGTACTACAATATTTACATCGCAAAACATTGACAACTTTAAATCATGTTATTATACATTTTGAAAATCTATTTACGAAATAGAAATACATCGGTCTCAATCCCAACTTGTTATGAAATACACAACGTAATAGAAAACGACTAAGCCTTCAGTCCGGTTTATTCGTTTGTGAAGGCCATCATAGGCTGTACACGAAGTAAACGAGTAAGAAAATCTGAACCGATTGATTTACAAACACCGCACGGTACTCCAAAACATAAATTGCAGACGCAGTTCCAGTCGACAAAGTGAAATAGGACTAGTAAATTTGTAACCTGCCAAACTGGCTATAGACAAAAAGCTACGGCTGGGGTCTAGTCTACCCCAGTGGCTGTAAATAAAACATGCAGAATAATGGTAATGGGGACCAGTGGTTGAATTGAGTCTTAAGATGGTTTGAGGGATTATCACAGAGTTTTAATATTTCATAATTAATTTAATATTTTCTTCTGTACTTTAAATAATTAAATACTTATATGGTTATTAATGTACCTATATCTGTAATTTCCCGTTTAAGTTCATAGGTTTCACTTTTAATTAGAAAAGGTAAAATGTACCTTATGAGCATAGCAGCTATGATCCGGCTGACTTTGTTTTGCAATATATTTAATGCTTTAATCGTTTTTTAGAGAAAATATATCCCATTTCTTATAAAGAATAGAACACTAGCGGTAATTTTTTTTAAGCTTTCAGTTTTGGAGCCCATTCAGTAGAAATAAAAATGCCAATCTGTACCTATTCCTTTTATCACAATAGCACACAACATAATTATACGTACTTTACGTAAGTAATATATGTATTAAATCGATATTTTGTATTTGAATATTATATTTCTAATCCGAGTGATGGCTTTAGGAGGCGGTATTTTAATGTAAATAAAATGTATACCAAACTCTTGTAATATCAAATGAAAGACCGTAACAAAGCGGAAGATGATTATGTGAAAACGTTACTTTTAGTTGATTAAAAACCACGTAGACGCCTGTTTGTAAGCCGGGCATTGGTCGGATCCCATTCAATTCGGTCTTGTCGACTACATTAAACTGATTGCAGCAATTAGCGATTGGTGTAATTCTCGTTTTTCAACCTCCCTCGTCCCCCTCAACCCGTAGGTCGTTTAGCCCCTTCAGGAAATTACTTGAGCCCCGTAGGTCGTGGCGACTTTTCTGGGATTTAATAAAATTGAAGAACTCGAATGAAATTGTTTTGGATTTCCTGTTTTGATTACTTTAGCTGTCAGTATTAACATCGATTGTGACCTTAATTAAAGTAAGTGGATTGGAAATCGTATTTACGAGTATATTGAATTGGCGGGATTTTCGGTTGACGGCGTTTTATCAAACTAATCGCTTTCTGTTGTTTGTTAAACTTCAGTGACGATTGACGAACAAAATTAGTTGTTCAGTATTTAAGTTCGGCCGATCATTTCTTTTTAGTTTTAATAAACACTTAAAACAGAAATTCAACGACTTACCTAATATGAAATTTTGCCTGTGCCAAAAAACCTCTTTGTAACAAAGCGTAGTTTACCTCGAATTGTTGCTGTCACGTCATATCAGCTCACTGTCACAAGATGTCTCTCTCATATATTATGAATATTATCATAACTTATGGTAAATTGGAACAGGAATAGGTACAGTTACACTAAGGAAAAGTGTCCGTATTTATTTGTCGGAATTACTTCACTTTTTCAATATAACTGAATACGGAATTATGGAATTGATATTTGAATCTCGAATCCCTATGTGTGTGGATTTTTAGATGAAAAACGAAAAAAGTTAAATGCTACTAAAATATCCAGTAACAATTAACTTATCATGTTACTTTTCATTTTAACACTATTGACATTAGACATTCTATATCGATATTTTTAAAATTCCAACCTTTTTTTCAGATCAAATCATTTTATTGCCAGAATGTTGTTTTACAGAGGTGTTATAAGTAGGTATAGAAGACATTCTACCACGTAACACACAATAGTGTCAGTTATATTAAGATTATTAAAATTAACGATGGTGTGTAATATTTTTTCCCAATTAATTAATTTAATTTCTTTTCAATTAAATTCTTTCCAATTAATTAATTAATTTCTTTGATGCAGTGGGTCCCCGGGTAAACAGGAATTACCAGTGGGTGAAGTCAGTGGGTGCACGGTTAACGGCCTATTCTATCTTACTTAAATCTTGGGTTCAAAAAACTAAGCTAAGGTATGAAATAGAGTAATGGAAAAAAGTGTGTGCGTGTAATCTTTACGCGCGATTGAAGCAAAACTTTGTAGACGTTGGTGACACGTATTATTAATAAAAAAATCACAACAACACAACCATGGAGGATAGAGAAGGAGGGCCATCTCATATGAGGGGAAAATTGAGAAAGTATCCAGCTGTTTACTGAAAATAGAGGTTCCAATAATGGCCATTTCAAAATGGCGCTAGTGTCTGAGAAATAGAGGAATATGATTATAGCTGTTGTAGAGGGAGTGAAGATGGCTGAGTTATACCACCCGTAATGGCGCTAGTGTCTGAGAAATAGATATTCGAACATAGCTGTTGTAGACCGCACCGCAGCGCCACCCGTAATTGGACGCGTTTACGGAGACTTTTCATGTACAGAAATGGCCCTCCTTCTACTACTATTTGACATTCAACAGACTCTCCTAAACAAGTTTTACTTCAAAAATCTAGGAATTTCTTGCTGCTTTTAGCTCCAAGACCCCGCACTGTAAGAATTTGCTGTAGCGATAACGTAGTTTGAAAAATGTGAGTAGAACCCATTCAAAAAATCTCTGAAATAGTTTTTAATATTAGTTAAAACGTAATAAACACGACCTCACGGGTCACGATTGTTGAACAAAAACAAACACAAACATGGTTTACCATTAGCGACAATTTATTTACGACAATAAACTTGTATTGTACTGTATGGTAACATATACATATATTACTGCAGCGTCTTTAGAACAATGGAGGCAGTATCGTAGTTTTGTCGAGGATACATAAACGAGGTAATAAATGACACGGCAGTGACCATCCTCTCGGCCTTGCATAGCGTGTATCTAGAATAGGCAGGCGTAGCGAAATAGAGAATTGATATTGTCCGCTAAATATGTGTGTTACCCTTGAATCAATGAAACTGCAGCTTTGAAATGAAGGTTTATGATATATAGAACAGTTGGTATTTCAGATTCTCAACAGCAATATGATAGAACCTAAAAACGTTTTGGGATATTTTATACGAATAGCTGAGATATGTGTTCACTATGGTCTCTGTTGGCATGTGACCATAGTGACTATTTATTCACAAGACACGTAGACGGCCCGTCGAATAGACGTCCATGCGTTGTACCTACTTACTGCAAGCATGTAAATACACGCTTAATGCTAGAAAGAGTTGCATCATTCTATAAACGCAATATTAACTGCGTTTATTTATTTATTTTATTTATTTATTTTTGCAACACCTAAATCTAGGGTATACAAGGGCAAAAACTTAATGCCTAATGGCATTCTCTACCAGTCAGCCCTGGGTGCTGGTGAAAATGTTAGATAGGCGCAAACTGTCGATATTAACAGTCAAAAAAAAATTCTAATTTTTATATTACATATCTTACGTCCAATACTGTATATAGACATTATATAAAATATAAGGTGGGTGGACCATGGAAGGCCATGCTCCTTGTAAGGCCAATTATTTAAAAGTCGTATTTATTGCCATCCAATGACAATTTCCTTCCACTTACACTAACATCCATCGAATTCAAGTACACAGACGTGGCGGCGAGTCCCTCGCACCGCTATTTTATCAATGCGGGCCCTCTCATTGTTGACTTCGGTCATCGATGTTAAAATTGTAATATTTGCTCTTAGTAAAATGTAAGTTTTCAAGTAAATAAACTATTGTTTTCTTTATTTTTTTTACTCTAAATTGATATTATAAGGATTTGCTACGGCACTGAAGAAAAAAATATTACTTTATTTCCAATACAATTAAAATATTGGTAGTTTTCCTAGGAAAGCCAGTGGTTCCTTGAAAGGCCGATCAAAAAGTTGACAGTTGGCCTTGCTAGGGCACAAGGTTCTTCCTAGGAAATCTAGAAACTATGAAAATATTAACACTTAGTTTTTCCTTGTAAATACATATCTGGAAATTTAAAACAATGTGCAAGTTAATATAATTGCTACCACTTAGGTAAAGGCCCCCGATTCCGAGGTGTTCTAACATTTTGGCCTTACAAGGAACAGACCCTTAAGAAGGCCACTTTAATCAGTTTTATATTTTTATTATTTTACTATAAAGGTTATTAGCAACTTATTTGATTTCGATTTATTACTCATTTATATTATTTTTAAAACAATTACACAAATACATTCTTAGTTTTACGATAGAGTTCTAGTAATGTTCGTTGATTATTTTTTATCTGAATATGTTATGGTAGGCATTTAATATTCCATTTTAATGAAAGACCTTTTTATGTAGTTTAAGTATATGTAGATATTTTGATTGTCACAATGTTAGTTTTAAGTTAAACGACTGATTTATTATATTGGCCTTGTATGGAGCCTTGTTCCTTGTAAGGCCATTTGGCAGAGGTTATTTAAACTTAAGTTTATTAAATAATGGTTAAACCTTTTATAAAAAAAATGTTTTATATAACACATAATAAAACAAAGCGTTACTTAATCATTTGTTTGATTCATTTAAGCAGTAATTAACGAAGTAATGACTGTTTAATCGTTAGAGTGGCCTTCCATGGTCCACCCACCTTATAAATACATACCATTACATTCATATATATATAAATAATATAAATACATAATATATATAAATATATATAATATATACATATATATAATATCCTACGAATATACGTTTACATAAATATGTAATGCCAACACATATAAAACGTACGTTGATGCTTAACCCGTGGCAGATAATTTAAGGTAATGTTCTCGAAGCAATCTCTTGAACGTCAATTTAGTTGGAGCTTGTCTGATGGCATTTGGCAGGGCGTTCCAAAGCTGTATAGCCTGAAATGTAAAGGAATAGTGGAAAAAACCACTTTTATGTGGTGGGAAATAAAACTTTAGATTTCGAGATGAACGTAGTTCCCTGTCACTAGTGGAGCAGATGAACTGAAAATTTTCCTTGAGGTATGAAGGAGAAGTTGGATCATGCAAAATTGAATACAGAACCACATTGTCTGCCTTATTATTCTGCTGACAAAAATACTGACTACAGAATCCCAGTAATTTACACACTATGCCCTCCTAACTACACAGCACACACACCTACACATTACACAGCGTATTTTGATAATCACAAAGTTATTAGCGTACACCAAGAATATCGAGGGAGTTCAAATATAGCATCTTAATATTTGCCTTACCTTGATATTACAGTTGGCTTATTCGCAAGTAGGTCTTTGGTCTGGTTTAGCTTGCCTAACGTTGATACAGTGAATTAATATAGCCAACTTGTCTTCTCTGGGTAGGTAGGTACTTGGAGAATTTCTAAGGTAAGATGCCAAGATCTAGAAACGCCTAGTTTAATGTTTACTCTGGGACCTGGTGTTAATTCTCGGTAATTTAATTTAGAAGTGTTGCGGGATGGCCTAATTCCTCAGTTTAATACACTTCTTGTTTATCGATGCTCATTTTCCGTACTATACCTAGCTCCTAATCTCCTATCTATGCAATAGTAATCGTCTTTATTCACGTGTTATCTGAAGTTGGTCTTGGTATAGTAAGATAATGTGTTTTTTCAACGGACAGTTACTGCCTTTTCAATTATTACACCTTCACGTGGACAACATCTTATTAATGTGGGCTAATTACTAGTATTTTGTCCGCTTATACTAAATTTTATTAAGAAATGTTAATCTGATGTTTAATTTACTACGTAAATAAATGTAATCTATTTACCATCTACATACCATGTAGTTCATAATGTAATTTACTTTTAATAATGTGACAAAAACTTAGAAGTGGAAAAGGATGAAAAGTTTCCTAAGCTGTATCGTTTGGTAAGCGTCTTAAGTGTCTTTGCTGACTGCAAATATTGTATTTACTTATGGCTGTGATAATAATTATAATTCTTCAAAGTCTCCTTCTGCAAAAGTTATGGTAGGTGTGTTTGACCGACGTGAAAGATTTTATGAGAGATGCAAGAGCAGCAATACCTAAAAGTTTGTTTGTTATAGATTTGTTTATGGAAACCTCTCTTTAGCTTGTCTGAGGCGCGAGAAATGCACGTGCGAGTTCTGTTGCAAAGTTGCTACTAATTAGACTTCAGTTTGAAAGGTTTTGGGGCTATCAACAACACAGAACTCAATCATTAGTAACCCATTTCATGCAGCTATAGAACTGGTTATAGATTTAACTTTCCACGTCCATGCATAAAATCAATTGTTAATATAAAATACTGCGACCTCTTTCACTAACAATGCGAGAGAGTACACTCATAGGCTCCCATGGGAGTTCAGCGCTACTTTTTAATCTTAGCTGTATAAGTAGGTCGTACTGCATTCAATAAACTAGGGAGATAGCGGAGTTTCACACTGTTGTGTATTGCAGGCAATATGTGGGAATAAAACGCCTGCATGAAACGAGATCATTGACATTCTACGAGCATGTACATTGTCGGAAATGTCGGCTGCCACGCATGTTCACTTGTCTTTCAATATAAAAGTGCTGTGGTAAATGATTTTCCAATCTTTAGTACTCCCGTTCGCCATTGTGTTATCTATTGTTCAAAATTTCATTTAATTTCTGTAAACTGTAATATCGTGATGATTTTCGTGAATATTTTAGATCAGAAAAATTAACCAGGGAATGTTAGAACATGGGAAGGATGACAATCAATGAACTGGTTTAATTTTTGTTATTGCTAGCCTGCTTCGGTTTCGGTATCCTATTTAAAATATGAGTGTCTGTAAGTACACATATTGTATACTACAATATATCCTCCTTTAAAATCAAGATTGCCTTGTCATGGAGTTATGAATTTTCTATCAAGTCCGACATACCTTACTCTTTTGCTGACTGTACGTGTACATACAAAGAAAAACTACTATAAAGCCATAAAATTTTAGTACCTACAACTATAGTAGTTTAAGAGTTAATAAAACTAAACTCAAACCCTCTCGTTCGTAAAGGCTTTTGGTTAGCAAAAGTAACTTTAACAGACTGCTAGTTCATGCTATAAGCTGAGCATCAACTTTATACTACGTCAGTTCAAATGTTGACGGAATAATGGCTGGATAAAAGTTTGGTATGCGGGTATGCTTTAGAACTTAAGTGTTCATGTATAAAATTTGCTAGAAGATCAGCATTCTATAGTAATCTAATTAGATAAGTATTAAAAATACCTAAGTAGATAAGTACCTGAGCTGATAGATCAAGGGATGCAACTTACTTAACTATTTAGTTGGTCTTTTCTCCACATAACATTATATCAGACAATTATACCCGCTGTATAAGCAACATCGATTTTGTATTGTGTAATTCAAATGACACCATATTTATTTATTTATTTATTTATAACTTTATTATACCTTTAATCAAAATGATACAAAAGGTGGGCTTAATGCTAGAAGCATTCTCTGCCAGCCGACCTTTGGGAAAATAGAAAGAAAATATCAGAATAAGTATAGAACAGAGAAACCAAAGTACCATAATACCAGGTAGCAGGTACCAGGTACCATAATATAATTTTAACAAACACGATCAAAGTATTCATGTTTGAATATAACAAATGAAACACCTGTAAAAGAAAAGAAAATACCCCTGGCATTTACACAGATATCTATTCTGACATCCGCTTTATTCCAGGGATGAAGTTACGAAGAAATAGACGTAATAAAATATACATTTTATGACATCACGGGGAAAATTGCTACATAAACCGCAATTATTTCGGAGCAAGGCCATCACGACAATATACAAGAATAACGTGTTAAGTTGCGTGATGTTTGGGTTTACGTACTACAGAAATAAGATAATCGTGCGGAAGACGCTTTGGATGGGATTTTACTAAGGTCTAATCGTGTATACGTATCATGTGTATATGAAGACAAAGACAAAATTAAACACCCATACATATACAACCGCAATGGGACAATAGCATTTCATATTGGGGAAGCTCACAGACACGATCCAAAAATAAACATTCTGTAAACCCCTTACCCTAGTGTGGTACTTGGATTCATTTGTTTGGGGATCAAACTTGGGCTCGACTATAATATTATTCAATATATTGTTGTTAGGAAAATTCAATCACTTATTAAATTTTATGTCACTGAGAATTAATTATTTAATTTTACATTTGCATATCAATTTTACTTCTAGTGTGAGCAGAGCTGATTAGCTTGTCGGTTTGTGTTAATTATATTGTATTTGACTAAATAAAGCGAATTTGGTGATGATTGATGAGCGCTTTCGTACTATTAAGGGTACTTCCTAGAACTCTTTCTGGTTTAGGTGTCATTAGAATAGGGACTACTACCAACAGGAATATATTGGCATGAGCACTGTTCCGACTTTTAACACAAAGTATTTTTTTATGGAAATAGCAGGCAAACGAGCCAGGCTATCGTCGCCCATGGAACCCCCCAAAGGCATCACTGATGCGTTGCCGGCCAAGAAAGAGAGAAGAAAAAGAAAGAAAGAAAGAACTGGCTCTCAAGCAGTAGGCGTTAATTCGTTTTCTACATTATAATAGTATTCATAAATTTTAAGATTAAGGACCTCTATTAATCTGTGAGTTAAAAAGTAGGTTGGTCAGTTGGTTGAAAGTTGCTTTGTTGTTTCCGGTAAGTTTATTAATTGTACCTAATATTGTTATGGAAGTTTATGGGCGATACTGATTAATTAATGAAATTAAGTAATATAGGAATAGTTCTAAAGAATTGATACTAATTGATATGTTTATTTGGATAAAACGTATTATCGACACAGATGTCTCGAAACATTTAATTAAAATAAAACCCCTTTTCTTGGTGACACATTTTCAATTACATAAATAAGTTCAAAGAGCGTGAATATTTGGTGAAATGTAAAACGTTTTAGGAGAAGCGAATGGAGAAGAGAATGTCAATACACAAAGTTAAATTAAGTACGTGAGCTGTACTGGATACGTCGATAACGGAGAATCAAATTACACACTTACTTTGGAACATCGTAAAAAGATACATTTTATATCTTAGGAGTATTTTTCCATTGCTGCATTAAAGTATGATGAATATGTTTTAAGTGTCCTAAAGGGGACAACTGTGTGTAGTAGTGGAGAAAAACGAGACATATAGAATAGGATGCCATCTGTTATGTACCAATTTTCCTTAAAAAATTGCTGAAATAAGAGAGTGGGCGCTGGATAAAAAATATTTTTATAGAAGCAATAAAAAGTAACTCAAAACTATTCGCTATCATAGAAACTTCTATCAACTCTATCTTGAACTTCCAAACATGTCTGAAATCAACATAAACTGAATAAATAGAATCTCTTAGTTATATAGATATATAACTTACTTGTCTTTCTACTTTATATATACTTACTTGTCTTCAACCGCTACTGCACCACCACAAATAAAATGGACTCAGGTGTTCACTCGCCTAGAATGAAAGCCTCTCATTATTCGTCTTTAACACAAATAAATCAGTTTTCATTTGCTGGAACAGTTTGTTTTAATCTGAAAAGCAAGATATTGTTTTATCTCTGAAATAAAAATTGTTAAAAATGGTGGCTTTGTTCGCGCTGTCGTTTTTCAGGTAACGGTAAGTATAGTAGAATAATCCTGTTGTGCTTAAAAATCGCATCTCAGGCTATTGTTTGTCTCAACAATGGCTTGGAGAACTGGTGGCTGCTGAAAGAAACAATGGGATACAAATTTATAATGCATTCTGGAAATGAATCGCGCCTCGCTCGCCTTCTTGGGGCTAAGCTGAATGGAAACAAACAACAAATAAATACTCGCGTGAGAAACAATGTAGAAATTAATATGTTGGTCTGTTTTTATTCTCTAACACATTTGATTTTGTTTTCTCATCTACTCTAATACTCTAACTTTGTTAGCAATAAACTGTTTTTACCAACTTATATTAATGTGAGATATAAACCAAACATCTGATTTTTATATCGACACACTACCTACCTATGTATATTGAATTTCCTTTATCTAATAATATATATCACAGAACTCCAGTCTGACTTAGTGACGGTGTTCATAGTCAAAGGAACCTTACGAGTACCTATTTGATGATATTATAAGATTACGTACGAGTCCTGGAAAGGCTCATCTGCGCACTGATTTAAATAACACCACAGAGGGTGTGGCAAAATTTGTCCATAATGATTTAATAATAAAATTCTCCATAGGGTCCATATGGGTAAAATTGACGGGATCGTACTCTTTAATCACATCAGTTTCCATTATGGGGGGAAATTGTAAGAAGATTCCTGACCAATTTCGGCTTATATTGCATCTTTATGCATCAAAACCCTCCTGGAAGCCATTTTATAATACAACTTTCAGGGGTGAAACTTATGTCCTGTTTCCCACGGTTAGTTTTCCTCCTTATGTGACACTTATGCTAATAGATGCTATTAGCTTCTATATTTTCTATTTTCTTTTAAATACACGTTAGGTTAGGTTGAAATCCCTACTAATGAATAAAGAAAAAGTTATTCTGTCTGTCTCTCACTATCGAAAATAAAGCCATGAAACTTTTTATTTGGGTACTTGATAAGAAATTGTACCATAGCAGTTTGTATATTCTATCTGTAAATAATTAAATAGGTATGCTATCTAAAGTAACTATTACACGCGGACGAATTCGCGGGCAATAGTTAGTATATTATATAAATAAAATGATTCCTTTATACTTAATTATATCTACGACCTACCAATTATTGTTTAATCATTAGGAGAATGATCTAATAAGCCTTGTTTGAAATAGTAAATCATTTAGTAAATGTAAAACAAAATGTTTATCTGCTAATTAACGCATGTCGCTAAATGTGCGATTTTCCGACTATCCCCTAAGGCGCAAAGGACAAATTGTATAGTTTCATTTTATTCATACCCTATTTACAATATCAAATACAAATGCATTAATTTAGTTACAATTGCACTTCGGGGCGATATTAACGCAGCCTCATGAATAACGCGCGCGCGGCTCGATCCGTCGCAAATGGCCCATGCATCTGGCTTAGTGGTGCGAATGCCCTACTAATAATATGACGATTGCTCTCTGTGCCTGAATTGTACAACAAAATACAACGTTACGCCTACGTATTGACCGCTACGATAAAGGCAGTATATTTCCTGAATTGCTATTGAATTTCATTCGTTCATGTCTGAGTGCCCGTATTTATCCATGTGTATTTGATCACTGTTGTGGGATGGAAAAAGTCCGGATCCGGAGTTGTTTACTCTAGTTGCTAGGATACTAACTGATGTGGTATTACGTATGTATGTATATTATATACTAGGAAATCGCCCTCGCTTCTCTTCGGGAAAAATAGTAAAAAAATATATATTATATTATATAGCCTATGTCACCCGGGGGTAGTGTAGCCTCCCAGCAGTGAAAGAATTTTTCAAATCGGTTCGGTAGTTTCGGAGCCTATTCAATGCAAACAAACAAATCTTTCCTCTTTATAATATTAGTATAGATTATGTACTATTATTTCTTCTGTGGTGTTATTTTGTAGTATCTACTTAACTGTCAGCAGCATTTATCTTGACTTTGGGATAAAAATAGATGTATCTAGAGAAATGTATGTTCTATCAAGATAAGTTTTTGAGCACATAATTTTAAATAGCGGAAAGTTTATAGATAAAAGATGACAATTACGTCTAATTATTAACAGAGCCTAGTTTGCGGAAAAGCAAATGAAGCGATGGTGCTGTCTCTTTAAGTTCTCGGAAACACAATTCGTAATATTAGATATATGCTCGAAAATTACAAAAGCGGAAAATAAGAACGATTAGATTATTTACGAATAGTGCAGTCCATATAATGAGAAAATAACTTTCGTGTTTCATTTTGCATCTTCCAAATATTAAATATTTTGGTTCATTTAATTAATTTTTTAACAACATACCTACTTACAGTTGTAATATTATTATTTACTATTATATAGTCACTTCTTCTGCGTTAATACTCCGTATTGCCTGATATTGCAGTGTAAATACCATTTGTAAGTAATCATCACATGAAAGCGATTAACGCTATTAACGCATGGATTATATCATTAATCAGGCTTAATATTAATTGTATCATCTACGCCTGACCACGTAATAAGCAAATACTGTAGTAAAAGCTGAAATGTCTACGCTAACGTACCTATAGCGTATAGATATAGTAAGTTTGTATGAGACTTCCATGGCTTAGGTGAATTACTAGAAATAAATATTTTTCTTTGTACACTTCAAATACGATTTAATAATCATATTGATAACTAGCTGAATTTAAGTGGGACCACATGACAAGCACCAGCTTTCGATAAAAAAATCATCAAAATCGGTTCACTCAGTCGAAAGTTTTGAGGTAACAAACATAAAAAATACAGTCGAATTGAGAACTTCCTTCTTTTTTTGAAGTCAGTTAAAAAACCGGGCAAGTGCGTGTTAGGCCACGCGCTATGTAGGGTTCCGAAGTAGTAAGTTTATCGACTATTACTCATTAACTACATAAGATTACATAGCCGTGATAGTTTGAAGATAATGCCTATGATATTCGTTATCAGCGCCTCGAAATACATATGTAGGTATACCAAAATTCAGATCAATCGGAGGTACGGGCTAAAAGGAAGTTCACCCCAAAAATATTTTCTTATTTGTATCTGGCTAAGCACAGACACTGCACCTAGATCTGAGGTTTATATTACGTATACGAGTAATATAATATACTAAGTTGAAGTGTCTCGTTATTCGCTGTGGAGCGCGCCGGCGGAGTCCGGAACTAACAGGCTTCGGGGCTGTAAACGTCTCGAACGCCTGACTTTTGGTGATTTACTTCAATTTTATGTGTCGTATCTACTGGGATTTATATTAAATTTACTTTTATGGCCATTTTACAACCCTAAAACATGTCGCGGTCCCCATTCGTCTTATCTCGCTACACAAAATATACCTGTTAGCCGTAAACGTTTATTATTTTCGATAGTGGCTTTTATCATTTTGGAAATATGTTGGTGATATACAACCAACTAGTCCAGAGAGGTGTATATTTTTTTATAATACTGGTTGTACTGACAGACGTTGTCCTGGGTAAATTTAAATAATAAACTTTCGTTTGGAATACAATGCTTATCACATTGAATAACTTTTGCCGTGATAGCATTTCAATGTGCCGATTAGTTTGGCATCTCTAAGGTCACCTACTCCATAACTTAAAAAAGGCTTTTTTTTAATTATTATTTGTATTGCTGAAATTACATTATTTAAGTACCTATTAATGACACCGATGCCGCGATGGTGCGTGTTTATTGGGGCCGTCTGTAATTTAAACGTTGGTCCGGGGTTTTAATATCCTTTATTGGTGGTACTCCCACTAACATATAATTAATTTATATTAACATTGGTATTAGCTCTTCCTACCCATCATAACGTTTTGGTACTTAGTCTGGTAAAATAATCAGGTAGGCGATGTAATAGGAATTTATTGAAAGCTCAGACACATAAAATTAATTTATTGAGTTGTTTAGCTTCCGTTGTTTGAAATTTTATCTTAAAGTAATTTAAGTCTTTCCTCGTAAAATTCATGATTATCTAGACATAAAAGTGATCTTAATATTCCGGTACGAAATTGCCTCATCGTAGAAAATGTGAGTGTGTCCCTGTTGGAGGTAGTTGGACTACCAAGTTTTATATTTGGTAGTCACCTGCAGAGAAAAGTAACCCATCTGTCTATTAAAACTGTTTAACAGATGGGTTACTTTTCTCTGCAGGGGACCGTACCTTGGTACTTTATACTTGGTACCTAAGATACCTTAGAATATTTAGATATTGATAACGCGTACGCCGCGCTTAATATTTGCTTAGTGCTTGCATGTTTATGATAGGAAAATAGGATACGGAATGTTTAAAGATTTTAAAGTTGTGGGTATATAAACTACACGTTCTTAATTTAAAAATTTTAATTTTCATATTTTTACTGCTGCTGTAATAGCAAGAAGGCATACGAATAACCTATTAGGTACGTACATTTTCTAGTTCAGCGTAAATGAAACAAAATCCTACAACACACACAATAGTGATTGCGCTATATAACCTACTAAGAAGTTTCCAAGGTCTGCCAGAACTGATCATCATAATAGTCTCAACATTTCCAAAATCTCAACAGAATGTAAATTCAACGCACTGGCTTTAGAATAATAGGTAAGGTTCACTATAGTTTAGTCTGAGTAAAACAGGCGTAATTTACTTCCTAACAATAGCGAACTCGCGTTCCATTATTGTTTCTTTGGTCTATTATGTGGGAGTAGTGAAGTAGGAGAGAGGAGGCGTAATACTGTCCGTGACGGCTGGTACTAGACCGTTGGGTTTTAATCCCGGTGCCTATTCACCGGGAACAAAGTATATTTTAAATGGGACAGGTTCTCTTGTATTTCTCCAATCAGTTCTATAGAATTGCTCTGAATGGAATATAAAAATATTTCAATAGAATGTAATAAGGTTACAAACGTAATTAATTTAATGAAGTTATAATTTATGAGAAATATTGTATTTTATAATCATTTATTTCTGTTTTGCTTCATCGCTGTAGAGGCGCTTGGAACCTTTTTTCCGCTGTTGGATATTTGAAGCTGATAAAATTTTTTCGTCACATACCTATTTAGAGACAAAATATATTGATTGGATTACACGACATCTCAAACAATTTTTCCTTAAAAGTTTTTTGACAAACCTTCTTTTTAACAAAAATATTTTTGAGGATTACCTACTCTCATTACAGTACAGGTCGTAGCTGACTTATACGACACCGCTCCCATCCAACCGAAGTATGAGAATTCAAATATAAACTTAAAATCGTGCTCTGTAGGTGCACTTTACAGTAACAACAAAAATTAGCAGCCCGCGCGCGGGAAGCAAGCTAACCGCAACCTTGCCACTCAATAGTTGTACTTACCTACAGAGCACGATTTTAAGTTTATATTTGAATTCTCATACTTTGGTTGGGTGGGAGCGGTGTCGTATAAGTCAGCTACGACCTTAAGTCAGCTACGACCTTAATGCTACACGCGAGAACATTCCGATTCTGTTCAATGTGATTAGTGACAGCAGCTGAGGCTGATAGCTTTCCGAGCACCAGGAACACAACATATTGCTTTGGTTTCGATATACGAGTATCCGAAATTGTTTTATCCAGTGATTACACTACACGAAGCAAGGAATGTAAATAATGCTGTTAATGTTCTAAATTATTTTGAATCGTGTTTGAATACTGAAAAATTTAATATTATACTCGAATATATCCATTACGTATTATTTGTAATCAAATTAAAATTTTGGGACGATTTTGTTTTTTTTTTGCATTTGTTTGCTACGTTGTTTTTGAAAGCAGCAACAAAACAAAACAAAACAACAAAAACAGCAGAAACAAATAACTCATACAAAACTCTATCCTCATCTAATCACATCTCTTCTCCTTTCTTGCCGTCACCACAATCCACCTCACTTTCTGTTCCTTTCTGTTTTTTGTTTACTTCCTCGCTAAATTTTCTAGCGATATATATTTGCAAGAATTCTAAATTCATATGTGATTCTTTATTTGTTTGGTTCACTAACGGTTCGGGGTAGCGAGTACTCTCAGGGTGGAAGGAATTCAAGATGTTATGCCACAAAGCGGTCACTCGAAGTTTGCAGCGCAAAGTATTACTCGACTTGTGGAAAGGATTTGTGTAGGGGTTACCAATAGTCTGGATTTCGTGGTAGAGCTTTACTTTACAAATACCATTAGCATTTTAATAAAATGCACTCTAATGTACCTACTGCACAAAAAACTGTTTAGGAAACACCATTGTTGGAATATGTTAAACCTTGTGACAAAACACAATCATGTAAATACGAGTATGTCACGGTTTATTTCACAAAGATAGCTCACATACTTGCACACTTATTGTTAGACTGGAATTGAACTAGTCAAAGGCAAAGGCCAGTGACTTTCAAAATGGACTAGGTACGATGGATTTCTTCTTCTGGTCAGAATTTCAACTCAAGGATGAATGGAGTAGGACCCATTCTCTTATGTAAGGTGTTACTTTCCAAAATTTTGTTATTTAATGTAATTCCTATTTCTCTCATTTTATTTTCACTAATACGTTTTACGTAAATTTTGTACGGTAATATTTCTACCTAGTTGCACGAATTGTGTTCACGGCTGAATTGATCGTTACTACCCGTATCATAGTAAGATGTGTTCAGTCCATGATGTTTGAAATCAAGAACTTACGTGAAGCTCCCTCCTCATCTTATCTCATCTCTTCTCCTCTCCTCATTTCATAACATTTCACTATACGTCTCCTCTTTGTATTATAATCAGTACCGGATTAAGCAAGCACGGTGCCCGGAGTAAATTTTTTCAAAGAGCCCTTGATCTACTTTAGTTTCGTAAGTATAACTGTATAAAGTGGTTCTTTAGTATAAAGTCTATAGTCTATAGTCTATTTAATGTATAGTCTAAAATATGCGGGGCCTCTTTTCGCGCGGGGCCCGTAGCAATTGCTACTCTTGCTGCGTGGTTAATCCGGCATTGATTATAATGTACCTTCTTACACAATCTCTCCACAATTTATGCTACACTTGCCTATATCCTACTGTTTTTGCTGCTGTCTATTTATTTCTATAACATATAATATAATTTTGAGGTAATACAATAACTATTGTTTACGAAACGTCTTAACTTCTTAAGCTGTACAATATGAATTACTTCAATTTCAGATTATTAGACTCCTATTCTCTAAAAACATAATGGCTGGCATAATAGAAACTTGAAGCGCTTGTATCTAGACAAAGGGCTAAGTTTGAGGTGTTATCGTGAAAGTTATTATTGGATAAATTTCAAAGCAATAGGGTATTAAATCCTCGTAACCATTTCAGACTTTTATTATTACAAAACTTTGAGTAGCGGACCTCTCAGTTTCAGAGCACTAGTGCACAAAGTCATATAAAATGCACTTGAACTTTTATAAAATTAGCAAAAGTTTCGCATTAAGCAATAACCGAGTTTATTATTAATATTTAACTTCATTCGGCGTTCTGTTTAATGTGTGGAAAAATGGAAATAAAATTATTGTTTATACGGAAAAAATTGCAGCGTTATTTCTACGCCTGGAGCTGATACAATATTCTACAAAATGTTGTTGCAAAAATTATATCAAGTGACGAACCACAATAGTCATTCGGTCAAATAAAATTGTATAGAAACTTTAATGTACACGCTGTTTATGACGCAGTGTTTGCTTTTTACGAGGTATTTAATACAACAAAAAAATTTTATTGTGTGAATTTATTTGCTGTTTTCGTTTGTTTTAATCTAAACTGAACCAAGCATCCGAAACCGTAAGCTTTAATGCTGGCTGTTATTATTTACAGCCTTTGCCATTGAAAACATTTATGGTATATAAATTTGTTTAAAGTTGTTTTGTCGAACGAGGGTAACCGACATACCTAGCTCAAAGAATTAGCCGGCTGAAGTGGCAATTGGCTGGCCACATAGTGCGAAGGACCGATAACCGTTGGGGAAGAAAGGTCCTCGAATGGCGCCCGTGTCTCGGAAAACGGAGTACAGGATGCCCTCTGACCAGATGGACTGACGACCTGAAGAAGACAGCGGGCATCCGCTGGATTCAGAAGGCTCAGGACTGGTCAGAATGTCGCAAGTTAGGGGAGGCTTATGTCCAGCAGTGGACCTCCCAGGGCTGATGGATGGAATTTGTTTACGAAAAATATCAAACACCTAACATGCTGGTTGTTAGAGAGTAACAATTAAAGCCATTTTGGCAAATGCTTTGGTCAAATCACGAGCACACGATTTTCAAAAATGTCGATGCTGTAAATACCGGCATGCAATAAAAACAATCTATTGAAATTATATATTATCTATTGAAGATAAGTAAATGACAAAGACGCATGGAAATGACCAGCTCTGCAACCAGTTCCGCTCAGAATAGTAAATACTTTTGTATTATTATCTTCTTTTGTAATATTTTTTTAAAAGATGTGCTGAGGCTTTTAGGCTTTCTTCACCTCCACGACAAATCACCTTTATGAAAAGCCAAAAAATGACGTGCATAAGTGTATCAGTGATACCTATATGAATAAAATATTTTGACGTTGACTTTGAAAGTTGCACACTACATAGGACGAAAACAAATAACAGTTTGTAGGCTTTTTTGTGCTTCGATATTTTTCATTGAACGACATAATCTTTTTAAATATTTTTGAGCTGATTACTTAATGTATGGTGTGCATATTTTTTATTAAATAAATGTTTACAATGTAATGATAAATTGCAAATCTCTAAATTTCATACAAAGTCGTTACTTGTTTCATGGAATATTGATATCGTGTTTAGCGGTATCAATTCTACAAGTTTGCAACCCTATTGCCAAAGTTGTCTAAATTAAATATGGAATTTCTGAAATACTCTATTTCTTGTTGTGCACTAACTGAGGCTCTATCATATTTATAGGATCTACGTTGTAATTGATATTTTTATTATTAGTTTCATTGCAAATAGGTTGCAAATGTTGATTTGTTTGCATAATACAAATCAACATTTGCAATCTATTATTTTATTATTATTTTCTTTTCTATACTAATATTATAAAGAGGAAAGTTCTGATTTTTGTGTGTTTATTTGTTTGTAATGGATAAATTCAAAAACTACTGGACCGATTTCAAAAATTCTTTCACCAATAAAAGGCTACATTGACATAGATTGCCCGAGTGACATATATTGTATTTGATTGTGATTAATAATGTTTCTTCTTTATCATAAGTAAAAATATTAGACACCCAGCGAAGTGCGTAAGGATCAGCTAGTTTTAAGAAAAAAAAAACAGCCCTAATGTAACTTACCACGATTAAGTAATAGTCCATGACAGTATCACTCATCATGAATAAATAAATGGCAGGTAATTCATTCGTCCTCCGCTTGTTTTGTCGCCAGTTGAGCTTGACAGATGACAGCATCGTTTTGTTCTACAGAACAACAAACAAATATGGCAGCATCACGCTCTCATAAACGGGCTCAAACACTAATCCTCTAACAAATTACCGCATTTTTGTCCGTAAAGAGGATAACCTGACATTAAAAAAATTTGTGGAGCTCGATAAAATGTTTGGTAATTACTAGTTACCTGACTGCGCCAGGAGGGTTATATTTTTCGTATGTATGTATGTATTTATGTATGTATGTACGATGTATGCACGATCTGTAGCCTAAACAGCTTGATCGATTTCAGCTTGAGGTGAGCAGAGGTGCCGTTAGAATCGTCTTAATTGTGAGCGTGACAATAAGTATATCAAAATTCAAGATTGAAAAAAAAATTAGATGGCCGATTTTTGGCCCAACATTTTCTTCAAAAATTTTTTTTTTTAACTTTTTTAGTGGGGTATCGTTGAATAGGTATTCAAAAATTATTTTTAGGTTCCTTTCATCAATTTTTTATTTTAAATAACAGTTTACGACATATAACCATTTAAAGTGATTTAAACAACCATTCGCGAGAATTTATTAACTCCCTGAAATTGCAACATTGCGAATTTTTCGTCTAATAAAGAGAAAAAAATACAGGGCTACTTGGGTAAAAGCAAACAAGATTTGATTGGTTTAAGAATGGACCCCGACTGTTAATTCCTTCTATGGTGTAGTTGTTTAGTATTACTTTTTACAACATTTTAAACTACTGGACTTTTTTTCTTCGTTTTATTTATATTACGCAGTCGGTTTTTTTTACTTATTTTAATTTAGTTTTTTCCTGATTGTTATTTCTGAATATTATGCCGCATGAATGTTAACTTAATAATGTGTTAACTTATGTCGCGCTTCTGAAACGTTGATTAGAGAAAAGTTAATTGTACATGGAGTTTATTTTTGAAACTAGATTTTGAGGTATAATTTTATAGCTCTGTTAGTTGATATTTTGTTCAAATAATCATAATTTCACCAACCCAATTGATATTAGAAAAGTATTTGACAGTTAATTAATTTCTAGTTGATCATTTTCAGAAACCTGGGTTAACTGGTAGAGAATGCCACTAGGCATTGAGTCCGCCTTACAAAAAGAATAAATAAATAAACTGGCTGTATGGGATTACTATACAGTGCAGCCTTATCTAAGCTTAATTTTATAAGTTTTAAGCAATTACATAAAAAATATGAAAAAATAGTGGTTTTATTATAAGTAACAAGTATCACAAGTAGGACAGATTTGTTAACCTCAGACATGAAATTAGCGAAATGGCTTATTTCGAGTTAATTAATTCTAAAGAATTATATAACATCGTAATACATAGGTAGGTTATAAACAACTTAAATTTGAAAAAAAAAAACGTATGATGTCAGCAAAACAAAGGTATCGTTGATGGCAATCATTTTTGATCCTATAATTAGCAAATTAATCGGTAGGGCTTTATTAACACAGCAATTGTTGTTGGGGGCTTAATTTCAAAAACCAACAATGGAAAATAAAAATGAACTGGAGTGCTGCGTCCTCTCGCCATAATGAATGAGGAGTAATTTCAGTTGAAATAAAAGAGAGCACAATATAATACTCATTTTAAAAACAGTGCAATGAGAAAATTGCCGCACCATCCAATTTATAGACAATGGGGGAAAACTGTCGACATCGCTATTCCCATACTGACGATAACAAAACTGCTGTACTATTTATTTGGTAATTTGCAATAGCCGTTAAACCGATATTTCTGGATATCCGCAATAACGGAGATAACAATTTCGTGTTACTATTACTATCGGGTTTTAGTAGTATCTACCCTTCTCAAGAATCCATGTTAGAGAATAATAAAATTATTACGTATTTTATTTTTTATTTTGTATTTTGTACTGTCAGGTTGTTGTTTTGAAACGATCTCTTATGGTGAATGATATATGTAATATTCGCACCGTATGCGCCGTACGCACCGCATTTGTACGAAATCATAATTATGCGGCTTTATATCGCACCCTCAGTGGAAAAAAGGTATAAGATGAAAATTGTAATTTTACAGGAGAACAAAAAAAACTGTTAAAATGTCAGTAATTTGTCGAAGGAATTTACATTATGATTTTTTGCACAAAACAAGATTAATGATAAAAATTTGAAAAAAATTGAGCATATGCAGCTTTTGTCCCTCTTTCCAATCATATTAATAACTAAAATTCGAAGTAACACGACTTATGCTTATTTTCCACTTTTTCCAGGTGCGATAAGTCATTCGCATCGGGCTCTCATATGATTTCATATAAATGCGACGCGTTTGGCGCGTACGGTGCAGATATACTTATACTTATACATATACAGGGTGGCATTTTAATTCGTGGGAAGTTTTTTAAGGGATGTTTGGCTCGCGATGAGATCCCGAATAAACAAAGAAATAAACTAAAACACTCATAAATCACAGAGATAATAATATCAAACTAAATACGAAAAATCTCAAAACGTATGGACGCCCTAGCAGCGCGTCGCCCTCGCAATCTAGGTGAATGACCTATGATTCGTTTTCCCTTAAATTCTTAAACCCTGGGTTAGGACAGGCAAAAAATTTAGGTATCTACCTATTAAGCAAATATCTAACATAAAATAGCCAAACATTTAATACAAAATTGATTATTTCTGGCATACTTTAAAAATTGGAAATGGTATTTAAAAACTCACAGACTCGGACCAGATAGTGTGCAGGCGCTACGTCGTGTTGATAACACATATTTCTGTGATAAATTAACGGCACATCGTCTAAAATTTCATCCACCACACTTGTTAAAATACCTAATAAATCATTAATGATGCACTATCAAATCTTCCGTCAGTACGAACTTAATAAACAGTTGTTTAAAACACTGGTCTACACACTGACGTGTGACACTAAAACGGTTGTTACACAACTTCTTTAACAAATAAATAAATCGCAATACCAGTAATTAATATCGCACGCACTGCTGCGCTCACGACACGCGACGGTACGACTGTTTGTGTACAACTGTACATTGCTTTCGCACGGCAAGACGCAGGGGGCGGGACAGCGTCGAAGCGTGCGGTGCGGGCGGTGCGGCTTTTACGAAAAGCCGAAAGGCGGCGTTTACCTTTGTAAACGCCGGCGCGGCGTATTATGTGGCGTGGCGGTACCTTTGGCGGCATGATCGCGGCGGTGCCATAAAACCTAACTTCGTTAATAGCGGCGAATACAAAGCATTGCGAAATTCATTAATGTATCGTAAAATAAGGTCGATGCTTGCTCGACCACGGTGTCTATGATTACTGTATTTTAAAGGATAATTTGCTTAAAAATTAAGGCCATATTTTTTTTACATATTCGGGCTGAGAATCGCGAGATGAGTGCCCCCCTGAAATATTTCATTCCGATTCGATTTCATGCTGTATATGTATGTGCGTTCAGCATAGACAGCTAAAGGCAAAATTTCATGAGCATTTCCGGACTTTTAGGCTCGGTTATTTGATGTACATTAGATAAATATGGCCCTGTAGCACGTGAGAGATATTGTATATTTATAATGTAGGTATATGTAATAATTGCTCAATAAATAGAAAATATGAAATTTAGATTTTTATAAAAAGGAAACGTATCCATTAATGATAATGTTCTTATATTTTGACAACTTGTATTATTTGTATTAATTGTAACAGGAAACACTTGAAATATGGTAATATAATATTATTGTACGATTTGGTAATAATATACGATATAAGTAAAATGAATATAAGGTATTTGAAAATTTATAGCAACGTTAAATGTCAACTACTTGCTAATTTTTAAAATAGGTCTTTAATTGTAACAGGAAGTAAAATTGTTTGCCGGTAGAAATATTTTAATTATTTTATAAAATACCAATAATTTTGATGATTTGGAATTGTTTAAATCAATTATTGAATTGTGTTTATTATTATTAGTATTTATTACGATTTTTTTACGTAGCATTACAAATTATTGATTTTGTCTGTGGTTGTCAGGTGATACTCGTAATTATGGTGTGGGGGTAGATAGTTGGGTTGATAAAAGCGAGTGTTTGTAATTGTCTCGTTTAATTCAGTGTGTGAGCTGCTCTTCTGCAGAAGTTAAGTACTTTGAAATACTTTTATAATGTTACTCTGCCAGTCTATTTAATTATTGTTTAGTATCATTCTAATTTAAACGATTGTAGTGTCATAATGTTGTAAAGCTATACTAGAAGCCAGCTTTCAATTCAATATTGTCGTAGTGTTTGTTCCGTTTTAAAATGTGTAATATTGATACGAAATGTGGAATGATATAATATCTGCGGATTACTGCGGTAATCTTGTGCCGTTGGGGTTTCTTTCCCCTTAGTTCTTCCCCAACGACTAAAGCACATTGCGAACTAAGGGTTTCAGTAAATTAATTGCCGCAAATAATGTGTATCATTTACATACCTCCATAATAATATGAAAAAGTTACAATATCATGAAATATAACTAGTCATTGTGCTTTTTTTGGTTTACCTTTATTAATAATAGTACAAGTTGCAAATATTTGTCGATTCTCGCTTTATAACATGACTTCCAATTTATATTTCTTGTCTTTTCCATAACCATTACACATTGAATCTAACATCAGAAGTGTAGGAGTCGGACTCGCGTTTTTAATAATATATGTATCCTAATATGTGTTTATTTTCCAAGTTTCAGAATAGAAGAAAAATTGCGGCCTCGGACCAGCGGAACTGTGACGACGAAATAATAAGTTTTCGACGCAAGGATCTGCTACGTCACGAGATGGACAATTATTATAGTATTGAAACATCCAACAAGTGATCAAGGTAATCTCCTTAGAACAGCACCGAAGTGATTTCAAGAACGGTAAGGCCCTTAAAGGGCTTTGTTTTATGATAATGTTTAAGGATTTTATTATATATATATTTTTTTCTGTGCATTAAGTAATTTAAACATACAATAAGGAGGCGGAATTCTCTGTCCGGACATCACGAGAAAACCTGTGATAATCAAATAATTGATTAAAAATAGAATGAATTTTCGAACATAAATAGTACCTATACATATATTTTACATATAATTTAATATTTCTTTATAATTTATATACCTAGTATAGACACTATGTAGATTGCAACAAATTCGAAAGGGAAAGACTAGTGCGCCAGGCACCCAAACAAAATGATAAGAAAAATAAAATCTATTATGGCAAAATAATAATATACTAAAATCAAACAAAACCGTAATCTATATCGACAAAATACACCAGATGTAAACTTTTAGAATACCCACAACTAGTTTTTATTTTGGTAGGTACCTATGTTATTTGTTTAACATTCGATTAAGACTAAAAATAACTTATTTATTTCCATGATTTGTAGGTTGAATCAGTATGTAGGTATAAATGTATGACAATAATTTGTGAAATATGAATATAGAGTAGACTGACGACAATTTTATTATTTATTTGAAAATTAATTAAAGCAATTAAAGTACATAATTGAATCATGTAAATTGAGAGGATAAATATAATTAGGAATAATATTTAATGTTCTAATAATATAATATGCATAACTGCGTAAACATAATTACACAAATAAGAAAAAATTAGGTAATCCAAAAGGAAGACGTAGTTAGCTATGGAATAACTCCATACTATATACTTTAATATTATAAATGCGAAAGTGTGTTTGTTTGTTCCTCTTTCACGTCGCAACGAAGCTATTATGGTATGATTTTTGTGTGTGGAGATAGTTAGGAGGGTGGAGAGTAACGTAGGCTATTTTTTTACCGCGGTAAAACCTCTCATTTCCATGGGAAGCTCGATATTTTGTTAGTTGTTAGATATTTAGTTCCGGATTTTGTTAATAGATGGCGTTAGTAAAATTCATTTGCAAGTTCTGAATCACGCTTTCAAATGACACAATATGTAAATTACTAAAGTCATTGGCAACTAATTTATAAATGAAAATCTGAATTCGCGCTGGATAAATGGTTGTGTTTTGGTTAGAAATTAATATTGTAAAGGAATAAGTCAATAAGGTTATAAACTTAAAAGACATACGATTTGATTTTGGTTTTTGGTTTTGGTTTGCTTCGTGAACTGGTTTTGAAGACTGTTGTTGTTTTGGCTTAGAATAATAATTATTTTTACGGATAGTAGGTTTTAAAATTTAGATATTTTATGACTTTTATTAACATTTTGTGTTGTATTTGTTTAATTTAATTTTTTTTTTTACTTTAAATAGTTTTAGTTATTAGTAGTTAGTTACTTTAGATATAAGTTTTTAAAAGTGGATAACACATTTTGTGTTAGTTAGTAGTAGTTAGTTTCATTAGATATAAGTTCTTTTAAAGATAACACATTTTGTGTTGTATTTTTTTAAATTAGACTGCTTTATTTTTTTTCCTTTTTTTGTAAAACTCTTCAAATACAAATTATAATTTCAGTGCTAGTAAATTTACTTAACACTTGGTAATTCTAATAAGTTATTCGGATTCAATTAGGTTATATTTAGTTTTGTGCCTAAAAACACTAATAAAAATTTTCTAGTATTTGCTAGTTAGCTTGCGTTGTAGTACCCACATATAAAACAATATTTACGACCCAACTCGGAAAGGTTCGTTTATTAAGTCGTAAAGAGTCCAGGACTAATTATTGACATTAAATAATAATAATATTATGTAAAGTATTGGTTCATCTCAGTTATATTGTCAACTTTCAATGACCCTAGTGCGGACCAACGTCAAAATAACCTTATCGATAATTAATCTTATTATTGGTTTGCGTAGCCACACGTAAAATATTTTGATAGTTAATAAAAGTTTATATTTATTTTTAATGCTTTTAAAACTATGATTATATCTGATATATTAAACTATGATATATTATCAAGAAATTCTTTTTACTTTTTTGTATTAGTTAAAAATATTGTAAAGAAGCTTTTTTTTCTCTCTTTGAAATAAAATAAAGGTAGTAGGTAGGTACTGCTAATTGTCAATATCAATAATAAGTGGTATATATTTTTTGGGGTGATTTGACTTGACATTCAAAAACTTCAATTTTCATAAAATAATAATTATTTAAAGGTATTTTTATACTTTAATTGTCCATGAGAGTGAATTTTTTTTTGTTTGTCTCTATACTAAGGAGAAGTTTAAGTAACCGTTATGTGACTGAGATGTTCTTTAAATTGACATTTTTGTTTTGTTGGTGCAATTGAAACAAAAATAGCGCAGTAGGTACTGTGTGAAAATTGCATTACGAATAGAACCTGTTTAGATATTTCTCAAATAATCTTGAAGAAATCTTAGCTTCTTACTATTATTACATTTACAATGACATGTAATATAATTTGCTGTAATATTTTTAATAGGTTTTACGATATAAACATTTATGTATTACTAACTGAACCTTACGCGATTTGCAAAAAAAACAACAACTAATTAATAATCACAATCAAATACAGTCTATTAACTTAGAAATAATGTAGTTTTCAATTTGTGAAAGAATTTTTCAAATCGGTCGAGTAGTTTTTGAGTCTATTCATTACCAATTTACAAAAATGTAAATCTTTCCTCCTTATAATAATATCACGATTTTTTTTAAAGTGAAACTTCTATATAGACGCGGCACCGTATTAGGATGTTTTTTTTTCTGTCACGAAAAAACGTTACGGCCGCTTGGAAGGGGTTAATAATTAATTTAATAATTAATATATTATTTCAAAAGATTTTTATATAATATATTTTATTTTGAAATGTTTGTATTAAAGCCCCAGTGAGAGTATATAGCAAGGAATATGACTCGACATACATTACATAATATAATCTTTAAGATTTATCCACAATGATTTATGATGAATTTAGATATTAGACACATACTACTCAATTACACAATTAGACAATTAAAAGACACAACACAATTAAAAGATCTAATTCTATTAATTTCACAATATTTTTTTTTATTTAGTTTCAATTAAGTTTATGTTATAAGTAAGTAAGTAACGATAGCAATTTACTATTGTCTACGGTTATTGTAGTAATTAATCATCACTGTTAAATTTTGTACTTATTGTTTTGAATCGGATGGCCAAACGGAACAGATATTTAGTATCTTCGATATTGTTAGTTACGTTTTGTCAACACAATCGTGATGTGGATTGAAATGAAATATTATACAATGGATGGGTAAATTTTGAAATGAAATGCAATAATAATTGTCTAAGGATAATTTAAGAAGTGATGATTAAATTACTGAACAAACTGCTGATTATGTCTACTGAGTGAGAGTCCTAGCCTGACTCATGTGCAGCAGGTGAGAGGCTGGATGATATTACTGAACAAACTGCTGATTATGTCTTCTGAGAAGTTCTAGTCTAGACTCATGTGCAGCAGGTGAGAGGCTAGATCAAATTAATGAATAAACTGCTGATTATGTCTTCTGAGAAGTTCTAGTCTGACTCATGTGCAGCAGGTGAGAGGCTAGATCAAATTAATAAATAAACTGCTGATTATGTCTTCTGAGAAGTTCTAGCCTGACTCATGTGCAGCAGGTGAGAGGCTGGATCAAATAGGGATGTTGACACTAATTATAAATTAATAAAAAATTATGTCTAAAGTATTAGTGGCAACATTTAAAGGCCTATTTTAAGGCCTTATTTTATTGAAATCAATCACAATAAATTAGTTATCATTAATTTTAAATGTTAAAAATTGTACTCACTGTCACGTGACCTTAAACGCAATTTTGAGAATATAACGTAATTGCTCCTATTTTATATGGAAATTCAACAAACTTTGACGTTTTTGGTGGGGAATTTGATAATGATTTTTACTTATCAATTTTTGTTTTTAAATCGAAGATTATTATTTTTATAATATTTATTTTTCGTGAATATCAAGGTTCTATCTATAAAATAAAATTAAATCCTAAAAATTAGTCAACATCCCTATTACTGAAGGAACTGCTGATAATGTCTACTGATTTAAAAGCCCTAGCCTTACTCATGTGCAGCAGGTGGGAGGCTAGTGGGCCCTTATGAAATGAAATGAAATGAAATGAAATGAAATGAAATGAAATGAAATGAAATGAAATGAAATGAAATGAAATGAAATGAAATGAAATGAAATGAAATATCTTTACTTGTGTTTATCTTAATGTGAAAAGAGACAATATTCGTAAATGTAGTAGGAACTATATTATCTTGGTATTTTTATGTACTTAGTATGTATAACGATGTAGTATTTTTAGTACTTCGAGAGCGAAGTACATGTCAGTCTGGCCGTGAGAGATATTGTATATTTATAATGTAGGTATATGTAATAATTGCTCAATAAATAGAAAATATGAAATTTAGATTTTTATAAAAAGGAAACGTATCCATTAATGATAATGTTCTTATATTTTGACAACTTGTATTATTTGTATTAATTGTAACAGGAAACACTTGAAATATGGTAATATAATATTATTGTACGATTTGGTAATAATATACGATATAAGTAAAATGAATATAAGGTATTTGAAAATTTATAGCAACGTTAAATGTCAACTACTTGCTAATTTTTAAAATAGGTCTTTAATTGTAACAGGAAGTAAAATTGTTTGCCGGTAGAAATATTTTAATTATTTTATAAAATACCAATAATTTTGATGATTTGGAATTGTTTAAATCAATTATTGAATTGTGTTTATTATTATTAGTATTTATTACGATTTTTTTACGTAGCATTACAAATTATTGATTTTGTCTGTGGTTGTCAGGTGATACTCGTAATTATGGTGTGGGGGTAGATAGTTGGGTTGATAAAAGCGAGTGTTTGTAATTGTCTCGTTTAATTCAGTGTGTGAGCTGCTCTTCTGCAGAAGTTAAGTACTTTGAAATACTTTTATAATGTTACTCTGCCAGTCTATTTAATTATTGTTTAGTATCATTCTAATTTAAACGATTGTAGTGTCATAATGTTGTAAAGCTATACTAGAAGCCAGCTTTCAATTCAATGTTGTCGTAGTGTTTGTTCCGTTTTAAAATGTGTAATATTGATACGAAATGTGGAATGATATAATATCTGCGGATTACTGCGGTAATCTTGTGCCGTTGGGGTTTCTTTCCCCTTAGTTCTTCCCCAACGACTAAAGCACATTGCGAACTAAGGGTTTCAGTAAATTAATTGCCGCAAATAATGTGTATCATTTACATACCTCCATAATAATATGAAAAAGTTACAATATCATGAAATATAACTAGTCATTGTGCTTTTTTTGGTTTACCTTTATTAATAATAGTACAAGTTGCAAATATTTGTCGATTCTCGCTTTATAACATGACTTCCAATTTATATTTCTTGTCTTTTCCATAACCATTACACATTGAATCTAACACACGCCTCCGGGCAGTCTAAAAGCTTTAGATACTCGAGGAGAGTTCTAATGGGAGACCTGAGTCAGTGAATGAAATTGTTAGCAAATAACTACATAACTGTTTCTCTTAATTTCTACCTACCTTTTAGCTACCAAAATTAACCAAAATTAACCATGCATTATGTGAGTCTTTTTCTTACAACTTTTTAGAATCTTTTTCATTGAAGGTCAACCATGAGGTAATACGTATAGTGAGTTGTATTAATATTATAGTATTAATAGTATATTAGTCAGTAGTATAGTAGTCAGTGGTAGTGCCTCTTCTTATTTGGCGCTTACACAGTTCAGTACACATCCATAACGAAGTCTTTTCCAATTTCGTTTCCTTAACAAAACGTCATCTCCATTGTTCCACTTTAATAAAAATAGGAAAGAGAACTTTTATTTGTGTAAAACCCCTCAGAAGAGCAGCCGGGTCAACTGCGGGCCCTTCAAACGAGAGGCTTGTTGCCAGACTTGACAGCAATTAGTTTTCACATTTTCCGACTAACAATTAGTCATTCTGAGCGCAAGAGCACAGAGATCTAAATAAAAAGGAAATAATAGGTCTTTACCGAGAAAGATCCCGATTACATAGCGGTTGCTTTGAAGTTAAATGTTTGCGGATGGATATAATATTTCCGCACTTAAATCTCTTTTGTTAAAACATTCATTCCGTTTGTTAAAATAATACACAATACGTCTATTCAAGTATGTTTTAGCAATGGTTATATTTCCACAAGTAGCCTTCTCTCATTTGGTTTCAACAAACATAATCGTTATTTCATTAATTAATCCGGGCTAAAAATCTTACAAACGGTGTGTTAACTTCATGTTACTCTTCTGTAGGTAAGTGTTTTGCATCTTAATCAAAAGTAAAACATCTATTCAATGATAAATTTTTCTACCCTAACATATTTGTACTAAGTCGCGCATTCAATCGTCCATTTGGTATAGCAATGTTGCGCTGCAAATTTTTCCAAGGCTGCAACTTTTTTTAAATTTCGTAAATGGTAGCTGTTAACGCACTATATGTGCTACAGCATAATTCACTTAATATTTCATAATATTCGGAATTTGATTTCTTTCTAGATGAAAATAAAAATTTACAAAAATAACTTACTTCATCTTTTTTCACTTCTCACTTATTATTACCGGTATTTTTCCTAAATTTTACTTAATGCTGCACTTAACTGCATTATGTTACCATAAGTTGTCATCAATTTTCTGCCCATCACAGTGCACTTATAACATTTCCATAATGTAGGTAATACGAGAAATTTTTATTATACGTTTACATAATGCTGTAAATCATGAGAAAATCTTTGAATGCGTTGCAAGATCGATACGAGATTTGGATAATAAATAAAGCAGCATCGTATTCGTGTTTGAAGCGTTCAGAAACGTTTAATTTGGACAGAATGATTGGCTCGGGCCCAACCAGCCGAGGCTGCCGACAGACCTTCAACGACGATATCAGATGGTCGCAGTACATGCTATTTTTCTCCACAAGAATACAAATGTCTTGCCAAATTGTCTTCCATCGAAGTAGTCCAATTTAGAAAGCAATTTCCCAACCAATTCGTTTTGTAAGCGGATCAAGAGGCCAATGTTAAATATCGCTTTCATTGAAAACGAATTGGGGTTTTCACTGCATGATTTATTCAAATGGCGCGCGCGGTAACGATAGGATTATAAAAACATAACTTTTATCAAACCTGTTAAAGTTGAGAGGCTTTTCACTTAATATTGAAAATATATTGGAAAAATAAATTTGGCAGTAATAGGGCTCCATCATTCCTTGAGTACAATTATTGATGAGAATAACTTGGTGTTACGGCCTCCTGCTAAAAATATCAACGGACTTGACGTTTTCTTTCAGAGTTGGAGCAAATCTGCCACTTTTCTCTGGACTGACATTGCTGACTTTACTTTTGTTTTTGAAGAGTACGGTTAGCCACCACTTTTCATATCGTGATTTTTCGCTTTCTATACCGTTTGATAATAAGAAAGTTTTCCTCTGCTACGTCAAATGTTAAATTTGTATATTTTGTTGAAGTTCAAGTAAGCTTCATGCATTACGAATGCAAGGCAAAGTAAGTAAAAAACCAAACAAATAAACCTCGCAATTGCCTAACCCAAAGAAAATAAAATTAAACTGCAAATAGAATGAAACTTTGCACAGCCATCAAAGGTAACACACGCTTCCGTAGCGACATTTTCTTTTAATCCGAATAATTGCGCTTCGTTCATAATTGTAGCGCAAATTGTCATCGAGTTGGCAGACTCGCACATAGATGCTATCTCTACGAGAAACATAAAGGAGAGGTTATCTCGCATTCGAGGTAAACCTCGAGATCCTTTTGTACAGAAACTTTTAGTTATTAAGTATGCTACCTTATTGCGATTGTATGAGAGTTCATAGTTGTATGAATTCTGTTAGATCACATGGTTATTTGAGGCCAGGAGCGATTGTAGCTGACGGGTGACGTTCGTTGTAAAAAATCATATGGTCTTCTGTGATGTGAATGACCGTATTAAGATGTCAGTTTTGGTGATTACGTTAGATATCAATCGGCCACAGCTATTGGATATTTCGATGCCTGGGTTTGTTACAACATGTAAGGAATTCTTTTCCTTCAGCAATACAGAACTTAAAGGACTTGGTAATGAGACTTTTCGTGTTGCCACACAAACTAGCATCGTGAAATAGATATCCAAACTATTAATTTCAGTATTTCATATTATATTACAAATAGACAAACTTATTATTATTTAAAAGGCTGTTTCATATTGGTTGATTCTGATCGGAATCTCGTATCTTCCCTTGTTCTTAAGTATGGCAATGTTCGGGACTGTGCGCGACCAAAGTTTTGACATGATTAAAACTTCCCTGCGATAGTTATCGCCTCGTTTGGGAATTGACCTCCGAGCCACACATTCATTTACCCTGTCCAATCCTATTGGACATTTGATAACAGGGACTTAATTAAAACTTTGTATTACTGTTGACTAGATGACAAATGTATTTTGTTCTGAATTTAATAAGTCCGAATTCATTGTAATGAATTTAGACGGCAAATAGAAATTTTACTTAATTACTTTGACATGTTCTGATATCTACAAAATGGATAGATTCTAAACTTAAATCGACTTTTTTATGTATTAAATAGGCAATAGAATAGACGGATCCCCTGATAGTATATGATTACTACCATCTGTGAATATTATGAATACCAGGGAACGGATGATCAATGCATTGATGGCTCAGCTCATGTCGTAGCACTCTAAGAATACCGATGACACGAAACTTAACTACTTAAGCTTGACCTCTATGGCATCAAGAACACATCACTTTACTTAATTGAGTCTTACTTAAAGGGTAGAATCTAATGTGTTAGCATAAATGACGCCAAATCGTCGGGATCCCCGTCAGTGATGGGTGTACGGCAAGGATCAATTCTAGGTCCTTTTCTTTTTCTAGTTTACATTAACGATTTGCCTCATTATATTAATAAATATGCAGATAGTGTGTTGTTTGTTGATAATAAATCACTAATATTTAAGACTCAAAGAAATAAAACAAATTTTAACTATGTAAACCGTTGTTTACGTTTGTCTCTTTCTCGTGTATCTCGTGTATACACTATGAATGCTAAAAACCTAATTGTGTCGAATTCACAGTACCAAACGTGCAAAGTATTAGTAAACATCTTCGATTAAATAACGAAAATCTAACTGCGGAACAATCCACTGGGTTTTTTTAGATTCCAGACTTCAACGGGCCACCCAAATATCGGCTCTCGCGTGTAAACTAAGTAGATCTGTATATGCCATCAGAAAGATAATACTGTATGCAAATGTTGAGACTGCTAGACTTGTTTATTTTACATATTTTCATAGTCTTAAATTTATTGAAATAGGTATCTTAACAGTAGATAGCGTCACAATATATATATATGTATACAGAAATATAATATTCATAAGAAACAACTTAAGTATATTCAAGCAAAATAGATCGTCTAACGAGAAATAGGCATAAACTGGTTATTTCTTCGTATCGCTTGCGTAAGGTTGTAGTGTTAAGGAAGGAAAGTAAGATAAAAGGCTAAGGGAGAGTAAAATTTAATGAAATACTTCCCTGGTGGTTACAGAGTCGGTTACACAATATACACAATATGAAGTAGTTAATATGATTAGCACAAAACAGAGTCACTTGGTTCTTCCACAATAGGAAGGCCTTCAGTAAGGCCCTCAACCAAAGGCCTGCAGCTCTTCTGGCGTGCGGTGTCTTGGGAGACTGCGGGAAGCGTGCGGGCGTGCGGTTATAGCGCACAAGCCAGCGCACGAAGCTGGAGCAGTAGTAGCACAGCCTCAGTGTCGTGAATGCAGTAGGACAGTCGTGTGGGCGTGCTGTAGTGCACTCAAGCCGACACACGTACTGCAGAGGTCGCTCGGCTGTAAGGACAGTATAGATTAGAACTGTTTTCCAAAGATTGTCACGACTCTAGGTGATTCTCGAGAACCTCTCTCATCGAGGGCTACCGGGGAACTCTGTCTCTCCACCAGAGCTCGTCTGTGTTCAGCGAACCATCTTCCAAAGAATGTTCCAAAATTAAATTTCAAATTATCGTAGGTGACCTGATATTACATTGCCAAAGGAGGATAAGGACATATACATAGAATTAGATTTATGAAGAAAACAATAAGACATTAAGTTACAATGACAATAGATGTCATAACAAATCAAACTATAAAATACAATAAGCATAATATTAAATTTTAAAGAATACCCCAAAGAGAAAGCTATAAAAGGAATTTGGATAACATAACAGAAGGTATTACAATCTTACAATTACAATAATATATAATTTCAACATATAATTTAGAATAAAGACCAAAAATATAACAACAATCTAAAGGATATCAATATACAGTACCCGGATGACCGAGCTTTGCTCGGTTTAGTGTTGCTTAACAACGCCATTTACTGAAGTAGCTTTAGTATTGCTACTTGCCAATAGATGTCAGGAAGAGTATATTGTAGAAGTTTATCATTGCCTGAAAACACCGATTAAAACGACATTTTCTAAAAATGAATCCTAGCTAGATCGATTTATCGCCCCCGAAACCCCCTATATACTAAATTTCATGAAAATCGTTGGAGCCGATTCCAAGATTCCAATTATATATATATATACAAGAATTGCTCGTTTAAAGGTATTAGATTAAAATTTAGTTTCAGCCAAGAAAAGTACTATAAAATGATAAAGCAATATATAAAGTAAATAGAACTAAAAGAAATAAAGAAAAGGAGATAGAAGGAAAGAAGCAAAGAAGAAAATAACGAGGAATAGAAGAAGATATTTGAATACGGACCTAACAAGTAAATACTACAAGGTGCAGCTATCTTTTATGGAGCTCGGTGTACGATATCCCAAGCCAGTTCGTGATGTACCTACTGAAACGTTCAAGTAGCATGTGAAAGCACAACGTCTACTACAGTAACGGTAACGGCTACTACAGTATAGACGATTATATAAATAACAAGAATGCCTGGAAATAAATGTATCGCTTCCAGTCCCACGTAGGTTAGAATACTATTTTGTAATGTGTACCTATATTTTATTTTAAAAGATGTGCAGAGGAGTTTCTTTACGGCTTTACTTCACCTCCATGACAAAGCACCTTTCCAAAAAGCTGGTAGATTAAAAAAAAATACCTGCATAAGTGTTGATACCTACATGAATAAAGAATTTTGAATTTTGAATTTTTTTGAAGAAGTTACACGATTAACATAAACAATAAATTCATGAGAAAATTTTGCGAATTGGACTTTCTAAGAATTAGACATTTTGAGAATTGGACATTCTGAGAATAGGACATTTTGCGAATTCGGCGATTGGACATTATGCGAATTGGATATTCTGCGCCTAAACCCAAATTTGAAAACTTGAAAGATACAAAAGCCGATAGAGCCGTAACGTTGCTGTAATATCAATTTCAAATACCCTCTGCTACTTTGTGAATGTCTCAAGTGATAAAACTCCAAATTGTTTTCTACATAATCGTGTTAAGCTAGTTCCACACGTGCAAAGTTGTTGACGACATCGAACACTGTAAATATACTTTGCGCGATCGAAGTTTGATTCGATATCCGAGCGAGCGGTGAGGCAGCCATCGCACGTTGCCAAAGCAAACTCGCGCGACGTGAGGTACATATACACTCTAAGATCTTGCTAACTCGCCGAGGGACATATTGCTCACGTATTTTTACCGACTGATTTTGTTATCTACCAGTCGTGTTTAATTTTTTGGCAGCTAACAAATGTTCACTGCCAAAGTTTAATTTAATGGCGAGGATGATCGCATGGTTCTGCATTTTAACATTTTTATTTTTATTCCAAGTTACTTACTAGATTAATTAAATTTTACTTGGCATTTTGTGTGTGGATATATATGCAGTCGCGGTCTTTGTTTTTAAGTGTTAATTGACCAAAGGACAAACGAATCATTTTATATTAGATGGTCACTACTGCCCGTGAACATCTCTAACAAAACAAGAAAGGCATCGACGATGTGTTCTCAGCCAAGAAAGAGGGGGAGATTATGTTGATTAGGGCTCTTCTATTGACTCGGCAACTAGTTGCTTTAGTGTCTATCAACAGTCGTTAAGTGTTCTCAAAGGCATTCTGGAATTTGAAGGATAATTGACCTGTAAGTAACTGAGTCCTTCAGCAGTCATGGGTCGGCGTCGTGTAAATTTTTCCTGTTCTTCGTAAAAGATCCAGTTATAGACCCAGTGAAATGCAGTTGAGCGGGTTTAAAAAACGATTACTTTTTATGTAATTAAAAGGACGTTACGTTTAGCGACCTTCGCATCCAAATTAATGGCTCTGTTAAAGTTTTTCTTTTAGATTGTAATCAGTTTTCCTGTTTCTACTGGATTTATGTTACTTAAAAACCCTGACGAAAAACTTTCAGATAGATAATAAATGATAATAATATGGTAACTTTATAATTTAACTAGCCTATTATTAATTTAATATAATAAATGTGAAAGTTTGTGAAGATGTTGGGATGTTTGTTCCTCAATCACGTCACAATTACTAAAACAATTTGTCTGAAATTTGGAATGAAGATAGCCTATACCCTGGATTTACACATAGACTACTTTTAATCCCGGAAAAGTTCAGGGTTCCTGCGGGATTTGTAAAAAATCGATATCCACATGCACGAAGCCACGGGTATCATCTAATTTCTAATTACTAAAAATATTCTTAATAAAAAAAATCGTTTCAAAACCAATCTACTGCAGGCGAAGCTGCGGGCAAAAACTAGTTTCATGAATAATTTTATTATAAAATATTAGAAAAATTAAGGTTTATGTCAGAGTTATATGATATGCTACTTTAAAAAAAATGTAGTAAAATATTTAAACAATCTACTTACATGAACTTAGCCACAAGCAAAGTCTAATATTCTTTGTGGATACGTCATTAGCACTTGGCTCGTTAACCAAAGTGATTCTGCTTATCTTTTTGAATAATAAAAAGAAATTGTCTGCAGTTCTTGGGGCACGTATGCGCTATTTATTAATCAGATTTAAGTTTTAATTAACTGGACTAAAAATCCACAGTGCATGTAAAATAACTTGGTTCTAATCTGTTAAAATATTGCCAATCAGAAACACAAAAACTAACAAATCAAGAAGATAAACGAGTAAACATAAAGTACTTAGTTTGTGTGTGTGTTTTTGTGGAATCAAGAGTTTACGTGTTTAAGAGAATTTACTACCTAGCTGTCGTTTGTAATAAATAAGATTTTATGTTTGAATCATCTATGAGTACTTCATATAAAGGGATCTTTGCACAAAGCTTTGATACTTTGATACCATCAAAAGCTGGTTGATCCGATATGAACTGCGCTAGCCGTTATGCCTGCGGCAGTTGGGTCAATTGAGGTGGTCATTAAAGGATAGCGTTTGGCATCATTCCAATCAAATCTATCATCGGACGCTTCGTTAAACACCTACACTTGGCTCTAAATTGGTGCTAGAGCTTTAAATGTTCAATTCCGTTTCGGGAAATATTGCTACCTATATTTTATACATAAATAAATTCAATTGACCAATCACGTTCACTACGAGTACTGAATGTATATTTCTAGTGCGTCCAACGAAACGAGATAAAACTGGAATGTACTCATATGTGGTGAGTTATGTGGTACATAACTCACCACAGTGTTTGATTAGTAGATCCCGGTCCTTTTGTATCGCATTTATTGAGTTTAATTTGACAACTGCAACCAAAAAATCAAATTTGGTTCTATGGGAGCACTTTAAAACAATTAGTTCAAGAATGTCTCATGGTCAATTTTGGATTAATTTTATTTGGAATGTGCTGGGCTTTGCTACGTGTTGCGTAAGTTTTCGTGTTTTTGTTGTTTCTCTTATTTCATAAATTATTTGTGTGGCATTAAAAATTATCAGCTGATAAAAGGTGAAAATATTACAATATAAATAATATTGTGAAAATCGAATCGAATTTTTATTCTAAAGTAAATTGCATGTTTAATTGAAGAAAATAAAAGATAGTTTTATTATAAAAGTATCTAATTTAGAATCATCTCAAGAATCATATTTGTGTAGAACGGTTGCAGATACAAAATATTATTTTAGATGATTTTGATAAATATCTTTTGAGTCTCTGACGCCTTGTTTTGTTTATTTATCTCGGTTTTTTTGGATGCAATTAAGTTAAATGAAAAGTGACGTTAGCTCAATAACACTCCAATTATTCAATTCTTTAGGATAATAAATTATTCCACGTCGAAAGAGTTACTTTGAATAATTCTTGATGGTGCAAAACATATTTAATTAATTCTTAACCAAATCATAGCACATAAAGTAATTGGCAAATAATTTCATTAATGACAACTTTATGCTCAAAATCTCAGACATTCATTCATTACAAGACACTAAGATTTCTTCTAGGCTTCATTACGATTAATACTTGCCACCATTTTACCTCTACGGCTAGTGAAAGGACGTTCCCAAAATTTAAGTGCCTAATTTTAGCACGTTACTCTAATTGGTTAACTCTATCATTGGGAGAAAAAAGGCTTTCTGAAAAGTTTGGAATTCCTAACGAATCTACTAATTCAATAATTACAAAAGGGTCCAACTGCCTCAAGTATTCTCAAAGGCGAAGAAACGCTCATGATTTAATAATAGCGGTTTGATAAAGCAAAGCGTTTGCAACAACCGATAATACAATTTACACTGTAAATATGATCAGAAAATATTAAAACGTGCAGCGGATGGTTAAGTATCGTCGTGTTCATCACATTTCTATGTAAATTAAATCAATGTCTATATAAAGGGCGATGGCGAACTCCTGATTGCATGTTCCACACGCAATTCGGCAATAAACTTGCAACTACGGAACTAAAATTTCAACGCAACTTTATTTTTATCGAAGGAAGTCGTTAGACGCTATCTGAACCACCTCGCGCGTATTAACATACATAATTATAGGTAGTTTAACAATTGGAGCTTTGCCAACTTGATCCAACTTGTACCACTATTACAGTTTTTTGGTTTCAGCAGTACGGAAAACAATTTCGCAGTATTTCGTTGTCACTAACTATCTTTGCGTTATGAATGATACGGATCGTTTTGACCTGTCGGCCTATAAAATACCACAGTGATGTCGTGCTTATCGTGCCCTATTTGTTTTATTTTTTGCCTCGACTTCATTTTACATTTTCATGCGAGTTGTTAGCTGTGGTAAACTATTTGTGTGATATATATGTAATATGTTCTATTTAAGTGAGATATTACATTCTGATCAGCCTCACAGCCATATACCAAAATTATTATCATTTAGAATAACTGTAATTCAATACATAACAACATTAACATTCAACACCTAAAATAAGCCCTAACATGTACTTAACGATATTTATAACACTTTAAGAAATCGCATTTAAGTAAAAAAGAAAACAAGTAGGTACATCAACTTTTTTGATAAAAATATATATCATATTAGATATGTAATAAAATTATGCTATAAAAACTATCTGCGCGATTATTCTATCATAGGTGGATATTTATTTGACACAGGGTTCTACAGAATGAAACAATGAGACTGTATATTTCCCTTTACTGTCAAGTACAAGGGCAGTGTAGCTGACACTTCGATTTAGTACCTACCGACCCTTGGTTTGATAAAAGTCCTTTCAGTGGTCCACCGCGTATTTAAGTATAAGGACTGAATTCTGGCTTTGTTTATTTGGAATTCCTCGAAATATACGTAGAGGTTGCCTTTGTAAAACAAGTTACAAGATTTATAAGATTCCCAAAAGGTATTAAATACCGTATCGCATACCCTCTTCAATGAGACGATAAAATTCTTTGTTTGATGTTTTTGACATCGTGTCTGAAATTGCGAAGGCCATTTTGTTATCTATTTATCTTCTATCTATATAGCTATATAAAAGGCAAAAGTGATTGACAATCCTTAGGGCTAGAAACTTAAAATTTCGCACACGTATACCTCTTATGGCGGCAACAACTAAGGAAGGATTTTTCAAAATTCAACCCCCAAAGTGGTGAAAGAGGGGATAAATATGATACCTGCGGGCAACAGCTGTATTAAATAATATAGTATAAGGACAAAACAGTTGATATAAGACACTATACTCTATTAAGAATTCGATGCCATTTTTTCCAATCTGATACTTGATGTAAAATACGTACGTAGGAAAAAATATTTCAAAAATAAATAATCAGGCTCGGTAAAACTAATATTACATTAATTGTTAAACAAAAAAATGGTAAGTAGGTACCTAATGTATGAATAATATTTTTTTTTAAATTGCCAACTAAAAATACCTAAGTTGAACTCAAACATAGCATTTATTACATAAATACATAATATTATAAATTGCCTTCCCAATTATAGGCAACCATAACGTGCACAACTCTATATAAAGCAATAGAATCACAAATAAAAACTTAATAGCAAATAGTAAAGAATTACTTAATATTTCAAATTGTTTGAATTATACCGAGTTAAAAAAAGAAAAGAAGTTCTCAATTCTGTTGTTTTCAGGGAACTCCTCAAAAGTTATAGATGTATTGCAATTTTAATATATGTTTTCGAAGATCATTTCTTTGAAGTCTGTTTTTAGTTTGGTAAAATTTTGATAAAAGTATACAACATAGAATAGTAAGAAAGTAAATTCAGGAATTCATGGGTGAGACTAGAGCCTATGACGGCAAATGAAGACGTTCTCGAGGTGACATTTTTCGGGCGTTGAAACAAAATGACCGTTTGGTGGCGGTCGTCGTCGGTATGGTATTGCGGTTCCCTAACGTCCCTATAGACTGTACTACGAGTAGTAAGTTAGGATTTTTATTGCGGTTTTTGAGTGGCGACATTTGGAACTTCACTTATACTTCGTTTTTACATTATGTTGTTTTAGGTTTTTATTCTATTCACTTTACATAATTATCTCTTTACATAATATCTCTTTAGCACTTTACATAATATCTTCTCTCATTCTTGGCCGGCAACGCATCAGTGATGCCTTTGGTGTTGCTGATGTCCATGGGGGACGATAGCCACTTACCATCAGGTGGATCGTCAGCTCGTTTGCCGGCTATTTCCATAAAAAAATATAACATATAAACAGATTTTGATACGTATAATATAAACGGTTGTTGATATAAATGTTAGATTGATAGACTTTAACACCGCCTGACCAGTCACTAAGATTGATGAAGCTTTTCATTGTTTTTGAAGTAGGTGGCTCTCATAATGTATTAGATCAAAGACAATTTATTCCGTTTTTCCTTTGTTTACGTTCCATTAATCATATGAATAAAAATGAAGTGTCCGTCTGTGATTTAAAAATAACGGTTTTCTCAAGTGCTTATAGTAATTTACATGATAATACAACACAAATATCTTTTTAAACTTTAAACGTTATAATCATTTAAACATTAAATGTTAAGGTTATAAGCATTAAGAGATTAAAACATTAGTACATATCTGTAATGAACTTCAAACACAATTTTATTAAAGATGTTATAGTAGGTCTTCTAAGTAGTGACATAAGCCCAAATTATATGGTTCACTAATTTCTTATTCAACACCTATAATTTAAAGATAAGGAAAGCAACTCAGTAAAGCGTCGATCAACGCCATGTTTCTTTTACCTTAGCGTAGTCAACGCTAACGAATCCTTTGTATGTCATATCCTGTTGTATTCAAAGACCGACACAATTACTTACAGCCAAATATTTCTTGTTTTTTTCTTGGTATAATATTATTATCAAACCAACCAATCATGCATTCATTAAATTTTGTTTTTTGTTTGTATCGATTAAATTGTTTATTTTGGTGTATTTCATGCTATCCGAAGTATCCGATAGAATCTATCGTATCCATATCTTTTGCTCGTGGTGCATCTAGCTAATGAAAGGACGAAGCTATGTTGATCCATCAATACGTTTGGAGGTCTGTACCACTCAGGTAATCCCGACGGTATCAATGTAGAGTATTTACCCGCCTGTACCAAACTCCTATTTACCCAAAAATGTTTTTTGTGTTTCGGTCAGTGTTGAAAAGCCATTAACATTGCTGCTTGCCGTAATTAAGGTAATTCATCATCCAATCGTTTAGTAAATTTGATTTCCTAGGAGGTATGAGAGGTCGTTCGCAAGAGCAGAAATCGTCAAATCCGCAAAACAAAGTCACATTCGTAAGAAAAACGTTGTATCAAAGAAAACGCATCCGAAAATGAATGAAAGTGAGAGTATGAAAACAAATGATCGTTTGTAGTAAGTAGCTTCACTTCAATGTTGTTTTTATGATTGTAATAAATTATACTTATTCTTGTTATTTGATAGTTCCCCGTTTACTTACCATTAAAATTATAATTATGAAAGTGATGACGACTTTTTCATAAATCGGTAGTTTTGTAGTAAAAATCGATCGATGAAATTGTTCATTCGAATGAATTAATTTTTAACCTTTATAACGCATTAAAATTGAAACCGTATATTATTCTTTGTTATATTTAATCAGGCAAAAATCAAGTTTTTTTGGAAGTATTATGGTTTCTGTATTAAACAATGAAGCAGGCCCAATTTTGCCGATCTCCTTTGGTTTCGGCATCAATTTTACACATAATTACGACACATTAAGTTATACGAACATAAAAATAAATTTTATCTATGTAGCGAATTAGATATTGAGCTTTATTCAATTATATACATGGATAGATGTCTGAAGGTGTGCTAAACGCTTGGCTACATGACAAAATGTTTTATTTCAGTTGTACGTAGTTGTACGGAGTGTGGTATGAGCTTAGTTTGCGATACACGTTCTATTTGCTCCTCGTCCTGTTAGGTTTCCAATACATTTGACGCGTAGCGGATCGGCGACTATCTACGTGTGCGCGTTAGTAATGCATACCGTTATTTTACTCGTCTATTTTTATTAGTAACTGAGCTATCCAATTAAATATTTCACATCGAATACTTGAATAATTGATTGGTGTCGGTGATATCTATAGGCGGAGTATCAGCTCTATTATTGGGTTAGTATCAAAAAACAATACACTGATCAAAGTCGGATAAAATTGTCCTACTCTTTGTTTTACTTTTTTTTGACTAGTCTTTTTTAGTAAAGGGCCTTTTTTGGTAATTAATAATTTATAAAAAAGTAAGGCATATTATTAAAGCAACTTAAGACTTACTTATTCATTTAATGCTGAAACTAGTTTCTGTTTACTATAAAATATAATAAAAAATCTATAAAAAGGATGTCATTATGTTTACCAAATAAAACTAGTCTAAACAAAACCGAACATAATATAGGTACAATAATATAAGAGGATGTCATTTTGCAAAGTTGTGTAACTTATGCTATCTATGTTTGTAACACGATATCTTAATATTCAACTATTGGTTTATTCACTCTTGATCTTAACGTGTTCATAGAGCGGTCAGACTGACGACTCTGTGCACGATTTCGTAAACATAGCCGACGTCACTACGAATATGGAAACTAAACTAAACATTCCGTTTAATCCCCGTCACCCGAGATATATCGCACGGAAACATGGTATGCAAGGCGTGTTCTATTTTACGTGCACGTTACCAATTCATCAACCGCAGCGACCAATGACTTTATTGGAAAACTAGTCATAGTTACAAATGCAACTTGGATCTACGATTGTGGAAAAAGTTTTGATGGATTTTAAGAAAGAAGTAAAAAGATTTTATGATTAGTTTTATGATTTATCGTGAAAATGTTATGGAAACAAAAATATAGAAATGAAGCTCCAATGGTCACCTCCAAACGTGAGAATTTTACGATAAAGACGTGTCTTTATATGTGTCTTTTTTTCTAGTCACAACTAGAACTAGTGTTTCAGTTTTTTAAATGGAATGGTATCGATCCGAAACTTGTTAAAGATATTTCATACTTGAATCTAGGAAGCTAGTAGCTAGCCAAAGGCAACAAAACTATTTATAAGTATCAACATGATAGAATTGACGCCATGCCTGGCCCATTTTCTGCTGGGTACTCCTGAAGTAGGGAACATTGGGTTGTCTCGAGGATTGATGGCGCCCCATCTCATTAGATAGACTACCTACCATGTAGTTTAGTTGTTAGTAGTGACCCAGGAAGTGAAGTGACTTCCCCGGTTGGGATAGGTTTTGTGACTTAATAAAGGATTGATCAGGGGACGTGGCTCTGATTTCTTGATTGTGCTGTCCAATCTACCAACGACACAGGGAAACAGTACGAAGGTATGTGTAAGCGTTGATTTTTTATTTTGCTTCTCTACTTTCGTTTCAATAAAAATACCCATGACAACTAAACTAATGTTCAGTGACCCAAAAACTTTCAACAGTCTTGGTTGAATTATACCTGAACGACAGAGACCGACCGGTTCAGTACTTGAAGCACGGAAATGGTTGTAACAAATTGCTTTTGCGGTAACCAATCCAGTGGCCGGCTCTACTTGATGTTGGCTAGATTGACGTTATTGGTTTCAATAACACCAGTGTCATTGAATTATGGTTCAATTTGTTATTATATCCATTTACTGATCTTTAACTTATCTAATTATAAAACTAGCAAAAAACACAGACTTGTGTGGGCTTGCGAATTGTTTATACTTTATAGCAAGAGTTCGTAATAATACTAATTGTTGTATATTTTATATTTTTATAATCAACGTCTTTCCATAAAGTGTACCAAAAAATTGTTCTGAATAAGACTAATAAGTCGAAGAATACATTTTATTCGGGTTTTAGTTTCCAAAACATATCTAAACATTGTTACGTGAACTATCGACAACATACTGCATAACTCCTGCCTCTCTCGTCTGTAACGTGAGAGCAAGATATGCAAGGCGTGTTCTATTTGCTTCAGAACCTACTCAGTTCCTAATGCACCTGATATACTCATATCTTGTTATGTAGTAGGTACCAAGAATTCTCTGGGTAGGCATGAGATCACAATTTATACAAGCTTGGATTGGATCTAATTGTATTGAATTTATGTCTATTATTATTGTACAGTTAGTTCATAATTTTCGCTATTTGAAGATGGTAAGTGCGCACCGTCGCCCATGGACAATAGTAGTGCATGAGTAGTATTATAATTGTACATTCACCTCACAAGGCATATTTATGTCATAATATTATGTCTAAATAGAAGTATAAAATTAGTAAAAAAACTCAAAGATAAAAAATACCCTCCTGCTATCAAAAAATCTATCATGATATGATGATGTTGTGTGCTTAATGCTTCCATTTTCCGATTATTAAGTAGATGCATTTTATAGGCAACTTTAAAGCTGCTTTCTGATTTAAGGTTGATTTTGGGTTCCAGCACTTGGTCAGCAGTTTCACTTATCTAAGAACATTTGGGCTATCAAGGCGAATCAAACTATATCTTAATTACATAAATCCGTTTTGCAGTTTGGAAGATATGAAGCAATAAAGAATATTACACGCATGCATCAGTAACAAGCTCGCGACTTTTTCCCTTGTACGTTAACAAACAAAATGATTTGCTTCGTCGCAAGCCTGACAGAGATTTATTTGCCCATTTGAGGTTCGGATGGCTCATCCCATTCGCGTACTGCACGCTCCATACAAATTGAAAATCAATGAACCTTGGAATTCAATTTAATATGAAAAGCTATTCTAAGTTCTAATACAACCGCCATAGGCAAATAAAGTCGACGTCTATCTCTTTGTAGTTCCCGAAATTTTTCCTTCCAAGTAGACATTGTCGACATTAAAACATTTTCCGTTGTTTTGATTCACTTAATACATTTATGAAGCAAATTTCGTTTGCAAATGGCTTAGGATAACAGATTTAAGTATCAATATTTTTGGAGTTTAACTCCTTTAGAATCGATTTTCATATAACATAAGCTCGCGGTATGAAAATTTTACGAGGAGTAAAATCAAACTTTCTCCATTACGTTATGCGTTATATTTTTAATTCATAACACAGAATCTACATGGCGTTATTACTGATCAGTAACTGATGATAGTAATAATCTTGTTACATCCAATTCTGTTGTATGTTTCACATCATCATCATCACCATCATTTTCGTCATCGTAACGTAGATAATAATATAATAGTACCTACTAGCTGTCTTGGCGAACTTTGTACCGCCTGACAAATCATGTCATGTTACTTTTAACTAAACGATGTGTATGCGTGTCTCTCTCTCCCTCTCAGATATAAAACTTATAAATCAAAAATGGCCGATCTTTGATTTATTGGATTCGTCTCGGGTGGAGTAGCAGAATAACTATTAAAATAAAAAATAAATAAAAATGACAACTGTCAACACAATGACGATTGTCATTACAACAAATTAATGACAATCGTCAAAACAAATTACAACTGTCAAAACATGACAATTGCCAAAACTAATGACGATCAGCCAAACAAATGTCGACCGTCAAAACAAATGATTATGGTCTGTATTGTGTATGTCTTAAGTGTGTATAAATTATTAAGTAAAAAAATGGTCAAAGAATGACAATGGATAAAACAAATGACAATCGCCAACAAATTTCAAACGTCAAAACAAATGACAATCGTCAAAATAAATGAAATCGTACTTGGATATTTTATTAGTACTTCAGATCGATTTCCATAAATCGAAAACTCTTTGAGATAAACGTTCTGTACTTAAAAATAATAAATCTGTAGTCATCTGTAATATTATATAATTTCTATTTTTTAAATACATATATTCTTTGGAACTTACGGGATTACATAATCTTATAGAAGTAAAAAAATCATTAAAACATGTTTTTAACCAGTATTTGACAAACATACGTTTCAAAGCATAATATTAACATTCCGACACTCACTTGTGGCGTACTTGATCAATCTTGAAATATTCACGTAAGCCTTCACAATTTCCTGTATACAAACTGTTAGAGGAATTGAAAAGTTTCACATTGAAAACTTTTCTCATATAACACGTACGAGATATTATATTGAGGCTACACCACGCTCGAGAGTTTGAACTTGTGTTGACGATCAATCGTGATTAATCAGAAACTTGCCTCACTTGATTATATGGGCGTTATTGCTTCAAGCTGTTGTGAATTTTGGCCGAATAACTTTGGCAACCTTATTGCAGTTGGGTTTTGCGCCCGGACACATGTTTATTAACTCAATGTATTAGAAATCGAGACTATGATATTATAATGTTTTACAGGAGTTTTTAAATAAATACAATATTAATGTTTTTTTGTGAATAATATAAGAGACTCATTTATACAATTTAAATATTATAACAAACTTATGAAAATTTTTGTTTTTGAATAAATCTATAATAAATAATAGATCTGCAATGGTTATGATACACGATAATCCGCCTAGCTAAAAAACTTCCGATTAAAATTATTCAAGTAATGGGTTAAGAGTTTCTTTAGTCAATTTCTTTTCATGGATGACGAACTACTCTACTACCGTTTGAGAAGAGTGGAGAGAGTAGAGTAGTTGTACGTTGATACTTGTATTGACAATGTAAAATGTGAAAATCGAATATTTGAACTTTGAAAACGTTGTAAAGAACTCGTAGCTATATAAATTTATTCACGATAATATTTTCTATTGCTGAAACATGCTAAAGTTAGCGTGCAGGTTTCGAACTCCTTCACGCAAAAATGCTATTTATATGAATACAATTTTACAAATAAAAAGGTGTTTGGTTACCTGAGCAATGAGAAGTTTACCCGGCCTTCAGACGCTGTCAAAACTCTTACCTCTAGTGAGTGACAGGCGTGACGTAGAAGATTCAACCGGGCTATCTTGAAGACCGTTGGACAAGGGAGGAGTAGCGATATAAGATACATACCTATATTAATACGATACCACGCAATAACTGTTGCCTTTTACGTTACTGATTGTATCATTTATCTATACTAATATTATAAAGAGGAAAGATTTGATTGTTTGATTGATTCAATGCAAATTGAATAGGCTCCGAAACTACCGAACCGATTTGAAAAATTCTTTCACTGTTCAGAAGCTACACTATCCTTGAGTGACATAGGCTATATTATATATATATTTTTTACTATTTTTCCCGAAGCGAAGCGAGGACTATTTCCTGGTTTTAAATATTTGTGAATAGTATTAACTGTCTTTTTAATTTTTGCCGATCTCCTCCTGAGCTCAATTGTTTTGTGTGAGGTAATGTGATTCGAAGTTTATCATCACTCTCTTTCTTTGAACTACAGTAGAGCCTCGATAATCCGTACTCAAGCTAATCCGAACGCCGCTGTAATCCGAACTGCTGACTGTATATTTCTCTCTCTTACCATTGGGCTGATGAAAATGACTTGTCCTTATCCGAAAAGATGATGCTGCGTAATTTGAGGGATAAAGCCTTTTTTGGTCAATAAATAGAACCCGCCAAACTAAAATTGATGACTTTATGAATAAGTAACGTTTTCTGTTGTTTAAATATGTATGTTTAATAACCTCAATAAATAAATTTTGTCAAAATATACTTGCATTTTTTTTAACATACTATAATCCGAACGCTTCCTGAGTCCGAACAGGGGTTATTTTTTTGTAGTTCGGATTATCGAGGCTCTACTGTATAAATAAGATATATTTATACCAAACATAAATAATTGACTACACGTCAAAAGTATCAAGACCTAAATAAACTATCGAAGTTAGGTACTTGTACAAGTATCGAATAATGGAAGCACCGTTCATACACAAGATCATCTAACCTGTAATAATCGATAATATTGTCTTTTCATTTACACTCAACTAAAGCCAATTGTACGTTCATGTTTAAATGTAACTATTTGTCCTTTGTAATTTTATGTGTACAATAAAGATAATTTGTATTGTATTGTATAGCAAAAAGGTCATTTTGATGGTAAGTGGTCACCATCCATCCCTCATAGTGGACATGTGGTACACTACATCTACCAGGGGACTATAGAAGCATCAAAGTAAAAAAAGCGATAAATCAGTCCTTCTTAACCGGCTTCAACCATGGCAATTTACATTTGCAGATATTTATGTCGCACTGCAGGAAATAGGATCATTCCCCGCAGCACGAGAGGCTTGTGGAAAATAACGAAAGATTTTCATTTCATTTTTCACATCCAATTGAAAGTATCTTATAAAAAAGTAACAATAATAACTGAATAAGCAATGTCCTTTATCAAATACGATTAGAGTTTAGGATTGTAATTGTAGTTGGTTGTAAATGTCTCCAACCATGATGAGGACTTAAAACTATTTGATATCGCAGTTTAGTGCTTGTAATTGGTACTTAAGATGCGAGCTTTATATAATATTCGGTAAATGGGTAAACTTTACAAAATTGATAAAGTTAAAATTGTTGATGTGTTGTCTTGAATATTTGGTCTAGATTATAATATTTGAAGTATTATTATAATGGCATATCATGACAGACAATAATTGTTTAGTACTTAGTAGTGGTATTTAAGAAAAGCATGTGACATAATGTGTATGTATTCTACTCGTATCTACGTACGTATAAAAGACTAACCAATAATTTTGTTTCTTTTTATCACATTTATGTTTGTTATAATAAAGTTATGCGTATTTAAATTTCTTGGTTTTAAAAACCCATAATAAAAAAACCGGGCAAGTGCGTGTGAGGCCACGCGTAATGTAGAGTTCCGAAGTATTAAGTTTATCGACTATTGCTGATGGTAAGTGGCTATTGTCGTCTATTGACATCAGTGACACCTAGGGTTGCTAGGTGTCTGGATAAAGCCGGACATAGTCAGGCTTTTTGCAGGCGTGTCCGGCCAAATCCGGCTTTTGCCAAGCTTTTTATATTTGAAAAGTAACGTGCTCGTAATAGTAATGAATGATTAATATTATGATAAAGAAGAATTTTGACTGAAGAAAAATTCAATTTTATTTTTATTTCATTACAATTCAAGGAAATTTATAGTAATGATCAAAAAAGTCTGGTTTACTGACAACGTTTACTGACTGACTGGTGGAACGTGTGAATCTCACACTTCGGGCTGTGTCCGAGTGGGGCGAAGCCAATCTTGTGAGATTCAACGCCACTAAAACACAGACGTGTCTCTTCACCGCCAAAAGGAGTCCGCTCACCTTGACTCCTACTTTTCAGAATGTGTCCTTGGGTAATACCGACTGCCTTCAGTTGTTAGGAGTTGAGATATCCTCCAAGCTCAACTTTGGGCAGTTCATCGAATCCAAAGTTAAAGCTGGTGCAAGGAAACTTGGCGTCCTTGCGAAGGTGCGGCGGTACTTCACACCGAGGCAATTGTTAACCTTATACAAAGCTCAGGTTAGGCCATGTGTGGAGTACTGTTCTCACATTTGGGCTGGTGCAGCCAAATGTCACCTCTCTGCTTTGGATTCGATGGAGAGGCGTGCGAAGAGGCTCATTGGAGACCAAGATCTGGTTAAGACCAATCTGCAAAGTCTCGAGCACAGGCGCAGAGTGGCCAGCCTCTCGGTTTTCTATAGGGCACATTTTGGAGAGTGTGCGCAGGAATTATTTGAATTAATTCCCCCTTCCCCGTTCCACCATCGAACGTACGCACGGCGGGTATCCACCCTTTCGTGGTAGACATCCCGCCGGTACGGACGAGGCGGTTTGCATCGTCATTCATTATGCGCACCGCGAAGGATTGGAATAGCTTGCCTGCGTCTGCGTTCCCACCCACCTATGACGTGGATGACTTCAAGAAAAGAGTGAATAGGCTTTTATTAAGTTAGTGCGCTCACCATCCTGGACCATATCTTCACTTACCATCAGGTGGGTTATGGTCAAGCATTAACTTATTTTATGTAAAAAAAAAAAAAAATTTTTTTTCGTATAAATACTAAGGCACAAAATCCTTAATAATTTAGGATATCCGGTCTTTTTACCAAAATGTCCGGCAAAACTGGCTGGTCTGTTTAGCTATTAGATTTGACCTGGCAACCCTTGTGACACCAAAGGCACTGCCAGCAATTTTTTTTTGAAAAATATCAAATAGTCATTATGCAATGAGGATTATGCCTGATATGTCCAAAGCGTGTGACAGGGTATTTCGTACAATTCTTTTGAAGAAATTATACGAAGAAGGAATTCGAGGTAACGCACACAAATGGATCAAAATCTCATAGCTGAAATTACTAGTTGAGCTGAACACACCGCTCATGCCCTGTTTAATAAACGTTACAATTCGACAATTTTGTAAATAAGTGACATATTTGTTAAATTTTATGACAAGTGCTGTTTAATAAACCTTACAATTATGTAAGAATTCTACATATAAAAATCCTACAAATATTAGAATTGTAAATGCTGTTTAATAAACGTTTACATATGTAGAAAACGCCTGTAGATTTCGATGGAATATTGTATCTACAAAGAACAATGCCCAAAAATTATTTTTTATTTTTTATAGCGTCTTAAAACGTCAGTTATACCGAAGCAATTCATTTATTTTTTTATGTATTTTAAAATTAATACCTGTGCCCGTATAACCCAGCGTAAAATAATTTTATTAATAAGTGATGAATTGACTATAATAACAATTATGTCAACAATGTCCATTTTCATTCGGGCACTCACTTCGATACATAGCTTGTATCAAGCAAGATATAGGGAGACTTCTGGCCAATATTACACACAGAATTTCGTTATAAATGTTGGTAACAAATGTAATGATGTCAAATTTCCATTTCCGGTTGTCAATCAAAAAAAAGTCAGAATAAAAAATAATGGTAAAAATTACGTTCTCCCCTATCTATGACTCAATGGTTATAAGAATTCAATCTCAAAATACTTTGGTTCTGGGGTATGTCTGCTGAAAATTCTTATATATCTAAGCTCAGAAATTAAAGCGGCGATTTTTAGATTTTTTTTATTTTAAGACGCTAAAGTTGAAAACCAAATAAAACGATGTATGGCAGTTGGGCATTGTTCTTTGTAATTGTAAGTCTGAGTTGTAAGTTACAAATTACATAAAATGTAAATTTTTGTTGAAGAAATTTTCGAGGATAGATTTCAAAATTTTTAAAATATTTAGAATTTGGTTTCACCAATTAGCTTACAGAGTGTTTTCCTATTTGTTTGATTTTTAACGAAACTTGTGAAACACAATAACAAAATTACGTTTTTGTCTATAATATACAATAATGTTTAAAAAAATGTAGATACGTCATGCCCTTACAAATCCACCAAAAAATCTGTTCCGAAAAAAGCTACAACATCTTTTGTTTCACTACACCAATCACACTACAATAATACACGAAGGCATTTTAACGTTGTATGTCAAATCTCAAGCACTTCTGACAACAAAAGCGTCCATATCGTCTTGTATTGACAGAACGACTACGAACAAATAGAGGTCAATTGACCTCTCTTACGATCTTCATCTTCGGCGCGCTAGTGACATATCTACCTCTTTTTTACTTATAATATCATTTATAATATACCTTTAATTTGACAGTGACGTGTTAGAATCGTATTTAAGATCATTTCCTATTTTTGTTACCAAATATTCGAATGTAGTTTTGCTGACCCGAATTTTTTCGTTGAATGTAAAATCTATCACATCAAAAGTAAAGTTAATACTTTTACGAAAAACTCGCCGCAGCCGCCCTTATACATATATTCATCGTCACTACTGTCACTACTTCCACTACTAGTTGTTAGAATCATTTTTTTTGTGTAGGTATAACAAATAAATTTCGTTACTTGAGACACTAAATTGTAAATTTCTGACACAAGACGAGTCCACCTGTCGGAATTTTTCTACAATTTACAAAATTTGTAAACTTGTAAATTACAAGTATTGTTCAATAAAACAGTTTTCCCTACAAATATGTCAATTGTCACCTGTAGAGAGAAAATGTTTATTAAACAGAAATATGTAAAATTGTAGGTACAATTTTACAATTTTGTCAATTTTCTACCATGGTAAACTTGTAAGTTGTATTCTTTATTAAACAGAAACTTGTAGATTTGTAACTTGTAATTTACAATTACAATTTACAATTTGTAAAGTTTATTAAACAGGGCACAGATCTAAGGGCAAAATAATCTACATTTAAATAAACCTGAAACCAAATTTATCGCATAAGTTAATACCAATTCAAACGTTAATCCACTGATGTTGTTAGTTATCATTAGACATAGCTATGACAAATCTATGACATAATATTACTAATAATACATATTACACACTGAAATTACACTCTGTATCGCTGATGTAGCTGTCATCGGATGATTAGTGGAGTGGTGAGGATGTGGCAAAGCATTAATTTAACGTCATAATTATCGTTCTGTGAGAGGTATACAGTCGACGTTCTCTTGAGTCTTGTCACGCCCATTTGATACTCAAGGCATGAACTGTGAGGCAATTAGACTCCTATAATTGCTATGTTAATTACAGACAGTGTTCGTGTTACTTTCTCATCTTGTTATTCCGACCGTTTCGTTGGAAAGTAAACATGATTCGTTCCCTTTAAACTAAATACTAATTAATAAGTGTGAGGAAGATTACAGGGTAACGACTCGGTAGCAAATATGTACTCCTAGTTACAGCAGCGCCTATTGAAACACGAAACGGGACGGGACGGAAAACGAATGAAACAAAATTAAAGAATAACATTTGTGTTCACAATTCACATCAGCACATGTTTACTCGAAAATTGATTTCGGAATGAAACAATCAGGGTAGCGTCAATAAACCAAAATGTTATGTTTTATCGAGTTCGTTAGTCGCCATTCGATATTTTTTGAGTCCATCGTCCGCGCTATTTGCAACAATAAAACATACGTTGCAGAATAATAATAAAAAAATTCCACGGAGTTTAAATCTCCTGCATATTTATTCGAGCGAGAAAAATCGCGATGGTACGAGTACCTTCAAATTTTATTCGCGTTTTGTCGCTTCGCTTTTAAGATACAGTAAGGATATAACAGAAAAGTTTTGTACAAATAATAATATATTTCAAAACATTATCTACTCCTTGGAATAAGTACTTCATATCAAAATATGAATGTTTACTAACCTTAATTGACACAAAATTCTTAGACATTAATGCGTGTCCTATATGATCCTTTTATTTTTCAACATGAACCGAAGGCATGACAAGGTTCAACATGAACTCTGAGCTCCTCTCAACTCTGTATGAGCTCTGATGTGGGACACTATTTTGTTATACTAAATAATGAACAGGCATAACTTCAGTGAAAGAGTTTTTTGACTTCGACCCAGCTTTCATTAAAATATTTTGCGCATCAGTTTTCTGAATAATTTGCAAGTGAATATCACTATCACATAAGATTAAGTTCAACGGGAACAATGTGTGTCATGATTCATAGCAATGCAGCTTAAGTGTACAAGCTCCACTATGCACTATAAATCAGGGCGCGAGATTGCACATTCTCTCGCTTAATGTTACCTGCGGCGCTGTTGTGTTGGTTTAATTATGTTTTACTTAATAAAAGTGTAAAACCATGTACGTAATTTTGGTAACGGTAGTAGGTGTAATGTATTATGTATATAAATACATCATTGGATTTAATGAGTAGTTTTGTACATAATGTGTTTATTATTTTAATGACATAAAAAATAAATGTATTTATAATTAAAATAGTATAGAAAAGACTATTATTGAGTTAAATAAAGACTAATTAAAGACTTAATTAAAACAAGACTAAAAAAAATTATTATAAACGTGAAATAAAATGTTATAATTATAAAATTGACGCCATAATTAGAAATGTTAAGAAGTTAGTGTTAGAGTTTAGCCAGATTGTATCAAAACTACAAACATTGGAGCAAAAAGAATCAACTACGAGTATATATCCGTTCGTCCTTAGATATGAGATGAGATAAACTTTGTTATTTTATTATTCGAGTCGGTTGAAAGGAACAATTTAAATATCGAAAGAAATCTACTAGCCTATATTGTATTCTATTTATGGTCATTATGATAGCATTTTCCAGGACACTAAGAATCATAATCTCATTAATATCTCAGTATTCAATGTGAATTCTTAAACTTCGGGCTTACAAAATTTAATCTGGGTGAAAAGAGGTTAGGTACCGTTCATAATAATATAAAGGAGCGAAGTTAAGGAGAGGCAGAGAATAGCTGATCAGTAATATTGCTTAATTACGCCCTCGAACCTTGGAAAGTGTTTCAAAGTAGGTACGTTATTGTTAGAGGATTTAATAAATATAAGGAGCTAACCCATTCGAAGGTATCTATTGAAATTATTTACTCTGTTCAAGTAGCAGGATACTTTTGGCGTATACCGTTATTATAAAGCATATTTGGTTAGTTGTTCCTTCAGGTCACAACGCAATAAATTGATGGGATTTTTTGAACGATGATAATTTCTTGGCTGTGTGAAATAGCTACAAGGGCTATCTAATTTTCTCATAAATTACACGGTTGTTGTGGTTACACAAACTAATGATGATAATTATGATGTTGACGATATTATGTATAAAGTTGATAAAAGTCTCGGAATAAACAACTATGTAATTGTAACACTAGCTTATTGTCAATATAAATTATTGTCTTATGGAGCTCTCTTTTTTCTTATTTCGACAAACCTATTTATATTGCATAAATATGATAACAGTAGGTCAAGTTATTCAGAAGTTATACACTCATTGTAATTAAATATAGCTAGGTAGGTAATGCCTTTTGTTACTTTTTATCTCAGTAACTAGCATACCCTTTTATTCAAATGTACTTCATAACAATGTACGAGTATGTACCAGATACGAGAGCTTTGCTTAAAAGCTTTTTAAAAGCTTTGGTTTCATATGGCTTAAATGTACATAGATGCAGTAGATAATATTTTAGCGGAATTTAATTTCCTTTTCGCTTAAGACGCGATATTCTGTTTGAAAACACAAAGCAAAAATCTTGTTTATTGTTTAGTTTTAATTCTAAAAGCTTTTGAGGACAGCGAGAGAGCAGGATAAGGTTAATTAGGCGTCGTTTGTGCTTATTCCGTAATACAAAAATGTTAGTAGCGCTAACTTGAGAAAGTACTATGGCTGTATGAAAAGGATTTAATTTGTACTGTATAAAATGTTAATAATAAAATGTTAAAAATAATAATATATTTATTTGCATAATTTATTTCTCTTTACCTTTTTATTTTATTACATCTTCAGATAAAAGGGTATGTAATTCATTTTCCTAAATCCAGGGAGTAGTCACCGGTTTCTGAAAAAAATTAACGAACACCAAAGTTAAGTTAACAGCTCTGTCAAATAAATCGAGTTACTGAAATATTGATCAGAGTATTGAAGGTGTGAACATTTAATTATTTATTACTTCACGCCTTTAACCCCCTCACCTCACGAAACCTTCCACCAATCACCACTGGAGCGGCGGCGTGATGGAGTATACTCTAGGCCTTCTTAATAGTGAGGCCCGTGCTCAGTAGTGGGCCATTAATGGATTGAAGCATAGAGCTCAACGGATGGACGTAGGTAGGTTCCACCCGTGATCCATGCTATATCATTTTCATGCAAATATTAAAATTAATAACACATATTAACGCTTTAATTTCCTTAACCAATATCCTTTCCTTTATCACAAAATTTTCATGTAAAAAAAGTTCTTTGCAAAGCTCTCCGATGCGACACGCTTGGTGAAAATCGTACCAAAAGATTACTTCACGACACTATTTATTGTTTCGTTTTCTTTGACAAAATGTATTTCTAACACATCTATACTAATATTATAAAAAGACAAGACGAATTCTGTGAGCAAAATTTCGTGGAGAAGGATCTCCGGAACTATGGCACCTATTTGAAAAATTCTTTCACCATTTAAATTATGTTATGTGTATTTGTATAAATCAGTTAAAGTCATGACGACATTTGTCGAGTAGGTCGGAAACTGCGTGCATTTTAAGAGCTTTCACGGCTTGCACTGCGTATTCATGCAGTTAAATATACGAGATAATAATGTATGGCAGAATTGTTCCTCATTAAAAGTTCTAAATTAAAATCCGCTATAGAAAATATAGTCTATCTTTTACGGACAACTTGGCGCTATAGCTTCGTTCAGAGTTCTTATACGAGTTTGGATAGAACACCTTAGAACTACAATAATTAAAATCAATATTCCTTCAAGCAAACGAAATGTATTATTTATTAATAAATATCCCGTAATGAGCACTTTGTTTGTTCCTTAGGTTATTTATCACCACATAAAAGTAGGTAAATATAAAGATTAGAATTTCGTTCACTTGTACGTGAAAACTCGCCAATTTATTACTTTATGTTGTGTAATAAAGCTTGGAGGGGACCGCCTGGTTACACTGGGATTAAATTACCTTATAAAACCGGGCAAGTGCGTGTCAGGACACGCGCAATGTAGGGTTCTGAAGTAATAAGTTTATTGAATATTACTTATTAACTACTAATGCTAACAAAGCAGTAACAGTTTTTCTTGTAAATTCATTACATAAAATATTTTTGAGATCTTTTTCACTTGTCCAACGCCAACCGTTTAGCCAGCATGGGGGGCAGGGGACACTTGACTTTAACCAAAATTAGAAATTTAAAGCCAAATATTTCGCAAACGTATCTCTAATTCCAAAAATGGTATTAAAAGATCCATAATATTTTTTAAAAATCCTTTTCAATGATACCCCACACAATAGTGTACGCCACGAACAAAAATTCATCCTAACGTTACCTGTAGGAGAGGTACCCAAAAAAAAATTTTTTTTCAATATTTTGTTCTACGATTCTGGAGTTTTAATAAATAAGTATATCCATGCCAAATTACAGCTTTCTAGTACTAAGGGTATCGGCGTTTCGCTTCGGACGGACAGATAGACGGACGGACGGACGGACGGACGGACGGACGGACGGACGGACGGACGGACGGACGGCCGGACGGACGGACAGACGGAAAGACCTAACGAGACGGACATGACGTAACTATAAGCAATAATATTACTTTGGAATCCTAAAAATTAGGTGAATGATCCAGAAAACATGATATGACGTTATCACGAATCTTTAATAAAACGGGCGAGCGTGAGTATGCTGTCTGTCAAACTATGTACGCTGTCTCGTTATGAATTTGACGTCTTCCTTTTCTTGTGCTAATTTCAGGTACTATTATGTATCATGTACTTGTGCTTTACTTACGGTTTTCACATAATTATTTTTATTTATACCAAAATACGTATGTATATTGGGCAGCTTTATAACATACTAGATGTTTTATAACTCGCTAGGTATTTATTTACTAGGAAAACTTGGCCACGATGCGAAGAGCATGCACAGATGAAAGCAGCACATACATATGCTCAAATTGCAAGTCAATCAAAAAAATTTGAAATTTCCCATTCTCGTGAAAATTTTGGAAGGCAAAAAAGCACAATGCACCACTTCTACAATTTTTAAGTCAATCTATCAATCACTTTTCCAGTTTTGTGGCCACAAACAACAAACGCAAGTTATGTTAACCAGCCGTTCAAAAAACGGCGGACAGTGTTTAATAAAAACGTTAATATTTTATTAGAAAATTCTACACCTGATATTGGACGCTGACGTAAGGTTTTTATTTTAACACCAATAATGTAATGTAATTGTTGTATCGAACAAAAACACGTGTGTAATAAAATATAATGATCCATGTATGTATCTTTGTCGAAAAACTATACCTTTGGGAATGACTAGTAACAAAAATTCCGCCACGCGTTACATTGCATTCGAGAAAGTAATCCGTGAAGAAATACGGATGCTACCTACTGGTTCCACATTTGTAACTGGGAAATCTTCATTTTTCTTTGACTAGCAGTCGTTTCAAAAGCCACTGACTCCCTTGCGAGTCGTCTGGATGCGACACTCATAAAAATTCGCCGCGCGGAAGTTTCGCTCTAACGTGACACGTTACGCCGAAAGCGAGGATTCGTTATAATATTATTTAAAGGACAGATTTAAGGCAATCCAAGAGGATCGCTCTGTAACATATTTCAAAGAGCACGAGATAGTCTGATTTATAAGAATAGGGTAGGCGAGGCACATTTTACCTATTGGCATTTTTATCGTCTTATTATTTTACTACTTGAATATGTTAAATATGAGTAGCTTATGTCTTCGCGAAATTTATCTTACCATAAAATTACGCGACTTTATTACTTTTGTCACACAACCAACCTTCTTCTCTAATGAAAGTTTTTAGAATTATTCATTTATTAAATTCTTTTTAACAGTTACTTCTCAATATAATTAATAACACAAAAAAGAAAAACATAATTTTATAATAGTATAATATTTTAAAAATATTTCTTTTGGGCACCTTGAATATAAAAAACAAATAGAGACTAGGTTTAAAACTATGAATTAACCTTACAAAGGTGAACCGCGTAGTTTTCTCCTGAAATAATCATCTGTAGATTTTTCTCAAAGCTCGCAAAAGTGTTAAAGTTTGCCTTCGCTGCCTTAATATATTTCAGTGCAGCGCAAGTGCGCGTATTTTTTCCAGTTCCAGTTTCCAGCTAAAATAAAGACAACTGGACTAGTGTCTTGGAAATTTTCTCACTCACTCGCCAAATTTTAATGAGATGTCATTTCAATATTCCCTTAAATTCAATCTGAAACAGCAAATTAAAACGAATTTATAACTCTTGCTTCGTATAACCTTCAACTGTAAAGATTTATGACTTCAAAATAAATATATAGGGTAAATAGCTACTTAAATACTCTGATGATATAAATCTCGCGATTCGTTCCAGTGTAAATTAAGATTAAAAGTAAATACTGTTTATTGTTACGTTTCAGTAATAAATAAGCATTATTTTTTCTGTAAATACTGTTCCCGCTGCTTTTGACCTTTATAAATTAAGTTAAAATAATTGTAAAATAATATAATTTAACATAATTATAAATTATGCAGAGATGAAAGGGCCTGTATTTTCCTTCTAAAAAATATTTTAAATTGGTTTTGCTAAAAACTTATTACAATGATTTTAAAAACACTTCATCGGCGAACATTTATTTCTGTTCATTGAGTGGAACTTGTCCAAATGCAGAACAAAGTTGAACGAAAATGCTAGCCTGTACCGTAGAATCTCGGTTGTCACATATATAGGACTGTCCACCTTAAACCCGTTTTAAATATTGGACGCGCAATGCGTTGAAGACCTCTGTGATAGTCAACCTATAGACTACTCGTGTAGAAAGATTGGCAATTAGCTTTAAATAGCGTCCTTGACCGTCCTAATATAGCGAGAAAGTTTTTTTTATGCATTGAGCAGGCAAACGAGCACCTAATGGTAAGTGATCACCGCCGCCCATGGACATTAGCGACACCAGGGGCGTCATCAACGCGTTGCCGGCCAAGAAGATGACGATAGACCCGCTTTTTGAAGGACCCCATGTCATAGCTTAGAAGGAACACCGATGCAGGTAGTTTGTTCCACAGCTTACACGTGCGAGGTAGAAAATGACGTGAGAACCGGACTGTGGACGAACGCCAGGTATCCAGGTAGTGTTGGTGAAGTATTAATGTAATCGATTGTTCGGACAAAATTATCGTAACTGAATTGCAATAGTTGTCACTCTATTATAATATTTAACGAGTATGTGCAGCAATATATTCCTGAACTGGTATAAATTACTCGGAAAATTGTATTGGCAAAACATGACTATGTATAAAATCACACGGTATAATTATATTTTCGCCATAATTTAGTATTGTCTTTAATTTACACCTGTAGATTTAAATTTATGTGTATTATTTCCTACACTTGAGATTCATCACCTAGGAAAGGTCATCACCTTGTCATGTCTCCTTGAGTAGTGAAGGCTATGAAAAAAAAACATGACTAAGTAAAACTACTTGGTGATATTATTACGTATTGCCATTGGACAAAGATATTACATAAATAGATTACGTAAATATAAACGCTTTCGTCAATTGATACATTATAATTTGATGAATAATAATTTATAATATATATGTAGCAGAAGGAGGTATTCTATGGTATTGGTTATGAAATGATATTCCTTTTACTTTGCACCATGATATATTTCCAGTTCTCCTAACATTCACATCAATAGAGATTCCAAAGTACTTCAACACAACGTGATCAATAATAATCTGTTCTACATTCTTGACAATTCCCTAATCTAAATATGACATGACATTTCTTATATGCCAGCCTCTGCATCAGGCAAGCGCTGTAGAATAAAGAGGTCCGTCCCTGGACCTTCACTGGAGATTCATGGCCTCACCGATACGGCTATCCTGACGTGCGCTCGTCCTCGTGCGCGGATTAATTTATCTTGGTACGTCATCACTGGATCAAAGCATGTGGTCTGCTCTAACTGCTGGGTCCGAAACACGTTGTTTTTGTGTTCACTCACGCGGCCATCGCTGACGACCCGCACGGCCTCGTGTGGATAATAAGAATTCTGTAAAAATAGTCTCAACAGTATCTTGCTCGGCTATTCTGACTACATTAACCTCACTCATATTCATTTTTATCATTCATCATTATTAATTTATAGTCAAGAATAATTCGCTCATTAAGTCTGATATTTTTTAAATGTGGACACTCAAAACATGGTGGAGAGAACTATGGTCTGGCCATTTGGTTACCAATCTGGTTCATAAAACTCTACGAAACGTCGCAATTATGTCATTGTCGTCTGGTCCGGTTCAAACCCTGCAGACTCCTGGCCCAGTCTCTCCAAGACTCTTCAGGTACATCGCCCCTTCAGTTCTATGCTGGCCCGGACTCTATTCACACTTCTTTCCTTTTTTTTTCATTTTTTTGACACCTTTTTTTACATCCTTTTTTTTTACTCAATTTTTTTTTGTATTTCCATTTTGTTACTAGGTACTCTTTTTTTTTACCTTTCATTTTCACTTTTCTCTTTTTTCACTCTTTTTACACTTTTTTTTAGTAGGTACTATTTTTTTACCTCTGTTTTTACTTTCCTCTTTATTTTTTCTCACTTTTTTTTACAATAGCCATTGTTGCGACACATTAAATCGATATCATCATATCATCATGATTAAACCTTCTTTTACTATACTACCAGACCGACCATAGTTTCTCTACGTGACTTACACCTGCAGCAGACATGTCTCCAAGCAAACCATCGGTTTCAGTGTTAGCTCCTGGGTCTCTTGGTTTCACATGGTAGATCAATCTTTCATGTCTTATCGATTTTCCGCAACTGAAAAATAAATAAGGTTAATTTGACTCGTATGATATCAGGTTACTCGTATGATAACACATTTGATGCTAGACTAAGGCTACTTATCTGCGATCCATACTCCTTCGGTCATCATGACACATCGGATGGCTTGGTTTATATGAACTCTAGCTCCACTGAGTCGCATCACTACGATTATATTAGGAACTTCCACATTCTCATTTCATCGCGTTTTGTATTGTTTCATTTCTCATTGCAAAATTTTCTTCAAATGTCATCCGAACTAGTGTCATTCCTCATTTATTTTCCGATTTGTGGGCATGTTTCGTACATCACTTCTGATGTAGCAGAAGGAGGTATTCTATGGTATTGGTTATGAAATGATATTCCTTTTACTTTGCACCATGATATATTTCCAGTTCTCCTAACATTCACATCAATAGAGATTCCAAAGTACTTCAACACAACGTGATCAATAATAATCTGTTCTACATTCTTGACAATTCCCTAATCTAAATATGACATGACATTTCTTATATGCCAGCCTCTGCATCAGGCAAGCGCTGTAGAATAAAGAGGTCCGTCCCTGGACCTTCACTGGAGATTCATGGCCTCACCGATTGAGAAGAACGGACGAGATTCTTAGATTCGGTGACGACGCCGCGACATACCAAATAATCGACGCGGAACTTAAAGACTTTAAAATCGTGCAAATAATAACTTAGTAGTTCCGTAACAAAAAAAGTGTTGTTATGGAGTTTCTTGCGCTGCTTCTTCTCCATAACGAGAACACATTGCGAAGCAGTGGTAATGCTAAAAAATGAACTGATGCTATTTTTGCGGGATTTCGGGCAACAAAGAGCTTTGTTGCTCTGGTATGATATGTGTATGGTAGCAACGGAGATTGCTGGTTGGCTTTGAAAGCCGTGGAGATTGAAGGACTTACTCGAGATCATTGAGAATGTTTGTTATTACTTTTGATAATTGAAGTTAACGACTATGGTACGTGGCTCAGGATAATTATTCCAAATTCGTAATTGTTCTTGGAGATCCTTGATTATGTAACGTTTGTTAAATATGACGCGATTTAGTACGATTCACACACGAGGACGTGTGTCTTGTCAGTATGGCCGTATCGGTGCAGCCTAAAATAAGTTCGTAATAATCTTTAAAATTAAGAAAAAGGGAACTGTCAAGAAGACAGACAGATTGAGAGTATCGCGAATCAAAGTAAACAACAAAATAACGTTGAATTGATAAAATCGGGTGTTATCAGGCAATAAACGGATAGTATCCTTGTGCCTGTCGAATTATGGGTTTTATTTAGTATCCTGGTAATCCTGACACATAAGTACGCCCACAGAGAGAGATCTATGTTCATAGTACTGAACTCAGATGATCTGAACATACGAATGAGTACCTCCACAGAGCCTTCTGCTACATATACTCGTATAATACCTGCACGTACTAGGTAAGTTATACAGATATTTTAACGTTCATTGTATGCGGTATTCCAATTTCAAAGAGATTGATGGTAATTGATCCGTAGAAATGAAATTAAACCTGTGTTATTCATTTCCACGAACTAATTAGAATGTCGACATTGGTTACATAGAACTCTTGCCACAGAGCAAATAAAGCGGTCAGCATGTGGTTAAATAATAATATAATTCATGTTATCGTTGAACAGGGCAAATATCCGATTTTAACTATAAAAATAAAAGTTACATCTTCATAGTCCTTCGACTGTCTACTAAACAGGTGACTGTAATTAAAAGGCAGCTAAAAAATTATGTATTTTAACTATTTTTCGCTTAAATATTCTTTTAACAACAAAATTATATCTCTACAGTAAAATTACGTGTCCTCATTACGTGTCCTCCAAAGCACGGAAAGAAATTTTTGCCACTAGCGATCACCCATCCAATTACCGAGATCGACAAAATGCAGTTTTAAGGTAAGCATTTCATTTTAACTGAATATCTGTAATAATCAGGTTCTGTTTGATGATTAAAATTATATCGTCTTTTAATTTAAATACCTGCAGGAAAATCGAATAAGGGGTGGGCCTGATTACAGTGAATACACACAACCACCGCTGCCAACGTAAAAATATTTTCAGCCTCATTAATATTTAAAATGCTACAATATTTTATGTTTTTAAACTCTGAAAGGCTGAGGAAAGGGCAGATGGGTCACTTGAATATAAATGACATGAGCAAATGAAAACTTTTTTAAAACAATTTTTAAAAACCCTTTTTCATTGCGCATCTGATACTCGTATTAGAAGAAAGTTAATTCCACAATTTGCATGAATCTGGCAATTATTATCATGGGTGGCGAAGATTATGCATTAGTTCAATCGACGTGGATGTAGATAATTTTATTCTCAGTTAAGTGGTGCGATAACACAAGTCGATATCGGCACCATATCGAACAGTTACCGGATAACTCACCGTTGTAAAGTCGGTAAAACATTTACAGGTCTCTCTCTCTCTCTCTCTCTCTGCTTCGTTTTCCTCAGTTCTGACGATTGTAACCACCACTCTGAAACTTAAGCCGTATGGCAATTAGTATTAGTAGAGAGTCGTAAATGTATAGTGCTTCGTGAGATTTACAGAAAGTTTTCGACTTCAGACAGAAGCTTGAGTCAGTTATAGGTAGGTACTCGACTAAATATAATGGCTTCATAATATGACAACATATTGTTATGCAGAATTACCCGTGTAGGAGGTAGGAAAAGGTTCCCATGGGGAACGTCAGCGTTAATTGGTTTCATATCTAAACTACGAGTATAACCGTTGACCATTTTAATATGACATTCTTTCAGGGATTGGCTATTCGATTTCATCGTCGTGTAGTACATAACAGTGTTAACTATGCGCCTGTAATTAGCTGGGTTACTTAGATCAACTTTTTAGAGATAGGATAAACCATGGCACCTTTCCACTACTTTATGGCAGTCTTTTTTATCCTTCATTTTTATCTGTATTCCTTTATACATGAAGTGTTAGTGTAAGCTTCAAGTGAGAAATCGATTAATGATAAGTACGTTAGAACACGGCACTAGCCTGGTTAAGCAGTAACCGCAAGCTACAGGGTACAGAACATTGGTCTGACTTCTGAAGCCGTGTAGTGCTTTTAGAGGGCAAGTGGAGTAAAGTGACATTAACACATTATGTATGTATGCTAATGTCGTAGAACATACCATGTTCTACGGCTGTAGGTATTTGAGCATGGCAAATGTCACTTGTTTTTGAATAATGTAAATAATGAATTATGCACTTCATTACCTACATCATGTTTATGTATACGAACGTTAGCTGTTTTGTGATGATAATTGATCATTTTAGTAACTTAATGTTTTGATAGCTTTGTAATTACAATAATTCATTATTATATCGAAATTATTATGTGAAATCTTTAGGTCTTAAAGATTTCCACATTTATCTTTCTTATGAACAATTCTAGTGTACTGCAAGGTGAGCAAACAAGTGCGACCGTAAAACCTAAGGAATGAATTTTGTTACAAAACATGAAAACAGTCGTCAACTTGATACTTACTTCAAGTAATTTTGTTTGTGCTCAGTTTGTTACAGTAACATTGGAATACTGATTTTCAGAACAACCTCTTATTGGTTGGTATGAGAGTAGCAACAAAATTTGGTGCTCGTCCAAATCTTTATAATGAATATTCTCTGAGCGAAAATGAAAATGAACAGCTTTTGCAATCCATTATAAAATGTGGTTACGTACACAATTGACGCGGCCAGCTGGAACTTACATTACAATAAGCTCATAAATATTATAAAATTAATTTTATTTATCTGCTAGAATTTCCCACCTTACTTCATATTAGGCTCAGATTATAGAATGAAACTAACTGTGCGAAACTCTTCAATCAATAATCTAACATTTTAACAAAAAATTAAACGACTTCAAATGAAGGACATTGTACTTTTGACATAGATACCATTGTCAGATCTCGCTCAAAATTTATGTGGGACTACGCGACAAGCACCAGCTTTCAACTAAAAAAAGAATCATCGAAATCGGTTGGCACGATATTGAGTTATTCGTCCATTTATCACGCACATTACTTAATGCAAATTTAAGACTTATATGATTTTGACATGGATGCGATTGTCAGATCTCGTTCATATTTATGTGGGACTACACGACAAGCACCAGCTTTCGATTAAATAAAAATCATCCAAATCGGTTCACCCAGTCCAAAGTTCTGACGTAACAAACATAAAAAAAATACAGTCGAATTGAGAACCTCCTCCTTTTTTGAAGTCGGTTAAAAAACGAAATCTGCCTAGTCCTATTTGGTAAACAGTTTTTGCCCCAACTCAGAGTCACTAATGGGTACATGAATCGCTCCGTAGTACAGAATTTCTATGGCAATTGTTTACTAAGGAGCGATTAAAGAAACCGTCAGTGACTCTGAGTTGGGGCGTTAGTGTCGTTATATCGTAATCTGTAATTTAAAAATAATGATACAAAATGAAAATTATTTTAGACTATTTTTTATACTAATTTAAATTAACATTTCAATAAAATACATCCATACATATATGTCTCTGATACAATCACTATTTTCATTCAGCTGATAAATACCAGTCCCTAAAGTCGCCAGTAAGCCTTGGGACCCATAATGACTTCGCAGTGCTAATAATACGGGGTCAATATTTGACCTGCGTAATTAGATCCCGGAGTACCAAGAATAAGTAATTGCCATTCGCAAATAACTTTAAGTAAGCACTTTCTTGGGTCCAAGGCCAATTTGTTAAGATGAAGGTACATTTGTATTAGCAGGTTTGAAAAATTAAACCCGGTGCTTCTAAAGCTGGCAATACACGATAAAGTACAGTTGTCAAGTTTGCAGCGGACTTGATACGGCGGCGTTCAGTTTGCATGAGTGGTCTTTCATACATAGATAGCCATACACCGTCTAGTTTAAACGGGGAATACACTAGACGGACATGCCCACGGGCAAGTCTGCAGACATGCCCGCCGGGCCTCGCTACTATAGGTCTGTGCAATGTTTGGTCCGTTGCAGTCAGTCTGGCAGACTTGCCCGTTGCACAGACGTATAGTAGCGAGGTCCGCCGGGCATGTCTGCAGACTTGCCCGCGGGCATGTCCGTCTAGTGAATTCCCCGCTTTAATGGATGCAGCATCAAGTCCGCTGCAAACTTGACAAGTATATTTGATCGTGTATGGCTATCTTTGGTATCATAATTATACACTGTACACACACAACATACAGTCTAAGCACTACACACAACCAGATACTCAAGACCAAGCATATGGTTAATACCCGCAACATTACCTCGTTTCCAAGCCAAGAAAGCACATTGATCAGTCTTTGTTAATATCCTTAGACTGTTATTAATTATCATATAGGAAGCCTTTTAGCCCAAAGGCTATTCATATATTATGATAATAGACCAATACCTAATAACATACAATTATGATAATAGGCATTGGTCTATTATTAGTTACACTGGAGCAGCATGGTGAATAGGTTTCAGGCTAATAAACCATGAGAAAAGACCCAAGCTGTTACTGGCTAATGCGTTAAAGCCATAACTGAAAAATCCGTTTGGCGCAAAACATTTTGGGAATATATTTTACGTATAAAAATGAAAGCGATCCGTAAAAGTGATAGCCTGCGAACACGAGTACATAAACGCGGATAGCGACCGTATTGATACTTAACCGCGCATAATATTTGGCATTTTCACCAAATTTGCGTCATCATTTTGTGCCAAATGCCGAGTTCGATTCCCCTTGTAGACGCGAAGGTCTATTTCCATTTCGAAATGTTGGCCAGAATCTGAGGATTCAAGTGTGCTGCCGGAATATTTGAATATTTTAACATCAATGAACTGTCATTGAAATAGACAGTGAATTCAATGTTAGCCGCAGAAAAGATAAATGTAATGTGTGGATTGAACGTCAATTTTAACTTTTAGATTTCGAAGTACATATTCTTTCATATTGCGTTGAAGTTACCTGTGCGAAAAATGTTCAAAATACGATGTACCTGTAGCTTTAACCTTGTTGAGGATTTATTACAAAATACGTACAAATATGCCACTCGACCTCTAGCAAAAATTTATTTACACATGTTCAAAAATATAGGTAAGCGATTATCAGGTACACCACCCTATCAATCGGACGGACCCTACCTAACTCAGTCAGTATGTAAACGTCGCGTCGTCTCGGCGTCGTCATGGGTCCTGCTCTATGGCGATATATGTGCTATATGCTTAGGGTGACGACTCCCTTACTGCCCAACAACTATTTCATTACCCGATTGTCAGGGCGTAAGGGAGTAAAATAGATCGGGTCGCGCCCATCGCCCTAGATCGGGACCTTTCTCCCTAACTCTTATTACACCCTTAAGGTAAGGATACCTTAAAATTGGGCTATGAAAAAGGCCTTATAGAAAAATATGTTAAAGTCAATAAGATTTCCCATTATGAAAATGCGTAAATCTAAAAAATAAGAGTAAAACACTTACGTCGATAAACAAGCAAATGCATTTTAATTTCATTTGCAATAAGATAGTAGTGTGGCGGCTGGCGCATTGGTTGTATTGCAGCTTTAATGTGTTGCGGTTTGGATTCGGTCCACATAGGGAGGTCACCATAAAAGTGGTCGAGACGCGTCGGTATTCCTCTGCAAATTGTTTTTAGCAGTAAGTTTGTGCGGACTTGAAATGTTTGAATAAAAAGGAAATTCTGAATATTTTATTCATTTTGACCGGTTTTCCGAGTCACAATTGAGTGGGACGTTTTAATGGATGTGTCGCTGTTGGCTAAAATATCCTCAAATGGTTATGTTATACGATACTAAGTTTTGTGAGAAAAGCTACCTTTTAAGCTGTACGTGTTTATGTTGTATTACATAATAACGTAACGCACAATGTAACGAACGATACTTACTGGTAATTGGTAAGGAATTTATGTGGAAAACTGGACTTACTTCCTGTGTTTACAATGTGTAAAATTTTAAGTACTACTTTACTTTATGCAGAACTATATTACACGCAAGTCCAATGCAGACTTATTTTATAATAGTGGAATACATACAACGCTAAGTTGCAAGGAATTTTGAAGTAAGTTGTTTAAATCTGACTTGATTCCTAAGTGAGTGAATGTGGTTTCATAATGGATGTCTCGTTCTTCTATAGTTTTGCTGTACTTAGTTTTCATTGTACTGAGTTCTATCTATTTATATTTCCATTTTTAAAGCATTCTATACAATAGCTACTTATAAAATAATTTCGCATCTATTTATAATATTAGTCTTATTTCTTTGAAAAAAAGCTAGCTGAAGTGATCTGCTAATTAAGCTTCGATTCTATAATAATAACATTTTGTCAATTTGCATAATATGGGTCTATTTCTGTTGGGATTACAATATCTAATACCTTTAAACGAGCAATTCTTGTATATATATATATAATTGGAATCTCGGAATCGGCTCCAACGATTTTCATGAAATTTAGTATATAGGGGGTTTCGGGGGCGATAAATCGATCTAGCTAGGATTCATTTTTAGAAAATGTCGTTTTATGGGTGTTTTCAGGCAATGATAAACTTCTACAATATACTCTTCCTGACATCTATTGGCAAGTACCAATACTAAAGCTACTTCAGTAAATGGCGTTGTTAAGCAACACTAAACCGAGCAAAGCTCGGTTATCCGGGTACTTGAGATCCTTAAAAGAAAAATAGTACTGAAAACCTTACTAAACAAATAACTAACTATCACCGTTAATTTTGAAATAGAATGCTGTTTAACCCAAGATTTATTACGAGTTTAAAATAAAAAGGAATAAAATCACGGTTTGGTGTAGGTACGTGGCATCTCCGCTTACTGCGACTAGCCTTCGTGGTATGTGCATTGCACGGATAGCAAGAATACTTTTCGCATTTCTTTTTATGAGTTACCGTGCGGGGTTAGTGAAAGAGTTAAACTGAAAATTATGAGGAACAAAGTGTGTATCTTAAATTTTATTTGTTATTGCTTATTTTGTTATTACTTGCTTATTTTATCTCAAAATTTAAATGAAACAAAACTGTAAATATTTGAAAAATAGTTACTTAATTTATTTTAAGTTCTACGGTTTTAATGGTTTTATTGAAGTATAATGTCATAGAACAGATATCTCTAACAAAATGTGTGTCCCGCTAGGAGGTCCCATTTTCAAAATCGAGTCCGACTCTCCTTTCAAAATCGAACGAATCCATTGAAGGTTGAATTGATTGGAACATACATCGTGTTCGAGGTGTCGGTTCTATACGCTAGTAATAGTACTTCAATGGGTCTTATGGTCTTCGTGTTGTTCAGCCGGTACTGGTAATTTGACAGTTAAGAAAGCGATGGTTTGAACTCTGTTTTCATTGACACCTCGGCGTAAACGAAAAACGCATAGTTGTCGAGTTTGCAATGACGTCGTCGAATTATTGTTCATGTTTTGTTAAGGCCGTATACGGTGTAAGAGGCTTCCATCATCGAACCAAACCAATATGCTTGCTTTATTCATCGTGCAATCTTCTATGCAGCAGCGCTAATAAAAGCGCTGTTTGAGGTCGCTGGTATTGCTACCGACCATAATATACCTTTAGATATAAATTATAATTATTTATTTCCATGTATGTTCCAATATTGCCTAGTGACTTTTGTCTAACGATAAATACACATAAAATGTGATACTAAAGGTCTTAAAATTGCCACAAGCTGTCATCTAACATACTACCAACTTTCTTACCTTACCTCGTACTTGGAAAACTCTATCGACCACTCACTATAGTTATATAAACGTTATCACCCACTTCATGTCACCCCCAATGCAATATCAACACAATTGTATTTACGGAATACTGTTTCATTGGTAGAACATAGTTTCTGTTCAGCTAAACTTCTCAGTTCTCAAAGCAAAACTTGGAGTTCCAGAATATTATAATTAAATGATATTAACCCCTCGGCAACAATGTGATTCACTTTGCCGTGTTTTATTAGGATACCGAGCCGTAGGGTACGTGAATGATAAATATTAACCTAACCCATGTTAATGTGCCTCTGTTGGGCACTAGTCAAACAGAAGTTGAGGAAACTTTGAAATCATCTGTTTTTTTATGTAAATACCTCAATAATTTTCTTTGTATGAAAAGAGGAAATACTTGTTAAAGGATTATATGAGTCTCCCTACCAAATATTATTGGCTCTCCGACACTGCGAATGAACACGTAAAATAGATTTTATGATCACTTTTAGAACGTGGGCCAATATAGGTAGCCAGAGGTGGTTGGATCTTAGGTAAATCGAGTCGTCAAAACCTTGACCAGGAGTAGGACCTATCGACCTCGAAATTAACCTTGTAGCCTCATCCATGGTTCAATACGGTGCATCACTTGCTAGTTAGCAAGATGGATGAAGTCCTTTACACTTAATTTATATTCGCAGGAATAGCACTGCAGCATTTGTAGAACAGAAAAGCTATAATATTTGTATAGTATTTCGATAATGAGTTTCTGCCAGCAGTCCTGCTTTACGTGCCACATAAGGTAGTTAAGTACATAATATTAAGAATTTATCTAGTACGATAGTAGTTAGATTGGATGTTAGTGTTTCTAGATATCTGGCATTAATGTTCAATACTTTTACATATGGCTCATCGTTAACTATGGGAAATATTGATATGATGTTTAATTTAATAATTCTACAAAGATCAATAAAACTACAAAGTTTTATTGTTAAACAATGAATTTTGCCAACATGAACTTTAAATATAATATAATTCCGTTACAGTTAATATTGGCTGTTATACAATATTGGATTAATCCGCGGCGAGATTGTTTATTATTTTAACATCCAAAATATATGTTTAAAATATCAAATATGTCCATTGTCATGATGAATTATATATTATTAATAATTTATGGTATACAACACCACGTTATACAAAAGAAGGATATAGGTAGGTAATTTAAATAATCAAATAATTAATAAAATATAATGATGGTAGTTTTTTATTACAAAATTATATTACACATTTTCAAACAAAAAAAATCTAATTAATGGAACTAAAAATTATTATAACTTACATTATACAAAAAAGATCTTAAACTAAATTACTATACTAAAATATATTTACAAGAGATAAACTCGGTCGCTGCACGCTGGTACGAGTGACATAAGTTTTAATCCTTCACTAATAAATACATCATTAATTTTGGATGAAAGTCAGTGTTGCTTTTGATAGTTATTTTACAAATGTTTTATGCTTAAGTTGATTTGATGTTTTTTTTTTGTATTAATGACATTATAACACTTTATGTGTCAATCGGGATTTATAATCCTTTTTTTCCGCAACGTATTGGTGTTGCCTTTTGTCAATGATGGATTTCGTCATTTGTCATTAAGAGCGACGGTGACCACTTACTTTAGAGTCGTCTACTAGTTTGTTGACCATTTACATAAATAAGATAATGTGATTAATGCCGTCTTAAATGATTATTAATAATTAAAGTAGGTACGGTAAAAGAGTACGTAAGTTTTTACTACGGTTGAAATGAAAACTGGAGTATTTTAAACATGTTTAAACTAAACTGTTTTGTACACAATGCTCGGAAATCCCATTGTTTACAATTTCTCGATCCTTTGTTTGTCTTTGTCTTATTTTATGTAAGAACATGATTTAGGATCCAGATGACATCAATTTGCAAAAAACTTTAAGTGAAATTTTTAAATTAAGATATAATATTCTACCTCTCTATTTGAACTAGGTCTTATTATGTTTTACATTACATTGAACTGAAATTATTAAGTACATAGCAATGTAATACATCATAATGCAGTCAATTTAAGTAATTGAACCCGAAACTGCTATGCTCCGTATGTTAAATAGGAACACCGTTACAAAATTTAAAGCTTGAACTTGAGTTCATTTTTGAATGCGTCATAAATACATTTTCTTTACACAGTGCCATTGTAGATTCACGTTCTATTATTCAAAGATATAGTTTCTACGTCTCTAGTTGGAACTTTGTGTGAATTGTTAAATTCCATTCCTGTAAAGCTATTCTGTTCCTCGGGCGTCCCTACTTCGTAACTAGAAATTAATAATGTATGTCTGGAGACTTTGTGTATATAGTCAGCTTATTAGTGTCAAGAGAAGACAGGTTAAGTAAGCCCACAGGCTTTTAATTTTAGAAGTCTTACTACTAGCTCCTACCAAACAGTCAGTCGTGAGTACACTGAAGGAAACAGCGGGTATCGGCTTATGATAGCGCAGGCCTATGTCCAGTGGTGGACTAATTTATTTATTTAGCTGATATTTATTTCAAACAGTGGACTTAGTTAAGAATTGTATTATTAACTGACTTCAGAAAAGGAGGAGGTATTCAATTCGACTCTATTTTTTTAATGTTTGTTAACTCAGAATTTTCGACTGGGTGAACCGATTTTGATAATTCTTTTCCATCCAAAGCTGGTGCTTGTCATGTGGTCCTACTTAAATTTGAGCGAGATCTGACGAGTAGTTTTTTAGTTATCCTTAATTTTGAAGTCGGTTATTTTTAGTTCTTAGTTCATACTGTTATAAAACTTGGATGTCTTTTTAAATAGGTACGCCGAATTTCAATTTAGTTGCATACATAGTGGTCTCCATACTTTTTAAGTAGCCAATTTGATTAGATAGTTGACTTTCTTATATTATGAGAACAATGTTATATTTTTACCCGACTGCCAGGAAGGGTTATGTTTTTCGCGCGTATCTTGTATGTATGTATGTATGCGTGTAATATTCTTTATTACCTCATATCTTCCAAACCGCTGAACAGATTTATGTAACTAAGATATCGTTAGATTCGTCTTTATAACCTAAGTGTTCTCAGATAAGATAAATTAAGAAAAAAAATATGGTGACTGTGAGATGGCATTGTTTCAAGTTTATAAAATAAAAATAAATCGAATAGTGCAATATGGATATCAAATTAAACAGCCCACCATAAGGATTTCAAAAAAGTATATCATGATGGATTTTTTGATAGCAGACGGGTTTATTTTTATTTTTAATTAATGAATAAATACATATTTTCAACCACATTTATTGTTTTAATACAATTTGGGTTCGAATACGAACCACAACCCTGAATCATACCTATTAGACATGTTAGACCACCGGTATTCATAGTTAACAACATAATGCAGGATATTCTTATTAATAGTTTTTTATCTACGACATATATCTTATTTATAATAGTTGTCCAGCAAACATTTTTAAGTACGATAAAGTTAATTCTGCTATTACTGGAATGATCAAACGACTAAGAATAATGTCGGGGTCGAAAGGGTTTGGACAAGGTATACGAGCATTTTACTAATTAATTACGGACCCAAGTAAGACGTCAAACAGTAATTAGAAACAATTCAAATTTAACACACAGGTGATAGTAACATTATCATGCTTAATAAACATTGGAAACGTAAGTATCATTAAATAGAATATGGAATGAAAATATTAATGGAATTGAAATGACTGTTAAAAATGAAAACAAAAAATATATAAAATTGAATTTAATAATCTAGTTTTTTATAAATTGTTAGAATATTTTTTTTTTAAATCGGATGGGTTTTTCATGTTTAAATGTATACTAGTTTTAATTGAAAATAGTTTGTACGTATTCTCTTAACGTGAGCCGATGATCATAATATAATAAATCCTTACGTATTTCCATACTCGTTATTGAATATTTATTAAAATAATACCTTCGCTTTTTACGTATTCGCGCAGTCCCTGAGTGCCCAACAGTAGTTTGAATTATTCAGTCACATTGTAAGGTGTTTGCGGGTCAGAATATGACTCTATGGGGAGTTCTTCATAAAGACTGTCTTATTAACGAGGTAAGAGTTTCATTGTAGTGATAAAAATAACTGAAAAAAATACTACGATACATCGTGAGTACCTACGTAAAATAGTTACTTAACTACATATACATATGTTTTTTAAATACAAACAGGTACTTACGATTTTTGTTTTTCATATCAATGTTCGATTCAGGTACATGGATAACGGTTACTGGTCGTGGGACTACCCGTGAGGACCTGTTTGCATTCAAAATGTTAAGTGTCCGTGACGACGATATCGTTTTAAAATCATAAAAAGGTACCTAATACGTAAGTATGTATAATAATACTTAATATCGGTGATGAATTAGGTGTTATTCGTGTAGGCGACGGCTACCGCTTACCATGAGGTAACTCGTTCAGAGCTGAAATAAAAAAATCTAATGAAAATAGAATAACGTGCTTTATATCTATACATAGTTATTAATGACTTCAGATAGAGTTACAACACCATTAGGCGACTTAGAATAAATTAATTGTGGGACCCCCCCC